>CAWUFW010016436.1:0-309487 GCA_963921515.1 Calotriton arnoldi
GATATATATATATATATATATATATATATATACTGAAAATCAAAGAATAAAGCAACCTTCTAGTTAGTTGAATATGTCAGTTAAAAAATTCAATTTTAAACAAAAGAAAGCACTGAAATTCACCAGTTATAGTTATCTGAGATTACTATAACTCACACCCTCGCCATGGACATTTGTCAGTGATGTAATTTCAGGCGTCATTAGGGATGTTATCAGTGCAGTAATGGAGCATGTCATGAGCGATGTATTATGTGAGGGTATAAGCTATGCAAGGCGAGGGCATGAGTTTTAGTTACTTTAGAGCACAAGTTATGGTTGATTCAGATAACTATAACTGGTGAATTCCAGTTGTTTTTTTAGTTTAAAATGGAAAGTTTTAAGCAACAGATTTACCCAACTATAATGCCACTTTAACTATTAATTTTGTCAGTGAATTTCTAACGTTTAAAAAAAATATAAAGTGATATATTATTACAATACCTAACTAGAACGTCTGGTTTTCTAAAGACATCTTGGGGCATTCAGAAAACTTCCCTGGGAATGTGTTCTGCCCATTGCTTACCATTGGCTTTGTGGTTTGTAACTCACATTTGCTTACTTTCTATTTGCTGACTTTGTGTTTTTAAGGCTGCCCAGCTTGAGCTCATCCCTCCCATGGAGTATGGCCTGTTTACCATTGCTCCTTGTATTCTTCCACAAGTGCTCACTTTCTGTAAACAGGACTTGAAATTTTGCTGAAATTTGAAATCTTGTCACATTTGTTGTGCATTCAAAGACGGAGGTCAAATGTCAGGCTCTGTCTTCCGAGAGAGCTTGGTGTTTGCTTTTCTTTCTCTACCTTCAAAGTGGGAGGATTTATCTAACAATCTGGGAGTGCGAAAGGGGATGGCTTCTTTTTCCTTTGATTCTGAGTAGGGTTTTCTCGTCCTCTCATTTGCTCTCCCTGCCTCTGCGTCAGCTTCTGGGTTTCTCGCTATCACCATGACACCCTTTTGGGACTGTGTGCTCTACAAATTTATTTTAGTCTTACTAAAGGCTTTTTTCTAGCACACAACAAAATTTAAATGTCTGTAAATGAACTGTGGAAATATTTCTGGAAAAAAATATATATATATATATATATATATATATATATATATATATATATATATATATATATATATATATATACACATACATACACATATATATATACACACACCACAGTCCTGAAGAAAATCCTGTATCTTAGGAAAATCAGGTACGGACCACAACGTAGTATTTTTGAAATCTTTAGTGCTTTATTGCAACCTCCACAGCATGACGCGTTTCGACCAGGTCACCCCGGTCTTGATCACATGACGTGCCGGGACCCTTAACGTGAATAAATAGATACACCCTGGGAGAACAATCCCTCCCTCCCGCTCAATAGAACTCGACAACAGACTATATGTATAGCCTCATCTTTAAAACCAATAGCTGACAATAAATTACCCTTCTTAATAAACACTGTATCAACCACAAAATTCAACATTTAAAATTGATCATACATAATTTGATATAAACACAATGATACAAAATACATTTATACATAATACATTTTGTATAATGGGCAAGTGCCCAAAACCATCGTGCTAATGTGTGTCGCTATTAAAGCAATACACACAGGAAAAACAAGATGTCGTCGATTAACGGTTCTATTGTTGTTGAGCATATTGAGCGCATACCAAAGACTGTGCAAATATCCTAAACAAAGTGCAAGTGCCAATAAGGTGCTAGTGATAAAAATAAAACAACTATTACATCATAGTTGATACTTTTACATATAAAAATGCATAAATATTTATGGTTGGTCGTGCTATGCCTGTAACCTTGATCTTCATTAATATGCACTACAAAGTGCATTCTATCATGTACATAAATGCACAAAAACCAAACAATGTAGATATAATCACATAAATTCATATATGTACATTAGTAAGACGGGGAGTACTGAATAACTTAATTTCAATGTGCAAAAATAGCAGAATCCACAGTGCAAATAAGCAATAGTGCAAATGAGCAATAGTGCAAATAAGCAATAGTGCAAATAAGCAATACCAAAGGTCGATATCAGAACAGTACAAATACAATTAAAAACTGTACAAATACGCCGTCATGAAGTCTATATGTAGAATGAATGACTGGTAGTATAATACTTGTAGACTCCAAATAATACAGTATTAATCTTTTTGAATAAAGTTCTTTCCTTATTCATTATACATTATATATATATATATATATATATATATATATATATATATAGCGATTTCTTTTACAAAAAATGTGCTTCATCTGTGCTATATATATATATATATATATATATATATATATATATATATATATATATATATATATATATATATTCACTGAAAAAACCATAGGTTTTAGGGACAGTTATAGTTAGTTGGACATTTCACTCGTACAAAACCATAGAAATTCCCCCGTTATAGTTAGTTGAGCTAACTATAACTCGCGCCCCCGCAATGCACTGCTGATGACGTCACATATTACATCACTCATGACATGGTCAGTGACATCACTGATGACATCACTGATGACATCTCAAATGACATCTCAAATGACATCTCAAATGACATCACTGATGACATTATCCAGTGACTGTGTGTTTCTGTAAAGTTTAAATATGTTTAATATATATAGGGAAAGGCGTATTGAAGAATGAGTAGGTGTATAAGTGTCTGAATGGATGATTTAGTACGTGAGTGACTGACTCTACAAGTGAGTGATTAAATGTATCTTACTTAATGCATGGGTTAGTGACTAAACTGTGTGAATGTCTGTATCCGTCTGTCTGTTGGTTTGTAAGCGGCTGCATGGCTTTCTGAATAGCTACATGAGTGTCTACATGGGTTATTGATTGATTGTCTGAGTATCTGTATGGGTGCCTGAATCACCAACTCACACATCTATGCACAGAGTCACACAGATGTGTGAGTTGGTGATTCACTGGGTGCATGGTTTCAAGAGTGCATCTGTGATGGACTGTATGGGTGGGTGAGTGTGTGTATGGGTGTGTTAGTGAGTGAATGTATATCTCAGTGGTACATGTGTGAGTAACTACATATGTGAAAGGCAGTATATATGTGTGTTGGAGTATATAAATGGCTATAAGTGAGAGTGTGTGATTGTGAGAGTGGCTGTATGGATGAGTGTGTACTTGTATCAGTGATTGTATAAGAGCGTAAGAATGTGCTAGTATTTGTATGAGTAAGTGAGCTGGTGTGTGTATAACTGTATAGGTGAGTAAATGGGTGTGTGATTAAGTTTTTTGCATGACTGACTAGGTGTGTGAGTACCTCTATGGATGAGTGGCGGTGTGTGAGTGTTTATATAGGTGTATGAGTGCATATGATAGTCCTGTACTGAGTGACTAAGTATGAGTGACTGTACGGGTGAGTGAGTGGATGTGTGTGTAGACCTAAGAATCAGTGAGTGGGTATGTAGTTTTTGGTGTTGGAGTGTCTATGGTTTTGAGAATGGCAGTCTGTAATTTAGAGTGGGTGTATCAAAAGTTATATTAGGGTGTGAGAAGATGCATGAAATTATCACATGGATGATTAAAGAAAAAACCTAGGCACACATAATCAACATCTCATAAAACGGAGATAAAATTACAGTACAAATAGCTCATTAGTGGAAACCCACAACACCATTAAATTGTGTCACAATAAGTGAGAAAAAAGAAAAACCAGTATTGAAAATATACGGCAAGTGCTCATGTCCTTGGTGGAAAATATATTTAAAAATGTGACATTTCAAATGTCCTAAAATTAAGAATAAAATCGGCAAGAGACCATGCGTGGATACAGTGTGTTGATGTTCTGTCATGATACATATATTATTCATACTCCTTGTATCCTTCCCAGCCCTGAGGAAGTCGCAGAATTACTTTCTTAATGCGACGAAACACGTGTCGGCTGGTTGTCTTCTGTTCGTTGGCTCTAAGCTTAAGAAAAATTAAAAGACTGAACATTATCCAACTCATCTGAAGATATTTCTTTCAAAATTGTGGCTACTTTACCATAGTTTTTGTATTTACCTACATACTGTTTGTTTATTATTATGTGTGCCTAGGTTTTTGCTTTAATTGTTATTGTGAGGGTGTTACCCACACGGAATTGAGGGGTTATAGGGTTTATCCCTCACCTAGTTGCACCATACTGATTTTTGTTTCTATCCAAATACTCGCGTTAATTAGCAGAGCGCCATCAATTTTCCCTGACTACTAAAAACCTTTCTCTAAGTGTTCTATCACATGGATGATGTCATCAGTGATGTCATTTGAGATGTCATCAGTGATGTCATCTGTGATGTCACTGACCATGTCATGAGTGATGTAATATGTGACGTCATCAGCAGTGCATTGCGGGGGCGCGAGTTATAGTTAGCTCAACTAACTATAACGGGGGAATTTCTATGGTTTTGTACGAGTGAAATGTCCAACTAACTATAACTGTCCCTAAAACCTATGGTTTTGTCAGTGAATTTCAAAGGTTTTTTAAATGCTAATTTCTAACTATAACATGTCTGAAACCTATGATTTTTAAGTGAATTTCAAAGGTTTTTTTAAATGCTAGTTTCTAACTATGCCTACAGAGGTAGGACATGTGAAGAAAGAAGAAAAACGCACAGAAAGAAGCAAAAGATGTGCAGAAAGAACCAACAGAGGAGCAGAAAGAGGCCTTGTTGCAAAATCATCCTGTGCCCACAACTTTTTCAGACGGGTACTGGTGGTAACTGACTCTGACTAACCAGAGCCAGTGCTATGCTAAAAGACACTTAGAATACAGTGAAAACACCTACATACACTAGGGAACACTATGCGTTGGGGTACCCCTGTGATTAGCATGACCTCCTCTGCAAGTCCCTAGTACATAATAGGGCAGGGGGATTAAAACTACCTCTTAAAACGGGCTACAGGGCGCGTTTGCACAGTGGTGAAGGGAGGGGGCCTGAGGTGACATGTGTGCAAACGCACCTCGTGGCGCGTTTTAAGTTGCGGGATTAAGTCCCTTGAATTCTGAGGGTCCCTGGGGCCCAACTAGCCCCCCAGGTACCTACAGTTAGGACCACAGAGCTGAGTTGCAGAGAGGCGTTCCGTGGCCACGCACCTTTTTCACCTCTCTGCAACGCAACTCTGTTGTGCTTACTGAAGGTACCTGGTGGGCTAGTTGGCCCCCAGGGTCCCTCAGGATTCAAAGGGAATTAATTCCCCAACTTAAAACGCACCACAGGGCGTGTTTGCGCACATGTCACCTGAGGCCCCGCACCCTCCCTTCACCACTGTGCAAACGCGCCCTGTGGTGCGTTTTAAGTTGGGGGATTAGGTCACCTTGAATCCTGAGGGTCTGTGGGGCCCAACTAGCCCACTAGGTACTTCCAGTAAGCACCACAGGCCTGCGTTGCAACGCCTGTAACAAATTGTGCAGTTGTGTTTAGGTAGTGAAGAGGGTCGTGCTGGGGGTAGTGTTTTAGGGTTTAGGGTAGTGCAGTGGTGTTTGTGTAGTGTAGGGGTCATGCTGGGGGTAGATTTAGGGTTTAGGGTAGTGCAGTGGTGTTTGGGTAGTGTAGGGAGTCGTGCTGGGGGGAGTGTTTTAGGGTTTAGGGTAGTGCAGTGGTGTTTGGGTAGTGTAGGGGTCGTGCTGGGGGTAGTGTTTTAGGGTTTAGGGTAGTGTAGTGGTGTTTGGGTAGTGTAGGGGGTCGTGCTGGGGGTAGTGCAGTGGTGTTTGGGTAGTGTAGGGGGTACTGCTGGGGGTAGTGTTTTAGGGTAGTGCAGTGGTGTTTGGGTAGTGTAGGGGTACTGCTGGGGGTAGTTTTTAGGGTTTAGGGTAGTGCAGTGGTGTTTGGGTAGTGTAGTGGTTCGTGCTGGGGGTAGTTTTTTAGGGTTTAGGGTAGTGCAGTGGTGTTTGTGTTGTGTAGGGGGTAGTGTTTTAGGGTTTAGGGTAGTGCAGTGGTCTTTGGGTAGTGTAGGGAGTCGTGCGGGGGTAGTGTTTTAGGGTTTAGGGTAGTGTAGGGGTCATGCGGGGGGTAGTGTTTTAGGGATTAGGGTAGTGCATTGGTGTTTGGGTAGTGTAGGGGGTCATGCGGGGGTAGTGTTTTAGGGTTTAGGGCAGTGCAGTGGTGTTTGGGTAGTGTAGGGGTCGTGCTGGGGGAGTGTTTTAGGGTTTAGGGCAGTGCAGTGGTGTTCGGGTAGTGTAGGGGGTCGTGCTGGGGGAGTGTTTAGGGTTTAGGGCAGTGCAGTGGTGTTCGGGTAGTGTAGGGGGTCGTGCTGGGGGAGTGTTTGAGGGTTTAGGGCAGTGCAGTCGTGTTCGGGTAGTGTAGGGGTTGTGCTGGGGTAGTATTTTAGGGTTTAGGGTAGTGCAGTGGTGTTCGGGTAGTGTAGGGGGTCGTGCTGGGGGTAGTGTTCTAGGGTTTAGGGCAGTGCAGTGGTGTTTGGGCAGTGTAGGGGGTAATGCTGGGGGTGGTGTTTTAGGGTTTAGGGCAGTGCAGTGGTGTTCGGGCAGTGTAGGGGGTCGTGCTGGGGGTGGTGTTTCATGGTTTAGGGCAGTGCAGTGGTGTTCGGGCAGTGTAGGGGGTGGTGTTTCAGGGTTTAGGGCAGTGCAGTGGTGTTCGGGCAGTGTAGGGGGTCGTGCAGGGGGTGGTGTTTCAGGGTTTAGGGCAGTGGTGTTCGGGCAGTGTAGGGGGTCGTGCTGGGGGTGGTGTTTCAGGGTTTGGGGCAGTGCAGTGGTGTTCGAGCAGTAAAGGGGGTCGTGCTGGGGGTGGTGTTTCAGGGTTTAGGGCAGTGCAGTGGTGTTCGGGCTGTATATGGGTGGTGCAGGGGGTGGTGTTTCAGGGTTTAGGGCAGTGCAGTGGTGTTCGGGCAGTGTAGGGGGTTGTGCTGGGGCTGGTGTTTCAGGGTTTAGGGCAGTGCAGTGGTGTTCGGGCAGTGTAGGTGGTCGTGCTGGGGCTGGTGTTTCAGGGTTTAGGGCAGTGCAGTGGTGTTCGGGCGGTGTAGGGGGTCATGCTGGGGCTGGTGTTTCAGGGTTTAGGGCAGTGCAGTGTTGTTCGGGCAGTGTAGGGGGTCATGCTGGGGCTGGTGTTTCAGAGTCTAGGGCAGTGCAGTGGTGTTCGGGCAGTGTAGGGGTCTTGCTGGGGCTGGTGTTTCAGGGTTTAGGGCAGTGCAGTGGTGTTCGGACAGTGTAGGGGGTCGTGCTGGGGGTGGTGTTTCAGGGTTTAGGGCAGTGCAGTGGTGTTCGGGCAGTGTAGGGGGTCGTGCTGGGGCTAGTGTTTCAGGATTTAGGGCAGAGCAATGGTGTTCAGGCAGTGTAGGGGTTTTGCTGGAGGTGGTGTTTCAGGGTTTAGCTCAGGGCAGTGGTGTTCGTGCAGTGTAGGGGGTGGTGTTCAGGGTTTAGGGCAGTGGTGTTCAGGCAGTGTAGGGGGTCTTGCTAGGGTTGATGTTTCAGGGTTTAGGGCAGTGCAGTGGTGTTCGGGCAGTGTAGGGGGTCGTGCTGGGGGTGGTGTTTCAGGGTTTAGGGCAGTGCAGTGGTGTTCCGGCAGTGTAGGAGGTCGTGCAGGGGGTGGTGTTTCAGGGTTTAGGGCAGTGCAGTGTTGTTCGGGCAGTGTAGGGGGTCGTGCTGAGGGTGGTGTTTCAGGGTTTAGGGCAGTGCAGTGGTGTTCGGGCAGTGTAGGGTGTCGTGCTGAGGGGTGGTGTTTCAGGGTTCAGTGCAGTGGTGTTCGGGCAGTGTAGGGGGTCGTGCTGGGGGTGGTGTTTCAGGGTTTAGGGCAGTGCAGTGGTGTTTGGGCAGTGTAGGGGGTCGTGCAGGGGGTGGTGTTTCAGGGTTTAGGGCAGTGCAGTGGTGTTCGGCCAGTGTAGGTGGTCTTGCTGGGGGTGGTGCTCGGGCAGTGTAGGGGGTCTTGCTGGGGGTGGTGTTTCAGGGTTTAGGGCAGTGCAGTGGTGTTCGGGCAGTGTAGGGGTCTTGCTGGGGCTGGTGTTTCAGGGTTTAGGGCAGTGCAGTGGTGTTCGGGCAGTGTAGGGGGTCGTGCTGGGGCTGGTGTTTGAGGGTTTAGGGTAGTGCAGTGGTGTTCGGGCAGTGTAGGGGGTCGTGCTGGGGCTGGTGTTTCAGGGTTTAGGGCAGTGCAGTGGTGTTCGGGCAGTGTACGGGGTCGTGCTGGGGGTGGTGTTTCAGGGTTTAGGGCAGTGCAGTGGTGTTCGGGCAGTGTAGGGGGTCATGCTGGGGCTGGTGTTTCATGGTTTAGGGCAGTGCAGTGGTGTTCGGGCAGTGTAGGGGTCGTGCTGGGGGTGGTGTTTCAGGGTTTAGGGCAGTGCAGTGGTGTTCGGGCAGTGTAGGGGGTCATGCTGGGGGTGGTGTTTCAGGGTTTAGGGCAGTGCAGTGGTGTTTGGGCAGTGTAGGGGGTCATGCTGGGGGTGGTGTTTCAGGGTTTAGGGCAGTGCAGTGGTGTTCGGGCAGTGTAGGGGGTCTTGCTGGGGTGGTGTTTCAGGGTTTAGGGCAGTGGTGTTCGGGCAGTGTAGAGGGTCTTGCTGGGGGTGATGTTTCAGGGTTTAGGGCAGTGCAGTGGTGTTCGGGCAGTGTGAGGGGTCTTGCTGGGGGTAGTGTTTCGGGGTTTAGGGCAGTGCAGTGGTGTTCGTGCAGTGTAGGGGGTCGTGCTGGGGGTGGTGTTTCAGGGTTTAGGGCAGTGCAGTAGTGTTCGGGCAGTGTAGGGGATCGTGCAGGGGTGGTGTTTCAGGGTTTAGGGCAGTGCAGTGGTGTTCGGGCAGTGTAGGGGGTCGTGCTGGGGGTGGTGTTTCAGGGTTTAGGGCAGTGCAGTGGTGTTCGGGCAGTGTAGGGGGTCGTGCAGGGGGTGGTGTTTCAGGGTTTAGGGCAGTGCAGTGGTGTTCGGGCAGTGTAAGGGTCGTGCTGGGGCTGGTGTTTCAGGGTTTAGGACAGTGCAGTGGTGTTCGGGCAGTGTAGGGGGTCTTGCTGGGGGTGGTGTTTCAGGGTTTAGGGCAGGGGTGTTCGGGCAGTGTAGGGGGTCTTGCTGGGGGTGATGTTTGAGGGTTTAGGGCAGTGCAGTGGTGTTCGGGCAGTGTAGGGGGTCTTGCTGGGGGTAGTGTTTCAGGGTTTAGGGCAGTGCAGTGGTGTTCGTGCAGTGTAGGGGGCCGTGCTGGGGATGGTGTTTCAGGGTTTAGGGCAGTACAGTAGTGTTCGGGCAGTGTAGGGGGTCGTGCAGGGGGTGGTGTTTAAGGGTTTAGGGCAGTGCAGTGGTGTTCGGGCAGTGTAGGGGGTCGTGCTGGGGGTGGTGTTTCAGGGTTTAGGGCAGTGCAGTGGTGTTCGGGCAGTGTAGGGGTCGTGCTGGGGGTGGTGTTTCAGGGTTTAGGGCAGTGGTGTTCGGGCAGTGTAGGGGGTCTTGCTGGGGGTGATGTTTCAGGGTTTAGGGCAGTGCAGTGGTGTTCGGGCAGTGTAGGAGGTCTTGCTGGGGGTAGTGTTTCAGGGTTTAGGGCAGTGCAGTGGTGTTCGGGCAGTGTAGGGGGCATGCTGGGGGTGGTGTTTCAGGGTTTAGGGCAGTGCAGTGGTGTTTGGGCAGTGTAGGGGGTCGTGAAGGGGTGGTGTTTCAGGGTTTAGGGCAGTGCAGTGGTGTTCGGGCAGTGTAGGGGGTCGTGCTAGGGTTGGTGTTTCAGGGTTTAGGGCAGTGCAGTGGTGTTCGGGCAGTGTAGGGGGTCGTGCAGGCAGTGTAGGGGGTCGTGCAGGGGCTGGTGTTTCAGGGTTTAGGGCAGTGCAGTGGTGCTTGTGTAGTGTAGGGGGTCGTGCTGGGGGTAGTGTTTTAGGGTTTAGGGTAGTGCAGTGGTGTTTGTGTAGTGTAGGGGTAGTGTTTTAGGGTTTAGGGTAGTGCAGTGGTGTTTGTGTAGTGTAGGGGGTCTTGCTGGGGTAGTGTTTTAGGGTTTAAGGTAGTGCAGTGGTGTTTGTGTAGTGTAGGGGGTCGTGCTGGGGGTAGTGTTTTAGGGTTTAAGGTAGTGCAGTGGTGCTTGTGTAGTGTAGGGGGTAGTGCTGGGGGTAGTGTTTTAGGGTTTAGGGTAGTGCAGTGGTGTTTGTGTAGTGTAGGGGGTCATGTTTTAGGGTAGTGCAGTGGTGTTTGGGTAGTGTAGGGGGTCGTGCTGGGGGTAGTGTTTTAGGATTTAGGTTAGTGCAGTGGTGTTGGGGTAGTGTTTTAGGGTTTAGGGTAGTGCAGTGGTGTTTGTGTAGTGTAGGGGGTCATGCTGGGGGTAGTGTTTTAGGGTTTAGGATAGTGCAGTGGTGCTTGTGTAGTGTAGGGGTCGTGCTGGGGGTAGTGTTTTAGGGTTTAGGGTAGTGCAGTGGTGTTTTTGTAGTGTAGGGGGTCATGTTTTAAGATGCAACGCTCCAATACCTGACCAGTCTGCACTACATAAAACTGCAAAAAAACTAAAAATAAAAAGTGTTTTGCACACTTTTGTCATTGGGCTATATGTGGGCTACATCTGGGTAATATTTGTGCTACATTTGGGCTCTTTTTTCACTGGTGGCCATCTTGGAAGACTTCTTTGTTATGAAGTTTCCTAATTTGCTCATTTACTGCAGTCTCCTCAGTAGGAAATGCTTTCAGTTTTTACTTTGATTCCATCAAGAAGGCATTCAGATGTGTCACACATTTGCCATAAATTCAGAATGTTAGCACTCTAGTTGTTCATTATATCACTGTAGTAAAGCTACTGCTCACCAAGGAGTTAACTGTAAGTCTACTGCTGGTATTGAAAGTGATTGTTTCAGTCTGCATGTCAGAATTTTCTAATGAAATAGAAGAAGATTTGAGATCTCACTTAAAACATGCACTAAATTTTCTTTTGCAGCACTAACCATAATTTCTATGGCAAAATGAACCCCTCATTTTGTTCCTTTTTAAATTAAATGTTTTAAGTGTTACCAGTTTATTCCAATCAAGATGCCTTCAGGTGTGCCATACTTTTGTCATAAGTAAGGCTGTTAGCACTCTAGTTGTTCTTTAGAACACTCTGGGAAGCTGCAGTAGAACACAAAGGCATCAACTGACAGGCTGCTCCTGTTGAAATATAACAGGAAGATATTTGAGATCTCACTTAAAACATGTCCTAATTTTTCTTTCTACAGCACTAACCATAATTTCTATGGCAAAATGAACCCCCTCATTTTGTTCCTTTTTAAATTAAATGTTTTAAGTGTTACCAGTTTATTCCAATCAAGATGGCTTCAGGTGTGCCATACTTTTGTCATAAGTAATGCTGTTAGCACTCTAGTTGTTCTTTAGAACACTCTGGGAAGCTGCAGTAGAACACAAAGGAATCAACTGACAGTCTCTGCCCTTGTTGGATGTACATGTTTTACTGAGAATGTCAGACTTCATTCTCACATGACTGAGAAAGATAATGTGAATTTACAGAAAATATGCTCTCATTTTAGCTCCTGGAGCACCTTCCAAAACTGTATGGGACAAGCATGTGAAAATAGTTTTCTCTCAAACATGATTCATGATATCCCAGCAGAAGGTTTTTCACAGGGTAAAATCACCTTAGAACACACCACAATTCCTGAAATTAGTATGGTACCATCAACAAATGAATTCTAATGTAACTAAAGTCTGTTATCACCCTTTATAGTTCTCCTTTTGGTAACCCTCAAAATCTTCGATTCACTACAATGCATTTCAATGGGGTACTATCATTTATATTGGTCCCAAGATGGCTGCCAGCAATTCCAGGATGAAGTGCTGACAGCCAATCAGATCTCACGATGACATGTGTGGTTAGGCTCCGCCCAGATATATATGTGTTTTTACTTTTGATTTTCTCAGCAACTACTGAACGGATTTACACCATTTAACAAAAAGGGTTCTTTTTGAACCAAGAACTACCTCTTTGCCAAATTTGGTGTAATTCCGTGCAGCAGTTCGGGCTGTAGCCTTGCATAAAGTTTCCTATGGGAAATTGATTTTTTGACTCTTATTTTTTTAATTTCTCCGCAACTACTGAACGGATTTACACCATTTAACAAAAAGGGTTCTTTCTGAACCAAGAACTACCTCTTTGCCAAATTTTGTGTAATTCCGTTCAGCAGTTCGGGCTGTAGCCGTGGCTAAAGTTTCCTATGGGAAAATGAATGGGGAAAACACGTTTTGGGACCCCCCTTTTTTCTCGGCCCCCGCTTGACGAATCACCCCGAAACTTTCAGGGTAGGAGCGGACTGGAGCGGGCCATAAAGTTTGAAAATTTCGCGAAGATTCGTCAACCGACGCAAGAGTTATTTCAAATAGAATGTCGCGGATTTCCTATGGAAAATAGGTCCTAACTATAACTATCTACTGGCGACCGCCAGTAGATAATATATATAGAAAGAGAGAGAGAGAGAGCAGCATTAGGAAAGCACCGATAAAGCACATTTTTTTTGTAATTCTGTGTGGTGGAAACAAATATTTGAATACAATCAAAACAAATCAATACACTAGGTGATGCAATTTCCGCACATTATCGTATGTGTGCTGTAATGTTTTATCAGTAAAATTGTATGTCTGTGCAAATGTAATGGTTATTTCGATTGATAACGTGTTATCTGTAATGGCAGTGCACTACCACACCATACCACTCTTTGACAATATACTCCACTCTACTTTACTGCACTCTACACCATGCCATTCCACTCTACTCCTCTCCACTCCACTCTGTGCCACTTCACTCTTCTCCACTTCAATTTGACATTCTACTCCACACTACGCCATTCTACGACACTCCACTCTCTCTCACTCTGACACTTTACTTACCTCTTCGCTACTCCACTCTACGGCGCCCTACTCCATGCCACTCTATGCCACTCCCCTCTATGCCTCTAGTCTACTACACTAGACGCCACCTTACTCCACTTTGACACTTCATTCTATGCCTTTCCCCTCTAACACTTTACTCCACTCTAAGAAACTTTACTGCACTCTACGCTATGCCACTCTACGCCTCCACTCTACGCCCCTCTAGAGCACTCTACTCCACTCCACAACATTCTACTCCACTTTATGCAACTCTACGCCTCTTTACTCTACGACACTTTATGCCACGCCACACTGCTACACTCTACAACACTTTACTCTTCTCTATGCTATGCTACTGCACTCTACGATACTTTACTCCACTCTGTTCCACTCAGTGCTTCTCAGCTCTACGACCCTCCACTCTACAGCCCTCCGCTCTACTATATGCTACACCCCTCCATGTTCCTCTGTGTGACACTCTATGCCCCTCCGGTATATGACACTTTACTCCACGCCCCTCCACTCTACAGCCCTCCACTCTACAAGATGCCATGTCACTCTACAACACTCCAAGTCACTCTACAATAAGCCAAGAAATACACCACTCCATTCTGCACCACTCTACTTATTCCATTCTACTCCATTTTACTCCACTATACTCAACTCGACTTCACTTCACTCTGACGCTGCACAACACTCTGCAATACTTCACTCTACACCACGACACTCTGTCCCACTCTACTCCCCTCCACACCCCTCCACTCTACAACCCTCCGCTCTACTACACTCCATGCCTCTCCACTCTACGACACTGTATTCCTCTCTGACACTCTACGCCCCTCCACGCCCCTCCACTCTGACATTTTACTCTACAGCGTTATACTCCACAACACTGTATGCCCCACCTCTCTACAACATTACACTGTGTGACACTCCACTCTACAACACTCGACTCCACTCTATGCCATGACACTCTTGTCGTGTAGTTCCTATAAAACCCATACAGGATCTGCACGTTCGGACAGCATACACTGTAGGATTGGTGTCGGACTGATTCTGAACACCCCCACCGGGTATGTTGGCCTATTGTACCAGCTAGCTCACAGCACCACTAGAATCTCCTCTTACCAAGGAGAGAATAGTTCCTGGCAACCATCGAACATGACAACCCTGATCCCTGAGGACCGTGGAAACAATATACTACTTTTCGCTCAGTCACTCGTGCTTACTTAGTCTGTCTTAGAGAGGTACACAGAATAAACAGGCTGGGCGTTTTCAATAAGTATTTATTGAACAGTTGTTATTCTGGTGTAAAATAGATGAGCTGCAACAACCGTTAGACAGTAGCAGATAGATAGGATTAGAGATTGGGGATAGGATTGGGGAGAGGAGTTGGCCTAACGGCTAGGTCGGTCGACCTCGAATCTGGGGAACTAGGTTCGAGTCTTGGCAATGACGCTGAACATCCTGTTCTGGGCAAATCACTTAATCTCCCTGTGCCTAACAAAAATTAATGTGTCCTCATGTAATGCTATGTAAAGCGCTCTGATACCCGATTCGGGTCAAGTTTGCGCTGTATAAAACTCTGTAAAATAAAATAAGAAGCACTATGAAAGTAAACGTATGGTAAAGCTCTACCATCTTGCAGTAATCATGAATACATCCAAGTTCATAAAATACATGATAATATAAAGATGCGTACTCCTACGATGTCTCCTTAACTAGATGCATCTAAGTGTGCCTAGCATGTGTGTAGGTGTTAAGCCAAGACTCCCTCTTAGATAAAGTCAACCCCATTACCTGAAGTGGGAGACTGTGGGACCCCGTCTTGGTCTCGAGTTGGACACCCCGCTAGGGATGTTAGACCACTGCGACCTGGAGTGTCTGCATGCAGGAACCTCAGCGTCTCTGGTCAGTGTGTCGGCCGGGAAGTCCTGATCTCCTCTGGCTATCGACTAAGGATGACGTCGGGCATGAACTTTATGCATAGATATTATACAGGAGATGGTAGTCCTGCTGTGCTTCCAAAAATCCTCATGCATAATGTATGAGATTTCGAACTAGGGAAAACCCGCGTTCTGAATGCAGTGTCGTATCTAGGTAAAAGGTCAGTCCCTTTATACCGTTATAAGTGTAATGTAGGGAAGAATATAGGTGAAGGGTTATGAAGTTACCTGGGCTTATATTATGGTACTTATATGGAATATAACACCCACTCCTCTTTCCGAATGGACAATATAGTTAAATTCTCAACGTACTACGTACTACTAGGTTGACTAGACACTGGTACGCTAATAGTTTAAAAAAACATTAGTTTTCGTTTAAAAATAATTAAAAAGTTCTAAAAAAATCTTTAAAAAGTTCAAAAAGGAAATTGTCACTCAAGCCATAGCTCTAATGTGTCCGTAGGTATAGTTCGAACTACTACAAGCATTTGAAAGCCATGCATGCTCAAAAGAATGTCAATTTTGTTATGGAGTTCCAATTTTCAGTTTGTTTTTCAAAAAGTCGAATTTCTCTCAGCACACGACGGGCCAAATGAGTCAAATGTTTGAGTCCTGGCTGGTAGACACAACATTATCGTTGCCTGCCTCCGCAGACGACGGTCCCTGTAACACCTAGCAGATTATGTCAATTGAGCACAGATGATCTTTCGTACTGTCCACAGCCGATGCTGGGGCAGCCCGTGCGCCGTCCAAGGCCTGGGTGTCAGAGGAGGAGCCGATGTCCATACCAACACGAGCCGATACTACCTGTGGTGGCTCTAGAAATGCCGCCATCAACATTGGAATACGCTGGGGACACTGCAGAATATGGGCCGTTATCGGGTCCAGTAAAGCATCAACGTCCGGTTGCGCACATGATGGGAGTGTCAGACAGAGATCCACTCTGCGACTCTCCACTCTGCGACTCTCCACTCTGCGACTCTCCACTCTTGCGACTCTTCACTCTTGCGACTCTCCACTCTACGACTCTCCACTATACAACACTCTACAACACCCCATTCTGAAACACGACACTCCACACTTCACCACGACACTCCACACTTCACCACGACACTCCACTCTTCGCCACAACACTCCACTCTTCGCCACAACACTCCACTCTTCGCCACAACACTCCACTCTACGCCACTCCTTTCTACAGCACTCTACTCCACTCTGCCGCTCCACTTCCCAACCATCTACTCTACGCCCCTCCACTCTACTCTGCCACTCCACTCTACACCTCTCCACTCTACACCACTCCACAGCACTTTACTCTACTCCATGATCACACTACACCACTCTAGGCCACTCTACACCACTTCGCTCTATGCCACTCCAGTCTGTGACACTCTATGCCACTCCACTCTGCGACATTACTCCACTCTACGCCCCTCCACCTTACACCCCTCCACACCACTCCACTCTACGGCACTGCACTCTACATCACTCAACTCTATGACACTGCATGACACTTCTCTTCACAACACTCTGTGCCACTCCACTCTACGACACTCCACTCCACAACATTCTCCTCTACACCACTAACCTTTAGCCAGGCTGAACAGCAGCCATGCTGGTGTACAACATGGCTAAAGTAATGCTCATCTTGTTTCCCGCTTATACCACTTAGCCCAGACCCTCCAACCAGTGGTGGGGGGAGGGACTCGAGTAGCGTGGGAGAGAGATTGGGCCATCCCTTGTCGGACAAAACATGGTATTGCTGCGAACAGACTTGTTACATATTGAACAACTACAGACACAAACTCCTCCATTTCAAGTATTTACATAGAGCTTATGTCACCCCAAAGCTCCTTGCCAGAATGGACCCTGCCATATCCCATAGATTTCTTCACTTTTGTCTGCCATGTGAGCTGCCATTCTGTGTTTTGACCTGTTGATATTTCTAGGTAATTGTACAATTGCGGTAAAAGATGTGCTTGCCAGCTAACTATGATGGCTGCCTTATCTTTTTTGCCTTTCTTTACCGTACGCACCTGCATTGTTAATTTGTTATGTTAAAATTGAATACTGCCATTTCGATCTCTATTACTATTCAACCCATATGCTCCTAAGTGTATGCGCTATAGCAACTGTTTGTGAAAAATGCAATTAAAACAATTAAAAAAAAAAACATGGCTAAAGTACATTGGCAAAGCTAATATCTCTTGCATAGATGAGACCTATTGGTTTTGCAATGCTTGTCACCATACCTTTAGTTGTGCAGTTGGGGACCCCAACCCACTGCCACACACAGCCCTCTGCCACGCGCAGTGTAGGGTTGGGCGCAGCGCCTGGCCACCTAATCCCCTGTGGGCAGCAAACACCCTTTTGTTTATTTTATTTGTGGTGCCTGGGATATGCAAACCCTCAAAATGCCAATTTATTTTTTTAAATTTTATTTTAGCCCTACATGGACCTGGGATTCAGGGTACACCTGCACCCTACCATGCTCCCCTGTGTGTTGTTTTTTTAATGAATTCTAGGACACGGGGACCAAGTCCCTTGGTTCCAACATGGTGGTTGCAGCATTTTACTCAGGTTTCGGCTAGCCAATGAGATTTTCTTTTTTGGCCTCGCTGATCCTCTGTGGACGTTCTGCGTCACTATATATACATGAAATCTGAAAGTCAATTTCTCAAAAACTACAGATGTACACCAAGATCTAGCTTTCTGCCAAATTTGGCATAATGCCTTTTTTGCGATATCGCTGTTCAATCGTCCTATGGATAATTGCATGGGTAAAACCCATTTTGGGACCGCCTCTTTTTTCTCAGGCCTCCATTTGACGGATCACCCAAAACTTTCCAGGAATGAATGAGCTGAGCTGCCTTAACCTTTTTGTGGAAGTTTTTGTGAAGATCCGTGGTCGTAACTATAACTACCCAGTGGTGACTGCCTCTGAGTAAAAAATAAATAAATATATATATATATATATTTTTTTTTTTCAAAACAAGGAACCTCAGTTCGACGATGCACTCTGAATTGGATAATAGTAAAGGCAAACGGCTTCTCTTTCCTCCGGATAATTGCTCTCGCCTTACGCGTTTCGGAGCGGCATGCTCCTTGTTCACAGGCTGGATGTGAAAGTGCAAAAGAAATGAAGGGGCCATTTTGAGCAACATTGGTAACAATGGAAGGGACACATTTAAGCCAACTAAGGCAACAACAAGCCTACTGCAGGCGCAACTACAAATCCCAGCATGCCGCACTTGTGGACTTACCTGTTGCCCATTGAAGGGCTCCAGTAAATCACATGCTGCTCAAAATGGCCCCTTCATTTCTTTTGCACTTTCACATCCAGCCTGTGAACAAGGAGCATGCCGCTCCGAAACGCGTAAGGCGAGAGCAATTATCCGGAGGAAAGAGAAGCCGTTTGCCTTTACTACTATCCAATTCAGAGTGCATCGTCGAACTGAGGTTCCTTGTTTTGAAAATTAATTGCGGCAGACCAAGCCGCGATGATTGCACCGTCCCATCAGTAAGAGGGGCCACGGAGACACAGAACTATGCGAAGTCTCCATGTGGTGAATTGGATGACAGAATCACGGAAGACCTCGAATTCGGGGCTCACTGGAGGGCGTTATAAAGGAATTAATTTTATGTGCAAGCACAAAAACCAACTATTGGTAACAATGGAAGGGACACATTTAAGCCTACTAAGGCAACAACAAGCCTACTGCAGGCGCAACTACAAATCCCAGCATGCCGCACTTGTGGACTTACCTGTTGCCCATTGAAGGGCTCCAATAAATCACATGCTGCTCAAAATGGCCCCTTCATTTCTTTTGCACTTTCACATCCAGCCTGTGAACAAGGAGCATGCCGCTCCGAAACGCGTAAGGCGAGAGCAATTATCCGGAGGAAAGAGAAGCCGTTTGCCTTTACTACTATCCAATTCAGAGTGCATCGTCGAACTGAGGTTCCTTGTTTTGAAAATTAATTGCGGCAGACCAAGCCGCGATGATTGCACCGTCCCATCAGTAAGAGGGGCCACGGAGACACAGAACTATGCGAAGTCTCCATGTGGTGAATTGGATGACAGAATCACGGAAGACCTCGAATTCGGGGCTCACTGGAGGGCGTTATAAAGGAATTAATTTTATGTGAAAGCGCAAAAACCAACTATTGGTAACAATGGAAGGGACACATTTAAGCCTACTAAGGCAACAACAAGCCTACTGCAGGCGCAACTACAAATCCCAGCATGCCGCACTTGTGGACTTACCTGTTGCCCATTGAAGGGCTCCAATAAATCACATGCTGCTCAAAATGGCCCCTTCATTTCTTTTGCACTTTCACATCCAGCCTGTGAACAAGGAGCATGCCGCTCCGAAACGCGTAAGGCAAGAGCAATTATCCGGAGGAAAGAGAAGCCGTTTGCCTTTACTACTATCCAATTCAGAGTGCATCGTCGAACTGAGGTTCCTTGTTTTGAATATATATATATATATATATATACACACACACACACACACACACACTGTCTCACACACAGACATATTACAGAGTGGCGGATTCCACTCTGTAGTTATAGTTAAGATTCCCAGAGATAGGAATTCCTCTGATTTTTGCTCGCTAATAACTTTGCTACCGTATGACAAATCTCCACAAAACTTTGCAGATCTATTGCTTTTTCTACATTAGCTGATGATGCAAACTTCGTGGTGATAAGTTAAGGGGGTGCAAATAAAAAAGGGTCCCAAAACACATTTTTCCACCAATGCATTTTCTATAAGACGCTTTAGACAGACTAGCGGCTGAACAGATTTTCATGAAATTTGCCATAAATACAGATTATGGTTTGTAAAGTTTCTTTTTCGGTATTTCATGAAAATCCGTTCAGTACTTTGTTAGTAATAAGGGACAAAAACGTAGTGATATACCGCGGTACATTGAGATGACAAAACAGTAGATTATTGGCTAAAGAAAGCCTTTACAAAATAAAAAGGCAGACATATTGTTTAGACTACAATTTGGCTGTGTTGTGGGTTGCTATTTGAGATATAGGTTAATAGTATGTTTTAAAGATGCAATTATACATTAGGCAGCTTAGCATAGTTTGTACAGGTAGGTAAAATTAATTAAATTGCTTTATATATTTTTAAAAATATTTTCGAAGTACTGCGTTACTCCCTCAAAAATACTGCACTACTTAAAATGTTAAAAGAAAAATTAAGGGATGCAAGTGGAAGGGTGCGTTCTGTAACACACTACACCACTCTACTGTACGCCACTGCACTCTGCCACTCTACTGTGCTCTCCACCACTCTGCCACTGAACTCTACGCCATGCCATTTCATTGGACTCTATGCCACTGCACTGTACTCTGCACTACTGTTCTCTACGCCTCTCTTCTCAATTCTGCACCGCTGTGGTCTACGCTACTGCACTCTATGCCACTCTACTCTGCACCACTCTACTCTTTGCCACTGTACTCTACGCCACTCAACTGTGCACCACTCTACTGTATGCCACTGTTCTGTATGCCATTCCATTCTATGCCACTCTACACTGCACCACTCTTCTCTACGTCACTACATACTTCCACCACTCCAAGCCACTCTACTACACTTCACTCTAACCCACTGCACTTTACACCACTGCACTCTACGTCACTCTAATCCACTGTATTCTATGCCACTCTACTGCACTCCACGCCACTATACTCCACTCTACTGTACACCACTGCACTTTGCTCCACTGTACTGTACCCCATTTCACTCTACTCTGTGCCACTCTATTACCCACTTCACTGTGCGCCACTCTATTGTATGCCACTTTATGCCACTCTGCTCTATCCCACTTCACCCCACATCACTCTACCCCACTTCACTATACCCCACTTTGCTCTATGCCACTCTACTCTGATATTCTACTCTGCGCCACTCTACGCCACTCTGCATGCCATTTCAAGCCACTTTAGTCCTCTCCATTCTACACCACTGTACTCGTCCCCAGTGCTCTCTATCCTTCACCACTCTACTGTACACCCCTCTGCTCCATGCTACTCTACTCTGCACCGCTCTACTCGCCGCCACTGCTGTGTACACCACTGTGCTCTATTCAGCTCTACTCTATGCTACTCTACTCCACACCACTCCACTCTACCCCACTCCACTCTACCCCACTCCACTCTACCCCACTCCACTCTACTCTACCCCACTCTACTCTACCCCACTCTACTCTACCCCACTCTACTCTACCCCACTCTACTCTACCCCACTCTACTCTACCCCACTCTACTCTACCCCACTCTACTCTACCCCACTTCACTCTAACCCACGTCACTCTAGCCCACTACGCTCTATGCCACGCTACTGTATGCCACTTCCATCTACCCCACCCTACTCTACTCCACTCTACACCACTGCACTGTTAGCCACTATACTCTACTCTGCACCACTCTACTCTACACAACTGCACTCTACATCACTGTACTCTACGGCACTCTACTGTGCGCCATATTGCTATACCCCACTTCCCTGTACTGACGTCAGTGTACTGTAACCCACTTCACTCTATGCCTCTCTACTCTGTGCCCCTCTACTCTGTGCCCCTCTACTCTGTGCCGCTCTACTCTGTGCCGCTCTACTCTGTGCCACTCTACCCAACTTCACTCTGCTCCACTCCACTCTAACTCACTTCACTCTACTCTGCACCCTTCACTCTTACCCCACTTCACTCTGTCCCACTTCACTGTACGCTACTTCACTCTGCGCCACTCTGCTGTACGCCCCTCTATTCTACCCCACTTCAATCTACCCACTTCACTGTACGCCACTCTACACTATGGCACTCTACTCTACCCAAGTTTAACTCTGCCCCAGTTCACTCTACTCCAGTTCACTCAACCCCACTTCACTCATCTCCACTTCACTCAACCCCGCTTCACTCTATCTCACTTTACTTTTCTGTATGCCACTCTACTTCACCCTACTGTATGCCACTCTACGCTACTACCCTTCACTCTACATCACATCACACCACTCTACTCTACGCCTCTGCACTCTACTACACTCTACACCACTCAAAGCCACTGTACTCCACCACACTGTACGCCACTCCACACCAGTCTACGCCATGCTACTCCACAAGAAATTATCGTGAAAGTACTGCGGTAATATTCAAATGTAAAAAGAATTATATATGAAAAATAATTTATATCAAAATAAACATTGTATGATTAGAAACCGATTTTTCCACACACAAAAACATAGAAATTCATCGAAAAAAACAAAGGTTGGAGATAAGTTATAGTTAGGAAGACTTAATTTATTATTTCTATACAAAACCAACAAGTTATAATTTCCACCCAACCAAAACGTTCTATAATTCGTGCACCTTCGTATACTGTGTTGTAAACTCGCTAGGTAGATTAAATCAATCAAGAAATCTTCAGAGCTCAAAAGACTCCATAAAAGATACATAAATACAATATATAAAAAAACACATCATTATAAAAATGATAACACATTATATAAAACGTTAGATATATACGGACCCATTATAATGAGGCAGTTTTCGGTTTAAGCTTAAAAATAATTAATTCTGATATTATTACGTAGAAAAGCTCACTAGATACATTTCCTTGTCCTCACAACCACAGTCATTCAAAATCTTACTAGAGAGAAACAAAATGCGAATGGAGCTGCTGTAGATATAACAACACTTTCCTACACTGGGCAAAACTTAGGCCCTTCAACATGGGTGAAATGTACTTGTTCCTTGAGGCAAGATAACCACCACAAAACAATAAAAGATGTAAAACTGCTACTTCTGAAGAATCGTCACATGGACACACTGGTAAATTAAAAAGGTAATTTGCCCCGCCCATAAAAGCTACATTCATATGAAAAGTGTTTTGAAGAAATCTAGTCAACGGAAATTGTTGAACCTCGCTATTCACCTAACAAAGATATAGTTCAGTTCCAGGATGTATCAACAAGTCATGTAAACAAACAGTTAATTTATTTATTTCGACCTTCGCACGATCATTCTATCTGAATTCAGATTGCCACAGATCTTTCCTTCGTATTTTCTGTAGACCTTGGTGATCAGTACAATAATTTAGCTTGCTATTTCTAATTATCAGGATTTTTACACTTCTCTATAAAGCTTTTGATACCTTCAAATGGAAATTGGGACGAAAATTGGTATTTTTTTGTAGGAAGTGACACTTTTGGGTTCATATATTCCGGGGGAATACGTTTCTTTTCATCCTCAATTCCGCTCCTCTGCACTTGGCGGCCATCTTGGGTCAGCGCTCTAGTCGCTGGACCCTGTGGGGATATTTAAAACCCCATGATGTGACCGCGCCTAAGGCAAGCCCGTCTGCGCCCGTCCGCGGCAGGCCGGGGCCAGGGGTCAGGAACTATCAAAAGAGGTACTGTTACAGCCCTGAGCTGTTAAAACGCTTAAAGAAGTTCCCTAAATCAGGATGCACTCGTTATATTAATCTTAGCAGTCCCGACACTAGTTGTATGTATTGTCCCTTCAGGTTACAAACGCATTCTCCCCCTCCCTCCCCTGAAGAACCGCCTGGGAAAACCTTTAAATTTCTTCTGCTTAATTGCAGATCTCTCCCTAAACACTCCTCTGAGTTGTTCATTCTGCTGTCAGAGGAAAATCCGGACATCTTGTTCCTTACTGAAACTTGGACGAACTTTTACTCTGAACCTGACATTGCTCAAACCCTTCCCCCCGATTACTCACTTTAGAGGCTAGACAGACCAATAGGGAAAGGTGGTGGGATTGCTATTATTTTTAAAAACTCTCTTAAATGTCGTACTCTTGGGAGCCCTTTGACTGACTGCGAGAATCTCCATTTCTCTATAAGACTCTCTCCTTTGCTTTCTTTTTCGGGTATTTTAATCTATCGACCGCCTGGACCCATAGGCCAGTTTCTTAACTCACTATCCCAAACTGTCACTAAGCTGGCTAGTATTGCCTCAATTTTTACTATCTTAGGCGATTTAAATGTTCACATCGACGATCAAGCATCTATGGTCGCGCTAGAACTCTCTTCCGACCTCGCTGCCCTTCAACTCATTCAGAAGGTGCCACATGCTACACATATAAAAGGCCATCTTCTTGACCCGGTGTTTTCTAATTTACAAGAGCTACTCTGTTTGGACCCAGTTCCTATTCCCTGGTCAGACCATCATTTGATTTCCCTACACTGGTCCCCTAAGTTGGTTACCCCTACTGTTCAACCATCAAGAAAAACAGTCCGTGGTTGGCCTAAACTCAGTCTTGAAAAATGGACTTCCGCCCTGGAGTGTACCCAACCCTCCACCAATACTGATCCGGTATCAGCTAATGATCATTTTAATGACTGGATCGAAGGGACATTAGACCAGGTTCTCCCCAAGAAGAGCATCTTGATAAATACAGGGCCTAACAGAACAGCCTGGTACATGCCTAAGCTTCGTGAGTTAAAGCAACTGTGTAAGAAAGCCGAGAGAATTTGGAGGAAAGATTTCTCCATCATCAAGAAAAAGCAATACAGGGATACTATTAGAACTTACAAAAGCGAAATTAAAAAGGCCCAACCTCTTTACTTTAGCGAAAAAATCACCGCTGCAGTCAACTCCCCCCGGGAGATTTTTCGCATTGTAAAAAAACTTTTGAATGTTTCCACCCCTCTGGATACCCATGAAGCTACAGACTACCGATGCAATGAACTTGCGGACTATTTCCACAATAAAATTCTAACTATCTGTTGCTCGTTCCCCAACTCTCCGGCTACCCCTCTGTTCGAGGAAACCAATGTATGGAGTAGAGAACACCTTCTAGAAGTGTTCCCTCCACTGGATACAGAAGCCTTCCTAACTATTTTTACACTTGTCAAGAGTGGATCACCCAGAGACCCTGCCCCCCTTGATGTCCTGAAATCCGCAGTTGCTTCAGTAGGCCCTACTATAATGGAAATGATGAACGCTTCGCTTTCGTCCGGGGTGGTCCCGCCTTTATGGAAAAAAGCTTTGGTGAAAGCCCTGCTGAAGAAACCCGCTTAGATCCAGACTGCCTCGGTAACTACCGACCTATCTCGCTCCTTCCAGGGGTGAGCAAAATTGCAGAAAAGCATGTCAATCTGGTGCTCTCCAGATACCTGGAAGTAGAGAACCTTCTACACGCCTCCCAAACAGGGTTCCGTCCGGGACATGGAACGGAAACTGCTTTATTAGCAGTCGTCGAGGATTCCAGAAGGATCCTCGATGCAGGAGGTTCTCTGGCCGTGCTACTTCTAGATCTTAGCGCGGCCTTCGATACGGTTAATCACTGTATCTTAGTCCAACGACTTCAGAACTTGGGTATAACTGGAGTTGCCCTTGACTGGCTGCGTTCTTTCTTGGAGGATAGATATTTTCAAGTAGCTGAGGGTGAGGCCATCTCAAGCCCACGGCCCCTCCATTGTGGGGTTCCTCAGGGGTCGTCCTTGAGCCCCACTCTTTTTAATGTTTATATGGCTCCTCTTGCTGATATTGTTCTCCCTTTCGGGGTGCATATTGTCACCTATGCCGACGACACTCAACTGGTCGTCGCTTTGAACCACACTGACAAAGCATCTACCGGCCTTGCCCATGCCTCTAAGAGGTGATGAGATGTATGAAACACTCCCATCTTAAATTGAATAGGGACAAGATGGAACTTATGCTCCTTGGTAATCCATCCCTCTCCGATATGGTCTTCACCTGGCCTACTTGTATGGGCTCTATGCCTTCCCCTAAATCGGAGATAAAGAGCCTTGGCGTCTGGCTTGACTCCGAGCTCTGTTTTAAATCTCAAGCCAGAAGGGTTCTCGCCTCCTGCGTTGGCATTCTAAGAATGCTGCGCAAAGTGCTTGCTCTGTTTCCACCTCAGGCCAGAAGGCTTGTAGTCCAAGCGCTTGTTTTATCCCGCTTGGACTATGGAAATGCTTTGTACCTTGGTGCTCCCAGCTCGGTGCTGGCTAAACTTCAAACTGTGCAGAATTGCGCTGCTAGGATTCTTATGGGAATCCGGAGCAGCCAATCAGCAAGGCCAGCCTTAAAGGCTCTCCATTGGCTTCCTGTCGCGGCAAGAGTCCATTTCAAAGCCTTGTGTATTACTCACAGGCTGATAGGAGGGAAAGGACCTGCTATTATCTCTTCCTTGGTCAAGCCCTACCTAGCTAATAGGGCTCTTCGCTCAAATTACCTTCATCTGGCCTATGTCCCCAGAATTAAGAGGGCTAGAAGCGGCGGACGACTTTTCTCCTACAACACCGCCAAATTGTGGAACTCACTCCCTTTGCAGTTACGAAAGGAATCTAACCACCTGGCCTTCCGTTAGATGCTTAAAACTTGGTTCTTCCCTAAATGATCCCGCTTCAGCCTTATATCGGTTCTGCCCATAGCGCTGGGATGCCCTCGGGTAACTACGCGCTTTATAAAAACTGTTTTCATTTCATTTCATTTCATATATGGGCACACTAGACAAAAAACAAGACAATTACCGGAGGTTTCCCATTTGGGAGAGATGCAGAAATAGTAAAACGGTGCCTTAATTGTTTGATAAGCAAGCAAAATTAGCACAGTTGTATTTATTTTTTTTGCATTTTTTTTTATGATGTGATGTGTATACATAAATGAGTTTGTACATATATTCTATGACATGAATTCGCTTTTTAGAAAATGTTTTTTAAATTGATGTACTGCATATTCTGTGTGATGGATGAAATTAGTCATCATTCAAGATGTCTCCCCCATGTTTGATTTTTCAAGTTTTGTTATGATTGTTATTATATAAACATACACTTTTGTGTTGGAGGGGAGTAGGTGGATTAAGTTTACAAATTCTTAACGTTAAGTAACAACGTTGTACAAAGTGAGATATTAAGTTGTCTTTGGTTGTATATAATTAAGCACTGTGCACTTTATTTGGTATGTGAAATACAAAAACATACAAAATGTTGTCTGTGTCTGATTTTGTAAATCATGTGAATATTATAAGGGAAAGAAAATATGGCGTCCCTATGTGTAAGCAAGGCCGTTAGTGCAGCCGTAACGCATTATGGCAGCCTGTCAATAACAACTTGGTTTTTTTTATGCACAAAACCTCTGGAAGTGTTGGCACCTGATCTTTGAAGCGGGATGGGAGTGAATTTTACGGAGTGAGCCATCTCAGTTTTTGTCGATACCCTCCGGTCAGGTGCACGGAGATGGATAATATATATTTAGATATATATTTTCTCCGTGATCCACTCAGGCTGGACTTTTCTACATTTATGACTTCAGTGAGAATTCCTACGATGCAGAACTAGGATTACAAATTAGTCACAGTTCCTTCTGCAGCAAGAGTATTTGCCTTAGATTCAGATCTGACCTACCCATCCGCCCCTTATTCAAGAGAAGGATGTAGTCTTCGCATGGCACAAATACGCTTAAGAAGAACTGTGGTAACTGCCACTGAGTAATGCATTCTTCATGGTTGGCTAGTCAGCTTGTAAGTAGAAAAGTAGTTTTGCCATAAATCCTCTTCACATTCCAGTTTTTTATTTTATTTTTCATTCATATATATTCTTTCAGCCCATGGAAAATTATTCAAAAAAGTTATGAATAGGCAGAAGGCAGCACGTTATGAGAACCTGCAATTAAAGGGAGGTAACTTTTTCCTTGACATTTATAGGATTTCTCATTACAGTATGGCTTTGTGTACATTTACGTAACTGAATATTCTTTGCAGCTAATCCATAATAGCATGTACCATTGTAAAGCGTTCAGTTATACAATGGTTATATGTCCTTCACATCCATGATAGAGAGCTTCACTGATATGGGAATGTATATGACTAACTGAACTGTAGAAATTCCATGAAACTGTATATTCTTTGTGGCTTAACTTTAGCCCCATGGTGCTTCAAATCTGTGATGTCATGTGTGCCTTGTACCTGAGATGTGATCTTTTAAATCCATGGAATCATATTTTCTTTCTATGGTGGGACATGGTAATATGTTTTTTACATTCAATGTATTATTTCTTTTTTTTTCTCCCTAGAATGGGTTCCTTGCTCTCTATGGGGAAGGTGCGATTGAGGAAGCCCGCAGACAACGTGAGGGGAACTGGGCCTCTGTGAAAACTGTTTTAACTGGGGCAGTTGCACTGGGGGCTCTTATGACCGTTGGAGCGCTTTTTGCAAGCAAGTAAAATCCAAGATTCTTCATCTGTCAAAGAAGAGGCGGAAAATGCCAATAGAATGATGACTGTACCGGGATGGGAGGGGAAACCGATATACCAGTATCATGGACCGCAAAGAGGGGAGGAGGCTGTTGAATATCAGTTTGTCATGTACTTTTAAGAACTGTGGCAGAGTGGGACCAAGCCCTCTCTTCCTTGTGAAGCGGATGGTTAGTATTGAGGTTCATACACATCAGTGCATCAGTTTGTTGTGTATATGCATGAAGCCTCTGTGAAGTCTTTGGTTCAGCAAAGCAGACTGCCACACCTCCTAAGCTTTGATGCTGTGCTTATCAAGGTATGGGGCAGCTTGGTTATGCTGGAACGACATTTTTCAAATCCTGTGCACTGCTGCCTGATCTAGATGTTTTTTTTTCTTTCTGCCTGCTATTTCAGAGTGTGGTGATACCTTGACAATCCAATACCTGTTACTTATGATCTGAGTGCTCCCATAATACCCCTAACATCGTCTTTTCCTGTATCTTAGAGGCACGTAGCACATTGCTTGACATCCAGGAGAACCTTTTATTCTGCCTTCCTGTTACTTGGGAGTATTCGCACACGAAAGGACACTCTTCTACTGCCTCATCTGGGACAGTTGAGACTGAGAGATCCAATTCTCGCTCTCCCTCTTCGCTGCTTGGTAATCTAAAAGATCATATTAAGTTCCCCACCTACTACTTGGGGTCCTGGCAGTTCCCCTGACGTTCCCTTGATTTTACTGCTTAGGGCTTTGAGTGCTTCCACAAGATTCCATTTTTTAACCTATTTTTCAAAGGGTCAACCCACCAGGGGTGCTCTCGAGTAGAAGTTGCTAGATGCATCTGGTATAGGTGCTACAGCATATCCACTCCCTCCTTAAATTCCAGAGCTAACACATACTGCGAGAATGAGTCTGAGGACGCTGAAAGCTAAGGAGATGCTTAATACTGTCTACAGAGAAGCACTTCCTCTGAAAGCTGATAAATTGTTTGTTGAGGAGCTACACAGTTTTCATATAGCTGCTGAGTACTGCTATCCCCATATAGTGGCTGCTGCGTTCTTAAGAACGTGTGGGCACATAGATGCTGGGAATCATTTGGACCTGGTAAGATTTCTGTTACCAGCTGCATGAATCCATCCACAGGTTGCAGAGGGGCTGCTTGCTAAGAGTTGAGTTTCTTTTAACTGTTCGCTGGAAACTGAGAAGCTGTCTCACTATAGATACTGAGTAGCTGCTTGGCAGATGAGTACTAAGGGGCTCCTGGTGACGGAGTGTCAAAGATTTGCTAGCTGCTGGGTGATGTGAGTGAACTTAGTTCTAGGTGTTGAAAAAACAGGTATCTGTCACTAGATGGTGAGGAGCTATCTGGGGCTGTGTACTGGTTGCCAAGGAGTTGCAACATATTGCATAAATGCCTGGAATTTGATGACAAAGGAACTCCCATTTGGTTATGCAGAGCTAACAGCTGCAGGCATCAATGGATGTAGTAGCATTTCCTTGTGCTTGCTTGACAGCATATTTTCATTGCTGCTCACAGGTTCACATTCTTGACATTACAATGATAAGTTGAGCTATGCTTCAGTTTGGTGTACTTTTTCATCCCGGGCATATTCTGCTTGCTGCTGCTAGACTTCATTTTTGTGTGCTAGTATATGAAATTTAGAACTTACAATGGCTGTTTTGCTGGATTAAAGGGTAGTTCTATATCTTGTCGCAGCTCCTTGATGTCAAATTGATTAACACCTGTTGTGGGCTACTCTAGGCTTGTATCAGTCTTACCCGAATGGTTGGGGGCTTCAATGGTATTATGTATTGATACATAAATGAGCATGGTACCAGTAGTCTTCTACTGCAGGCAATGCAACTATCAAGCTGCCAACTGCACCAGCAATATACTACATTTATCCCTACTTTCAGAAGCGGGTTGATTTCCTTGCCACCGTTGACAGTGACTAGGCTGATTTGTTTTATTTTTATTTTTTATACCATACTCTGTGATAGTCTGTTTCTTCCATTGGCAGTAGGCTAGGTTCCTCACCAGCCTGCCTTTGGCAGTAGGTTGAATTCCTTTTTGCTTTTAGTATCTTCCTACCCTGGGCTGTAGTCTAGCCCCCTCCATGCTCTCGGATGCAGGTTAGAATCCTCCCTGTCCTCTGAAGTAGGCTTGGATCTTCCGCGCCCGCAAAAGTAGGCTAATATCCTTTACCAAAATTGTAGGGAGGCTGGGTTCCTACCCACCTTCTGCAATAGGGTATATTACTCTGAGGCCTCACCAGTGTGTTGGGGTATCATTTTGCCCCAGGCAGTATATGAGCCTGTCCTCACCCTTTACAGTAGACATTTACTCCTCGTTCTCAATCGATTTAGAAGGCTCTGCTGTTATTTAAGCTGAGGACTGTGATTGGCTTGAGGAAAGTGTTGATGGGCACTCAGAAGCAAATAGCTGCAAATTTGAAGTAATATCAGTATGACCCAGATGATAACGGCTTGCTGAGTGTGATCGCACTCCGAGATGAACATTTTACAGTTGTTTTTCAGCATAGGGGCTCTTTGGAGTTGCATTCCTGTGGTTGAGTGTGTGTGTTTTTATGAAGAGAGGTTGCTGTGGAGGAGGCATGTCTGTAGGATTGACCATTAATGGTGCGAGATATTGAACAGCATTTTTTCAGTCGCTAGGATATGGGGAAAGATGATTGCTGAAAGTGTGTCTGATGTGGAGTGGATAGTGGGAAGACATTATTTTGTTTGTTACAAGGACTATTCCCTGCTGACCACTTAGTGCAAATACACAGTTTGAGGTTCCACCATCAAACAACAAGAGCAGCAGGTAGAATCACAAAATGAAATAGGAGATCTTTATGGATACTCAAATATTTGTGGCTTTGCTGCTCTTGAGGTCTGCTTAGTTTAGAGTTAGAGTTCTTTGGGGTCTGCAGCTGGAGGTATTTGAGATTTGAAACTGAACATTTATGGAGGGTCGCAGCTGGAGGTATTTGATTTAATGGCTAACACTTTGAGGGGTTTGGATAGAGGTCCTTGGATGTTTACAACTGTAGGTCATTGGAGTTTAGTGTTTTTGTTTGTTTCAAATTTGTCTCAGTTTGTGGTTAGAAGATGCATACACACATTACCTCCAATAGTATGCTACCTATAATATCTGTACTGCCCATTTACCAACATGGGCTTTGAAAGTAAAACCTCAGTAGTACATCCACTAATCTTATGAAGATCTTAGTTCTTTCATCAAAACCATTTCTTAGGTCAGTTGTAAACACACTAATATTACCAGCACTAATCGCTCTCACACACACATATATATACAATCATGTGTTTGTAAACAAATGCATAAAGACGTATGCTATTGGTGTTTGTAATAATAGTATACACACCTAGGCTCTGTCAGTAAAATAAAACCTCCACAAAAAGTGTAGTTCTCTCTTACACTCACAGTCACACCCCTGGGGGTGGTCACACACCTGTAGTACCTGCTAAATTCATATATACCTTGCTCTGATAGCAATGCACCTTTAGTATGTGCTCTATTCTTCTGCACAACTGGGCTCTGATAATAATGCACTGATGGTATGTTTACTGATCTTGTACACACATTGGCTCTGATAGTAAACACCCAAATATTGTATATGCACACCCTAGTTCTGATAGCAACACAATGATGGGCACATGCAGTGATATACACAACTTAGTTTTGATAGTCACAAACACAGTATGAATATTACCTTTATGCAAAAAAAGGTCTCCTACTTTATGGGCACTACTGTACACACTTGGTTTGTTGTATTATCACAATTGTAGAATGGGCACTAATCTACACTTCTGTCAGTAATACACCAATCTCATATCCACTAATCAAATAAACACATTTGCTTTAATAGTAATAAATCAATAATACCTACACTGTTTAGACCTATCCCAGATGGAGCATAATAATAATAACTTCCCTGCGCACCCCCTTCTCTGGTGTTCTTCTGTACTTTTCTGTGGCCATTCCCACAACATGGGCTCCTAACACTAGAACCTGTCGTCGGCTACTTCTGTATCTCAAGAGTGACAAAGAGTGGTAAAAATAATGTCCTCAGAGCTCTGATGAGATTTGGAACCTTAAGGAGGTCTTAGTTGAACAATGCACTGAGCTCTGGAGACACGAGGAAGAGATTGATACTGACTTTTTGTTTCAGAAGCTTCTAGCCCTTTCCAGGAGTGCCAACTATCTCTAATGTGGAATCCTTCACATGGTCACAAATATTTTACTTATCTAAATATTTTAAAGTCTCGTATTTATTAAAGGCCTCCTCAAACCAGAATGTGGTGTGCAGAATTTGTGTTGCCTTTTTTGGAGGGAGACTGGAAGCACATTATTCAGACTTAAAGTACGTAACATGAAATAATCAGTAAACAAATGAAGGCACACTTGCAATATGTGAAATTACTACTGCAAATCCCTTTAAATTGCTCTTTTTTGCTTACATTGTTTGATGATTGAGAGGAGGCCAGTAAACGTAAGAACGTTCACAAAAGTGTGATGAGCGAGCGTTCCTGAAGCTAATTGGGCAAGAACGAGAATTAAAAGAGGTAATTTACATTTTTGTGCCATTTGTATTTATTAATTTATGTGCAATATTCGTACAATCCGCTAAGGTAGCCGCCCCCCCTATCAAAGTAAGTTACACAGAAAGAGGTGATTAGAAATGTAGAAGCAATGCAACATGAGATTATTGGATGAAACAGATGCAGGTATGTATTCACTGTGTAGCCTCAAAACAGAAAATAACACCATGGCATAATACTGTTTACACTCTGAATGCACTAATCCCGCTGAATTCCATGTCAAAATATTTGACCCAAAAACTGAAATACCTCCTAAAGCTAAGTAGAGACAGACACACGTATACTCTCTCTCTCTCTCTTTTCACTTCCTCAGCTAGGAGGGATGACTAGGGGAACAGACAGAATAAACATGACAGCACAACAGATACCATGGCTCTACCTCCTTCACTTGAATACAATCAATGGAATATTGCCAGATTACCATGCATAGACTGAACCCAATATGAACATTTGCACACAAATATCACCATTGTTGAAGTTATTGTCCATTCTGCATTTATGTACCCATGCCTATTAAAAAAATTAATTGTAGTGACCCGTCACAACTCGCATAATATAATCAGGTTATGCATGTAATATTAAAGCATGTGGATTGCTATATCCATCTTGGACCAGGAATGTGATAATTGCAAACCTCTGTGCCACTGCAGGGTTCCAAATTGTTTTGTCAGGCTCGATTAACTGCACACAGATGGTACAAGTACGTTCTCCCCCTAAAAGCATGAATTCCATAAAGCAAGAGTTTTGTATTATAAAAAACACGAGTAACTGGATGGTGTGATTCTGAATTGAGTTTGGCATTGCTGTGACAGATTACAGATCTACACATACAGCCATTGAACAAAACACCCTCATATGTTAGGACTCATCCTTGTAAATGCCTGCCATTATATGCTCTCCCACACATTCTGAAACAGCATATTTATCTTTTACTATTTAAACCCTACCAGCATCTTGCACAATATAGCTGCAAGGCAAACATCATTTAAGACCTATAGGGTTTGTGAACTGTGGGATAGAGAGTCGGAGTACTTTACCCTTCTTTAAGTCCTTCCTCTACTCCCAATCCACATAAAGGGTCATTAGAACTCTTTCTCAAAGTCCAAACACTTGTGTATCTAGAAGACATAGAATTGGTGCCCTTGTCCCTCAACACAATTGCCGGCACTCTAAGCACAGTACAGCGCATTAGCTCTAATGATCTCTTGTGTTTATGTAGTACCAATTTAATGCCCTGTCAAAAATTGTCACCTCACTTGTCACTAACTGACATCAGGAGACAGCTTGATGGACTCATTGTGAAATTTTGAAGCTTGAAGTTGCCTTCTTAATCCCTGACCTGAGATTACCATTAGGAGAACAGGACTTCCAAAACCAATACCCTAGAGTGAGGTAAACATGTCTTACAAAGAATTCGGTGGCAATAGTATACACAAGATTAAAAAGAAAAACACAACTGCATTTCTGTAGCCTGGAAGAATGTGAAGGCCTTCTTCAGAATTGGGTAAGCTAAGTGGTACTGTACAAGTCGAGACAGTCAAGAGTAATGATATTTTAAGAGTGTAATACAGCCACTGGTTTTTGAAAGGAGCTAAACCATATGCATGTGAAAAAAAATGCTGACATCAATTTTGTAGGCAATAAATCATTGTCAGAATCCTTAATCTATAATACAGAAGATAACAATCAATCAAAAACAACAAAGAAATAGATACAGTAGATAGAATACCACATATGTCCTGATAGCTTCATTTACTATTTAATTATTTACAAATGGGAGGCGGCAGCTAAAAGACTGCTTCCTCCACAATCCTTTCATAGAAAATCAAAGCAAACGATCAGTAGGAAGGTTGGCTGAGAAAGGCTTATCTGTAGCTACACAATTAAGCCTGATTTGCTCAGATTTTTTTCGTGGCTTAAGACATTTTTGTTTTTCAACTCTTTTTATTGGTTTTGACATTTTGATTATAGAGCAAGTCCCACACAAGTAGAATTAAGTCAGAATAAAAAGACATAACGTAGCTAGCGACTACAATTGTCTGCCCATCTTTTGGTATCGTTAGTAGACACAATCTATATGTTCATATTGCATTATCCAGTTTGAGCTTCTATAACACCATGACCAGTGGCGGCTGCCACCAAGTAGCATGGGTGGGGCAGGGTTGGGGGGGGGATTGAAAAATAAATTAAAATAGACTTACCGTGCTGCCGGACCGCCGCCTCACGTCATCCTCTGAAGCAAGAAGTACAGGATCCCTCCCCTAAGCCAATCACAACACTGCAATGCAGCGTTGTGATTGGTCTGAGCTCCTCGGATTGGCGCTCAGATGGGGAATGGGAGCGTGGTGGGGAACATGCAAAGTGCGTAGGACTGTTTGGCCGGCCCAACAGGGCCGGCCAAAAAGTCATGCTCACTTAAATACCCATCATTCCTCCCCTTGCCGTAGTGTTATCATTTTATTTTTCCTTTTCCCACTGCAAAAAATGCAGTGGGGCGGTGCTCCTCCGCCATCGCGGAGGAACCGCCATTAACCATGACTCTTTTGTCATTGTTCGGGGGGGTGAGGGGGCGGTATTTAATAATATCCTCCAAATTTTTTCGATGGCCCCCCACACCTTTTCAAACTTTTTTGGGTCCGCCCCAGCTTTCGTACACCACATTTTCTGCTCCCATGCACCGGTCCAACTAGTGCATTGCTTGAGTGTAGGAGTCTTAGCACCCTACAATCTAGACACATTTCACCTAGGTGCAGCTAGGCCTTAGTTGCAGAGTAGTATTGGATATCTGGGTGATGTTTCTTTATTCCAGATTCCATGGATGAATATATGTTAGCATTTTGGGTCACCTTGTGTGCTGAACTTTCTGTTAAGCATGTATATATCCCTTGCCAGTGGTGTTTCAGGCAAGCGCAATCCCAAATTGTATGACTGAATGACCCAGCATGGTTGTAGGCTCTCAGACTTGTCTGAGGTTACTCGAACGAACCTCACCATGTGTGTTCTTGTATAAACGCTACTGTGAAGTCTTCATAACTGCACAGGGCGAAACCCCACATTTATTGCCACCTTGAATGGCCTCAGTCCACTCCTCATTGCTAAGGTCGCCCATACCTCTTTCCCTTCTTTCTTTGCGTTTCACCAGTGGGTGAGGAGAGTTATTATCTATCTTTTTTTGTTTTGTTTATGAGAAACTTTGCTTTCTTTAATTGGGCCTGAGATAACAGTTTGTCTCCTAGGGAGTTGAGGGAGAGAGAGGGAGTAAAGAGAGAGGGAGTAGAGAGAGAGAGAGAGACTCATTAATCACTTTCAGGTATTGTGTTGTATTTTTTCATTACTTCAAAGGATTTGAATGCCGTTGTTTCTCCACACATCTCACAATTTGCTCATTCCAATGATGCCTCACTTCTTGAAACCCAGTAGTCTCCCTACTTCCTTTAGTAGGTCGCTTTCCCATACAGGGGTTTCCCTGGTTAGGATCCCACCCCTTCCCAGTGTTTGTTGATTGCTCCCTATGCATGACCACTGTTGCAATATATGCAGGTAGATCTCTTGCATCCTTTGTAGGTCGAGCCTACTAGACACTGCAAGCTGCATGCATAATGACGTATGCATGTGCACACATCATCACAGGAGGACGTATGATCACACCATTTTTAATTTTATTTATGTATTTAGTTATGTTCGAGGCATATGAGCTGTAGATCATATGCTTGTGCATAGATCGCCATCTAGTGTTGGGTCCGGATGTTTGCACTTTGTTTTTCTTTGAAGAAGTCTTTCCAGTCACGAGGTAGGTGACTCCTCCTTTCGGCGATAGTGTGCATGAGCATCGACTCCTTTGTTAGATTGTTTTTTTCCGCCATCGGGTTCGGATGTGTATTGCTGCGCTCCGGTTCGGCACCGTTTCTCGACAGTATTGTTATTGATCGCAGTTCCCCATTCATCGCGTATTTCTTCAATTTTAACATCTTCGATCGGAAAACTTGTGGAAGGCCGTCGGGCCTACCCGCGCCGACCGCTCTAGCAGTCGATGGAACGGACTCCCTTCAAGTTATGTCCCGGGTGTCGTGCTAAATTTCCACGCACCGACTTGCACGAAGTGTGCAACCTCTATCCCCGGAACACGACGAGAAAGACTGCGACGCGTGCCGATCCTTCCGATCGAAAAAGACTCTTCGTGATCGTTGGGCTCGACGTCACGAGATGCAACAGCAAAGTGGCTCCGCACCGGACATCTTCGGCGAAGATTCCGACTCCGAACATCATGCCCAAGGAGCCGAAGAAGAAGAACCCTTCTCCGTGTCCGAGGCCGACTCAGACGTCGAAGAAGAGGAGCAAGTTACTCCGGGTCAGCGTACCGTGAGTAAAGACAACCCCTTGCCCCCCCCCAACAACCTAAGACAAAGGCTCCGGTCCCTCCTCTGCCTTCGGGCCAAGGTCGGCACCGACAAAAAGTTTCCGATGCCCCGCCCTCGGGCCCGGCTCTGAAACATAAAGAAAAGCCTTCCGGTTCGAGCTCGAAACGGCCTCATCTCGGTGCCGACCCAACACCTTCGGCACCGAAACACAAGTCCAAGCCGGCCCCGAAAGGCTCGGAGCCGAAACCTTCGACGCCGAAACAGGCAACCAAGGAAAAAGAGACTCCGTCCAAAGAGCCTCGGTCCGATCACTCCATTTCGGATCTGAAACAGAAAAAGTTGGTGATCCACCCTGATACAAGCCATATTCAGGCTACTTTGCCAAAAAAGAGGAAATTGGACTTACCAGAGGACTACCACATTCCTCTAAAGAAGAAAAGTGTGGGTACTAACCCTTCCCCTCCATACATCCCACCTACTTCTCCTACTAATTCCAATTTACTTATTGCACCTGAAAATTCACCACTACCACCAACTTCACCTAACCCACAGGATGATGGGGATGGGGATGACAACCAAGATCCCCCACAAGACACTGATCCTTGGCAGGATTATCACACTGATCCTGATCCAGATAATGATCCAGATTTGTACCCCTCCAGGCCCTCCCCACCAGATGATAACATTGGATACGTTCAGCTCCTTAATAGAGCTGCTCAATATCATGGGGTGGAGTTACATTCAGAACCATTAGAGCAGGATTTCCTCTTTGAGACTCTTAGTTCCTCTCACAGAGTCACTCAGATATTACCTATGCTCAAAGGCATGTTGAAGCACACTGAGGACATTTTCAAAGACCCTGTCAGGGCAAGAATTATTACTCCTAGGGTGGAGAAAAAATATAAGCCCGCACCCACCGACCCTACATATATCAAAGGTCAATTACCTTTAGACTCTCTTGTTGTTTTTAATGCTCGCAAGACAATTCCAATTCCAATTCCCAAACATCAGGTGAAGCTCCTCCTCCAGATAAGGAGTCCAAGCTCATGGACGCCTCAGGCAAAAGAGTAGCTTCACAAGCAGCTAACCGTTGGCGTATTGCCAATACTCAAGCCTTGTTAGCTCGTTATGACAGGGCTCACTATGATGAGTTAGAGAAACTCATACAGTTCTTACCTGACGAACACAAGACTAAGACTAATGACCTTATTCAAGAGGGTAAGCTCATTACAAATACCTCTATCAGGTGTGCCCTAGATGCGGCAGACACAGCAGCCCGTACATTTAACACCAGTGTACTTTTACGAAGGCATGCTTGTTTGAGAATTTCAGGTTTCCAACCTGAGGTGCACACCTCCATCCTCAACCAACCCTTTGATAAGGAACACCTTTTTGGACCAGCAGTTGACACCTCACTGGAAAAAATGAAAAAAGATACAGAGGTCGCAAAGTCCATGGGGGCTTTATAGTCCCCCTCCAATAGGGGTTCCTTTCGCCGCTCCTTTTACAGGGGTGGCTCTAAAAACATATCCACCGACACTACCTTCTCCTCTTACAAGGGTAATACTCAATCCCCCTCACCAAAGGGTTATTTCAGAGGAGGTTTTAGAGGTAATCGCAAGGGAAGAGGCAGAGGCAACACCACACACTCTTCCCCCTCCAACAACAAACAGTGACTTCCTTCCTGTACCCCCGATCATTCCATTCCTGTCGGGGGGCGTCTCTCCCAATTTCTCCCTGTCTGGAACTCCATCACTTCAGACAAATGGGTACTGCAAATTATCCAATATGGTTACTGCCTGGAACTTACAGCCAATCCCCCAAATATCCTTCCATGACCACATGCAGTGTCACCGGAACATCTCTCACTTTTAAAGCAAGAGGTTCTATCTCTCCTAGGAAAACAAGCTATAGAGCCAGACCCATTACAATACCAAGGGACCGGGGTATACTCCCTATACTTCTTAATTCCCAAAAAGGATAGCTCATTAAGACCCATATTAGACCTCAGACAAACTAAATCTCTACATCCAATCAGACCACTTTCACATGGTCACACTTCAACAGGTTCTCCCGTTCCTTCAACAAGGCAACTTCCTGTCCACTCTGGACCTAAAGGACGCCTATTTCCATATTCCCATTCACCCTGCTCATCGCAAATACCTCAGGTTTATGGTAGACGGCCAACATTATCAAGTCAAAGTTCTCCAATTCGGAGTAACTACAGCACCCAGGGTTTTCACAAAGTGTCTAGCAGTAGTCGCGGCTCATCTAAGAAGACAGCACATTCACGTCTTCCCCTACCTAGACGACTGGCTAATAAAAGCCAGCTCGCAACAGAGCTGCCTACGCCACACTCAAAAAAGAGTCCAACTGCTTCACGACCTCGGGTTCACTGTAAACCTCACCAAGTCTCATCTCCAACCATCCAACACACAAGTGTATCTAGGAGCCACAATAGACACTCAAAAAGCTCTGGTGTGTCCCAACCCCGTCAGTATCTGCAACATGCACACTCTAATATCGCAATTTCAACCTCAACACTCACTACCAGCTCGAGTGTTCATGCAATTGTTAGGCATGATGGCTTCTTGCATTTTAATCGTTCCTTACGCAAGACTCCAAATGCGTCCCCTACAAGAATGCTTAGCACGTCAGTGGAACCAGGCTCAAGGTCAGTTATCAGATCTAGAGTTGGTGGATGGCCGCACCCATCGCTCTCTCTAGTGGTGGAACATACAAAACCTTTCCAAGGGGTGGCCATTCATCGACCCGGTTCCACAGATAGTGCTAACAGCAGACGCATCGTTCACGGGTTGGGGAGCTCATCTTCAAAAACATACCATTCAGGGCATGTGGACTCCCCATCAAAAGCAACTCCACATAAACCATCTAGAACTGCTAGCAATTTTTCTAGCGTTGAAAGCATTTCAACTTCATCTAGTAGGCAAAGCTGTCCTGATTCGCACAGACAACATGACAGCAATGTACTACTTACAAAAACAGGGGGGGGACACACTCTCTCCAGCTCTCACAGCTAGCCCAGAGCATCTGGAGATGGGCCATACCTCACAAAATATATCTCCTTGCAGAACACCTCCCAGAAGTAAACAACCAGATTGCAGATCTGCTCAGTCGTCAACGACAGCAGATACACAAATGGTAACTCCACCCTCAAGTTCTCCTCCCATTTTTTTAAATGTGGGGCTTCCCAGAGATAGATCTGTTCGCCACCCACCTAAACGCAAAATGCCCAAACTTCGCATCCAGGTATCCACACCCATTGTCCAAAGGCAATGCGCTATGGATGAATTAGTCAGGGATATTTGCTTATTCTTTTCCGCCTCTCCCTCTCATTCCATTAGTGGATCGGAAGCTCAGGCAGCAGTCCCTGACACTAATCCTAGTTGCTCCCACATGGGCCCGTCAACCCTGGTTCACAACCCTATTGGAGTTATCAGTAGTTCCTCACCAAAAACTACGTCTTACTCCCAGTCTTCTCACTCAGAACCGTGGAGAGATGAGGCATCCAGATCCCAGTCATCTCAACCTTGCGATCTGGCACCTGAGTTTGGTTATCTCAATCTTCCGCCAGACTGCATGAACATTATCAAAGAGGCTAGACGCCCTACCACAAGAGCATGCTATGCAGCAAAGTGGAAGCAGTTTGTCATTTACTGTAACAACAATAAAATCAATCCGCTAGATGCTTCAATTCAAAACATCATTTGCCATCTACTACATCTACAACGTTCTAATTTAGCGTACACATCTATACGCTTACATCTTGCTGCAATAGCGGCATATCTTCAAAATAGACAGCATTTGTCTCTTTTTATAGTGCCTCCTATTAAAGCATTTATGGAAGGACTTAAGAGTCATTCCACCCAGACTTCCACCTGCTCCAGTGTGGAATCTCAACATAGTTCTTACGAGACTCATGGGTCCACCTTTTGAACCATTGCACAAATGTGAACTACAATTCCTCACTTGGAAGGTAGCCTTCCTCATAGCCATCACATCTCTGAGGAGAGTGGGTGAGCTTCAGGCACTAACCATAGAAGAGCCATTTTTACAAATACAGCAAAACAAAGTGGTTCTAAAGACTAACCCCAAATTTTTACCTAAAGTCATTTCTGCTTTTCATATCAACCAATCTGTTGAGTTGCCTGTGTTCTTCCCTCAACCAGATTCAGTGGCAGAACGTGCTCTTCACACCTTAGATGTCAAAAGAGCATTACTATACTATATAGAAAGAACAAAACCTTTCAGGAAAACCAAGCAACTTTTTGTTGCTTTTGCTCCACCACATAAAGGCAATCCAATATCAAAATCAAGTATTGCACGGTGGATAGATAAGTGCATTCAAATATGCTACATTAAAGCTAAACGCACATTAACAATTCCCCCTAGGGCACATTCTACACGCAAAATAGGGGCTTCTATGGCATTTTTAGGAAATATACCCATAGATGACATTTGCAGAGCTGCAACATGGTCTACACCACACAAAACACTATTGTGTAGATGTGTTAGCAAGACAGCAAGCTAGTGTGGGCCAGGCAGTTTTACGTACACTATTTCAGACCACTGCAACAGCTACAGGTTCGCCAACTTTTGGGAGATAACTGCTATGTAGTCTATGCACAAGCATATGATCTGCAGCTCATATGCCTCGAACGGAAAATGCTACTTACCCAGTATGCATCTGTTCTTGGCATATAGAGCTGTAGAGCCATGTGCGCCCACCCGCCTCCCCGGGTACCTATACCTGTTGCAGTAATATCTTACTTCGATACATGCATTCATGGATATCTCCTTTTACTACTCTTACTTACTCCATTATCACCCTCTGCGGGAAAACAATCTAACAATGGAGTCGATGCCCATGCGCACTATCACCGAAAGGAGGAGTCACCTACCTCGTGACTGGAAAGACTTCGAAGAAAAACAAAGTGCAAACATCCGGACCCAACACTAGATGGCGATCTATGCACAAGCATATGGCTCTACAGCTCTATATGCCAAGAACAGATGCATACTGGGTAAGTAGCATTTTCCTTTTCTATGCTGCACAGCATCTTGTCGGTCCCAAAGGCGAAACCTATTGGCTTTGCCAATGATCTGTCTATTCTAACTGATCGTTCAATCATTGAGGAACAAGCCCACTCATTTAAGGCCAGCAGTTGGGAACCCCAGTGAAACTACCAGATGCCTGGATGAGCAATGCTCCCATCATATTATTCATTGCTATTCGTGGTGGCATACCATTCTGTAGTAGGGACCTTTTTATGGCTTTTTTCGCTAATGACAGTTTTATCCCTGGAATGTTACACTGTTTCATGAAGGTCTCTGAATTAGTGCATATACATGCATTTCGTACATACGGATAACCTGCAGGTTTTATTCCAAATTACACTCTTGCCGTTACAAGGTGGTGTCTGAAAAATGGTATGAAAGTGCATTCATAGTTTGTCAACAACCAGTAACTTAGAGGAGAATCTTGAACATTTTTAAGACTTAGAACATACTTTTCAACTCACCAAAATTAGACCGGATACGTGGAGGTCCTCATTTCTCCTAAATGGAAAATACCACCTGGATGGCCCTAAGCTGCTGAATCGCCATTTTGGTGATTTTTTGTTTTATTTTGTTATAATTTAAAGTCAGATTTTTGCCTCAAAAAAATATCTGACCGTTATGTAAAATAATATTAGCAATAAAAAAGAATCCTTGTGCAGTTACTAACGTCTTAGGGATTCTAAGAACTAACGTTGTCTGAAAAATCTAACCAAGAATACAATGTGTAGGTATGTAAAAATAAATTAAATATTTTGCAGGTAGCTTTTTTCTACTTTTTGTTACGACATGAACAGGAGGAAACAGCAGAGGCCAGATGGAGAGGCAGAAAAGTATAAAAGAAAACAAGGTAAGAAAAAACATGCACAGGTGAGCCAGGAGCCAAAACGTAGGTAAAGAGGAAACAAACAAGCAAACAATATGAATTAAAGAGTTAAACAGAGGGAGATTGAGGGGATTGTAGAAGAGGGAGAGTGGGATGGGTGAGGGCTGAGGGTTTTTCTCCCATAGTTTCAAAGTAAGAAAGTTGGGATGAGACATGGAGGAGAGATGGGAAACTGAGTTGCAGAAGAGCTAAGTGCTGGGGAAGGGTGTCATCGCCTATGTTACTTGTACAGAAAAGGACGTGTGCATTCTTTTTCAACATGAGTGGTATTCACTTTAGTGGATTGGACCAGCCTTGTGAATGCATTTTATTCAGGGCCTTAATGTCGAGATAAAAAAAGAAATGGGGTCCGAAAGTGCCTGAACAAAAATACCAGTCGTTAAAATAATTCCTCCAAGGCAAATAAAGGTAAGAAGTTTATTGATAACGAGACCCACAAACATCCGACCGTTCAGGTGGCTCACACCAACATTCTAACGTGAGCTTCACCTGAAGGTTCCATGGAATGGGTAGAACAATGAGGGAAAAAGGAAGGGGGAACAGGTGCAGAGGAAAGGAAGGGAGGAATATACCATTTACCTAGATTACCACACATCTGCCTTTATCAATAAAAACAATACTCTTTGACAAAACCCCAAAAGAAATGTAGGTGGAGGGTGATCAAGAAAGGAGAGCTCAGGAATACAAAATATCAGCAATTAAGTAGGCATTACATCTCATAATCTGCTTGCCAACTAGGAGGACAACGAACTCTTGACATCCTTAGACTCATGTGAGTCCAACACTGTTCCATCCTTCACCCCACCATCATCTGATGAAGGAATTAACAGATCCGGACAACGAGCCACATTGTCCATACTCCATGTACGTCTGTCCTCTAAAACCACAGAGTTGCAATTTACACACTTGATTCTCACAGGTTTAGAGAACGAAGATATTTTGGAGCGATTAGAGGTAGGTCGCTTGATTGTGACCCATTCACCTTCTCTCCAATCGCTACTGACAGCACCTCATTTCCGGTCATATCTAGTTTTATAATCATTTTGGTGACGACCACTCTTGTCCAAGACAAAGCTTCTGTCCACCCAAACCGGGCAACCTCCATTAAGCCAATTGGGAGTCAATTTGGAGCATGGATTTCTCCCTTTAAGAGAAACGAATGGAGATACTCTTGAAATTGAATTGGGAGTGATATGATATGGCCATAACATTTTCTTCAAAGCTTCATCAATGGGTTCACGAGAGGTGAGAGCTAACTGAATGGTGTCTTTAATCATCCTTTTCACCCTTTCTACTAACCTATTGGCCTTTGGTTAATAAAGGGGGGATTGAACATGCATAATGGATAAATTCTCCAGAAACTGTGTCATCTCATCAGAAGTAAACTGTACTTTGTTGTCAGTGACCACTATGCTGGGTATACCTTCTTTCGAAAATGTCTCTTTTAAGAACTCAATAAGAGAGGAAGTGTTAATGGTGTGACTGACTTAGTAGATATCCAATGGGAATGGTAGTCTGTTAGCACAAACATGAATCTCTGGGAATTGTTAAGAATATTTAATGGTCTTATGATGTCAAGGCCTAATTTGTCCCAGGGCTTTAAAGGTTCTATCACAGGAAGGAGAGGAGTCTTACGTGTGACTCTAGTTTTGTCGCTGGAGCTAAAGCAAAACATTCTTTCACTGTCTTCTCCATCATAGTGTCCATGTTGGGAAACCATTAATCATTACGAATTATCCCTTTGGTCATACTCCTACCGGGATGGCTTTCATGTGCTATCTCTATAATGCTTTCTAGCATGCCCTTGGGGGTGTGGGGGAACAATCTTGTTACATGTATATATTTTATTATTGATAATAGATAACTCATCTTTCACATTCCAGTAAGGCCGGAGCACTTCCGGTAAATCATTAAATTTCTTGGGCAAACCCATAATAATCCTATCTTTAAGGGACTTGAGGAAATCATCATCTTCTTCCATTTTTCTTTTTGTATTGCTGGATAGTCAATGGATAGGATTGCTTCCTCAGGTGGGCTGACCTGGGAACCTTCACATGTGATGGGAAGCCTTGAGAGACAGTCAGCAATTTGATTCTTGCTACCTGGTACAAACACAATGTTAAAGTTGAACCCTTGTAAACCTAGTACCCATTTGGAGATACGAGGAGTGGCCTTCTCAGTACATTTGTAGAGAACATTTGAAGTAGGGGTTTATGGTCGGTTCTCAAAACAAATGGTATGCCCCACAGGTAGAATTTGAAGTGATTGATTGCCCAATAACATGCAAGTGCCACTTTTTCTATGGTGGAATAATTACGTTCTGATTCTTTTAATGTTCTAGATGCAAAAGCAGTTACCTTCTCATTACCATCGACAACCTGTGTAAGGGATGCACCTAACCCCTTTACACTGGCATCTGTGGTAAGATTGGTTTTAGCACCGGAGTCAAACATTCCCAATAGAGGTACCTCAGAAATTGCTTGTTTTATCTGGGTAAACTCATCCTGACATTGACTACTCCATACAAAAGAGCAACCTTTCTTGAGTAAAGCCCTAAGTGATTGTACTCGATCCGCCCAGTTTTGGATGTATTTAGACATATACTCCACAAGGCCAAGAAACTGCTTCAATTCTTCTTTGTTCAAGCGGGCGGGTGCCATTCTGACTGAGTCTACTAAGCTAGTTTTGGGACTCATGCCTTCTTCAGAGATGGTGTGTCCCAAATATGTTACTGATTTAACACCAATTTTGCATTTATCTTTTTGTGTGGTGAACCCAGCCGTGCTTAGGTACCCCAGAACTTCCTCCAACACCTCATTGTGTTCTTCTTCTGAGCAACCATACATAAGGATATCATCCTGACCTTGTTGGTCCCTTGCAAGATATGTTGCATCACTCTTTGGAAAACTGCCGTGGCAGACGCTAGACCGAACGGCATCCTAATGAACTGGTATGCTCCAAATGGAGTTATGAAAGCGGTTAGGGATCTAGATTCAGGATTAAGGACTACTTGGTGGTAAGCTGATGAGAGATCTTGGACACTAAAATATTTGGCTCCCTGAATGACACTTAGCATTTCGTTAATGTTAGGAAGTAGATACCTATCCACCCAAATGTTGGCATTGAGGTCTCTAAGGTCAACACACAGACAAATACCTTTCCCGCCCTCTTTGGATGCTGTTACAATGGGAGCTAGCCATTCAGAGAACTTTCTATCTTCTCTATGACCCCATTGGCCTCCCACTTGTCCAATTCTTTCCTTAGAGGATCTCTCATTAGCAATGGGATAGATCTTACTTTGTGAGTTACCAGTTTAGACTGACTCTTCAGTTTTATTTTATGAAGAAATCCTTTAAGTAAGCCTAATTTCTCCGAAAAAACATCAGGAAATTTACCACATACGTCCTTACCAACAATAGATCTGTCAATCAAATATACCTGTTCTGATGCATTGGGATCTAATTTGATCTCCAGATCCCTTTGGTGTTTTCAACCTAATAGGTTCAAGCCATTTATAGTTACATGCACCTTCCCTTTGAAAACTATTTGCATTAGTAACATCCCTGCCAGGTGTATAGGATCTCTATTATAACCCCCAGGGTTAATATCCAGAGGTAACAATGAGTAAACTTTACCCTGAGAGTTTTCCTTCAATGTGTTCTCATTAATCAAGGTATAAGGGGAACAAGAGTCTGCAAACACAGTGTAAGGAACACCATCCAAAGAAATGTTACACGTGGGATAACTATTTCTATAATTTCCACTGTCACCTGCAATTTGAAAGGCAATGTCTTCTCTCTGAATGTCGTCATTATTGACCATGTGTGTAACATTGCTTCTCATGTCTTTACACACTTTGGCAAAATGCCCACGTTTGTTACACTTTCTGCATACCACCCTTCTTACAGGACACTTGTCGTTATTTGCCACATGATTGGAATTACCACACCTCTAACATTTGAATTTGAATTTCCCACTCACCCCATTTTGTTTTTGCATATTTGCAATCACTACTTTACATTTGTATCTCATCCTGAAACTTTACACACCCCATTGTCTGTAACTTCCTTACTATCCATATCATTTCTGTCATAGGATATGCAGTGTGTTCAATACTTTAGGCTATATCTATAGCTTGTTTTAGGTCTGGACTTTCTGCTAATACTTTTTCTTGAATCTTTTTATCCCTAATACACCTTACTAATTGATCCCTTATGAGAGATTCCGTCAACGTACCAAAATCACAAATGGATGACAAACCCCTTCAAGCTGCAATGTAATTACTCACTTTTTCATTCTTTCCTTGCGAACTGGAAAACATTTTGTGACGCTCTAACACAACATTTGTATTTTCCCCAAATTGCATTTCCAATTTTAAACGTGTTTTGGTACACATGATGTTGCATGTCTCCTTGCGCATCTTCTCCCTCTTACTTTCCTTCAGTAATTGCATCAGGAAGATCATCAAATATTTCTCTAGCATGCTTCCCTAAATTATGCAGTAGAATGTGCTGCTTACGCACTAAGGAACATCTATCCCCACCTATAGCAATCAAATAAGATTCAAACAGATTTACCCATCTTTTCCACGGAATAAGTGGTTTCCCCTCGTCATTTAAAAATGCCAGAGGTTGGGACATTGCGAACGATGCAATGCTTCAAATGGAGAATAATACCAGAGTAGAAGAAAATATCAAGGTAACCAAGTGAATGAGAAAAATAAGAAAGAAGAATATAGAAAGAAGGTAAAGATAAGGAGACGAAGTATAGAGAATGTACAGAACACACACCCACAGATGATAATTTATATCCACTGAATTTACATTGAAAAGAAAGTCTTAAGCTAATAAATCTGGAGCCGCTGTGTAGAAGGTATGAAGAGTCCTCAGGCTGAAGTGGAATTCCCAGTCGATGCACAATAGAAGGATAAATCAGTTGAATCAGGACTGCACAGTTCTGAAGTATAGTGTAAATAGAATTACAAGAAATGGTATCCAGCAGGGTTAAAGGACGTAAATAGTTCCAAGGAAGCTGATTGTCTGAGAGTCACTCCCCACAGGGCATACTTTAGCCATGTTGTACACAATGTGACTTGTTAAGCATGGCTAAAAGTTTGTGGTGTGGAAAAGAGTGGCGTGGAGTTGGTTAGAGTGTAGTATAGTGTATTTGAGCAGAGTAGAGTGGACTTGTGTAGAGTAGAGTGGAGGACCGTAGGGTGGAGGGACATAGAGTGGAGCAGAGTGGCGTAGCATAGAGTGGAATAAAGTGCCATACAGTGGAGTAGAGGGTCGTAGAGAAGAAGGGAGTGGAGTGGAGTAGAGTGGGGTGCATAGAGTGGAGTATCGTAGAGTGGCCTAGAGTAGAATGGGGTATTCTGGAGTGGCATTGAGTGAAGTGGCATAGAGTGGCCTAGGGTGAAGTGGCATAGAGTGGAGGAGAGAGTTGTGTTGTGTAGTGGCAGGGCGTAGAGTGTCATAGATTGCAGTGCCGTAGAATGCAGTGTAGTAGAGTGGAGTGATGTTGAGTGGCATAGCATAGAGTGGAGTAAAATGTCGTAGAGTGGAGAGCCATGGAGTGGCATAGCGTAGAGTGGAGTAAAGTGTCTTGGAGTGTAATGGAGTGAAGTGGCGCGGAGTGCGCAGTGTGAAGTGGCGTAGAGTGGAGTATTGTGGAGTAGATTGGCATTGAATGAAGTGGTGTAGAGTGTTGTGGATGGGTGTAGTGTGTCGAGCAGAGTGGCATAGAGTGGAGTAAAGGGTCGTGAAGTGGCGTAGTTTGGAGTGAAGTGGCGTAGAGTGTGGTCGAGTGGAGTGTCATGGAGTGGCATAGAGTGAAGTGGAGTAGAATGTAGTGTGGAATGGAGTAGAGAATCATAGAGTGAAGTAGCATACAGTGTTGTGGAGTAGCGTAGCATTATCGGGAGTAGGGTGTTGTGTCATGGAGTAAAGTGGGGGGCATAGAGTGGAGTGGCTTAGAGTGGAGTGGCATAGAGTGGCCTAGGGTGAAGTGGTATGGAGTGGAGGGGCGTAGAGTGGAGCAGTGTGTCGTGGCGCAGAGTGGTGTAGATTGCAGTGTTGTGGGGTGACATAGCATTGAGTGGAGTAAACTGTCGTAGAGTGGAGTGCCATTGAGTGGTGTAGCGTAGAGTGGAGTAAAGTGTCTTGGAGTGGAGTGTCATAGAGTGGAGTAGCGCAGTGTGAAGTGGCGTAGAGTGGAGTATTGTGGAGTGAGTGGCATTGAATGAAGTAGTGTAGAGTGTTGTAGGGCGGAGAGGTGAGGTGTGTCTTAGAGCAGAGTGGCATAGATTGGAGTAAAGTGTTGTGGAGTGGAGTAGTGTGGAGTTAAGGTACATAGAGTGTGGCAGTGTGTTGTGGAGTGGCATACATTGAAGTGGAATAGAGTAGAATGTTGTAGAGTGGAATAGAGTATAGTCATAGAGTGGAATATCGTAGAATGAAGTAGCATATAGTGGAGTGGCGTAGCATAGAGGGGAGTAGAGTGTCGTGTGTCATGGAGTAGAGTGTTGTTGAGTGGAGTATGCATGGCGTGGTAGTGCACTACCATTACAGACAAAACATTTTCAATTGAAATACCATTACATTTGCACAGACATACAGTTTTATTGATAAAGCTATACAGCGCACAAACGATATGTGGAAATGGTATCCCCTAATGTATTGATTTGTTTTGATTCCATTCAAGTATTTGTTTCCAGCACACTTCAGAATTACAAAAAAGTGTATAATTTGTGCTTTCCTTTTTCTGATATATTCTGAAATATTTGCACAGTTCATTTACAGACATTTAAATGTGGCTGTGTGCTAGAAAAAATAACATCCTACAGTCTTTCATCTCACATGGGTTTCCAGCAGGATTTTCAAATAAATCCTCTAACTTTGAATTTATAGAAAGAAAAGTAAACACCAAGCTCCCTCAGAAGATAGAGCCTGACATAAGCCCTCTGTCTTTAAATGCACAGCAAATGTGACAAGATATGAACAAAATTTGAAAGCCTGTTTTCAGAAAGCGAGCACTCATGGAGGAATACAAGGAGCGATTTTAAACAGGCGATGCTCTACTGGAGGGACATAGACATGCTAGACAGCCTAAAACAAATAAAGCCAGAAAATCGAAAGCAAGCAAATGTAAGTTACAAACCACAAAGCCAATGGTAAGCACTGGGTGCAATGCATTCCCAAGGTAACTTTCAGAATGTTCCCAAAATGTATTTGCAAACCAGACATGTGTGCTGTCTCATAGGCTTCGACCTAAAAAGCATGACTCCCCATCCGTTTCAAGAAAGGCGCCACACCCATGCTGAATCCCTTACACAGGCCGTCATCTTCAAAGCAATACTGCCTGGTGCCAAGGGTCCAGGTTGACGCCGAATATGAAAGTAAGACAGTTGCGGATAAGGTCAGTTATGTCTGTGTTATAAAGTGCACACAGGACGTCTTTGATGTTGCACATAACATTTATCCTTATGCTAAGTAGAAGAGAAACATAAAGAAAAAAACAAGATTAAAATACCTGTATCCACATTCAAACTAGCGTTGGCAAAGTCAGTAGGTCTGACCCCTGTATACAGCATGTACACTAAGACACAATGTGCAGGTGCCCATACCAGCTGTTGCCAGTTGGTAAAGAGATGAACCATGATGCTATAAGCTCCAGCAGTTGAATTGAGGGGCAGTGATCATGATCAAGAATCAGCTCAAGTATCTGGACCGAACTGTGTAGTTTTCTGTTGTCACCAAATTAAACGCTGCACTCTCCTGAAAAGGGACAACATTGTCTTCAAATGTTTACTGACTGAGCCTAGAACAAAAGAAGCTAAAATCCCACATCAGTGCAAGTTACTCAAGTTAGACTTAGTTTCCACATTAAAAATGGAGATGCAGTGTGGAAATAAGAAAGCTTCAAGAGAAAGGGCCATCCTGCCTCCTGTAGATATGGTTGTATGACGGAACCACGCATGCCATTACCACACATGCCTTTACAACAAAAATTTAAGTATTTCTCAGGAAAGTATAAAGCATATATATATATATATATATATATTTTTTTTGTGTGTGTGTATATATATATATATATATATATATATATATGTGTATATATTTATTACTTTATCGACCCCCAACCACCCTAAAAATACTCTTGCCATCCAAATACCCCTGCCCACCCTAAAAAATACCCTTGCCACCCAAATACCCCTACCCACCCTAAAATACTCTTGCCACCCAAATACCCTCGCCTACCCTAAACTCTAAAAATACCTTAGCCACCCAATACCCTCAACCACCACTAATCCCTAAAAACGCCTTTGCCCGAATATATATATAGATATATATATATATATATTACACTTGCCTGTGAAATACTTACATTTTTGTTGTAAAGGCATGTGCATGGTAAAGGCATATGCTTGGTAAAGGCATATGCATTGTAATGGATGCGTGGTAACGGCCGTGTTGTAAAGGCTGTTTCCCGTATTTACAGAGCTAGGTGCAGTGGAACAAAAGGAAAGATAAAAAATTAAAATTCCCATTTATACCAAGTTCCAATAACCGTTCGACCATGTTTTAAGTATTATTTTTCATATAGCACTTCTCAACCCATGTGCACATCAGAGTGATTTACATTAAAACCTATAAATAACTGTGAGGCTATTAGAAAACAGACCTAAGAGAGGAAACAAAGGAGCAACGTATCGTTTCACTGAGCATATGTAGAGTAATCAAACAGAGGAACAAGGAAACAATGTAAGTGCAATGAGTGCATGTTTTGATGGAGAGAAAGTTCCATGTTTGGGTGCATTGCTTGATAAGGCTCATTTCAAGGTGGAACTTTGAGGTGTAATGCATGTTTTCCCCTTAGATTTTTTAGACCACCAGTTAGGAATAACTTGGTATAATGCTAAGTATAGTGCCTTCTAGGTAATGGATGCTGTCTTAAAAGTGGTACAGTCTTCTAAGGGTAGCCACTTGAGATTTGTCAGAATTGGTTTGAGGCAGGCCACAAGTCGGGGTTACAAGGGGATAGACGGCGTCTACCCACTCTTTTCCCAGGTTGGACGCCGTTTACCCTGCCAAGATGTTGGGCCCCACTGAAATATGCTGAATTCATGGACACATCCAGCAGCGCCTGCATTTGTCTGCCTTACTTCCAGCAACGTGCGGACAGCAAGAGGGCTTTATTATTTTAAATTCCAGCTGAAACCAAAACAAAGTCCAAATTTAAGGAGCCATCAGGCCTCTTGTTCGAGTATCCTGGCTGGGAGCTACATGGAGCTTCACACTTGGATGCAAATGCAATGGAGGGGAAACAAAGGCACACAGCTTGGTATCACTTCACAGGTACTTGAGAGACACACTTTTGCCTTTGTTCATTCCCTGTATCAGTCTGACCTAGTATTTACCTAGTATTTACACAACTAACAATTTAAATACCACTATTTTGTTTTATTTCTTTTATATCACTACTCTTCCCAGTGCAGAGTGTCAGAGCACTTATATCACACGGACACATTATATGACAATACATTATGAGATCGAAACGCCGTCGACCTTTTACAACCAAAACTCCTTCATTGCATTAATTTATTTTGGAGTTTTGTTTATTGTTGTCAATGCGATGTAATTTTAAATGTCACTAGCACCGCTCACTTCACGCACCTTCACTATATTCTTGTGTGAGCACCAGAACTACCACTTGAATAGCAAAAAATTGATACTCCATTTATGCTGTTAATAAATGTAATGTCATTTCAACCTTGCGTCCCTGCATATATTGCGTAACTAGTCCCCCGTGGACTTATTTCTTGCTTTCCTGACTAATGCTCATTTAAATAAGAGTAGCCTAGGCTACCCCAGGACCCTAATGGCCTCTAGTGTACCATTGTTCCTTTCTATAATATAGATTACCCCTGGTCCGAATACTGGGGTCCCCTTGTTCTTGAGAATATATATGAACTGGTAGCCTGCTGCACTCATCCTTCCCTCCTCCCTAGCTCAGCTTGGGCCTTTAACGCTAGAGTGGGCCTTTAATGGCCGGTATAGACCCTAAAGCGGGCAATATTATTTTTCCCTGAGATTTAATGGGCACAAAAAGATCTCTGCAGCAGGTGCCTTAACCCCATACGATATTTAAAGAGGCAGTTTTAAAAAATAATGTTGAGGCTCAGATTTTGCGTCAGGGTTGCATCACTTTTCTGGCAGAACCGCAACCCAAAATCTAATTTGTGAAATATTGTACTCATGATAGACCTGCTAAACATACGTGTGAGGTTTTATGATCTGATGTCACTTCTTATGATGTCACTTCCTATGATGCCATGAGCTATGTCAAGTGCTGTGATCTCACCGTCATGATGTCACTTGCATGCTGCTTAATTTGGTTAGTCCCTCTACTTTTTTTTTAGGACTTGTGCCCTGGTTTGAGGTGATCACATTTTATTTTCCCCGCAATAAGGTCAGCCTGTGAGTAAAGTACACTTCTTAGTGGTGCAATGTGGGATTTAGGAAACTGTGAATAAGGAGTTGCTGTGTTCAAGTTTTGCGAATGAATCAATGTTTGCTTAAAGTAAGACGTTTCTTAGGTTCCTTCTGATGCAGAGATGGTAATTAGTATATTTGGCAGTAGCTTTAATATGTGAGTTCAGGCTGAGAAGTGTGATTCCTAATGATTTGGCTGACAATAGAAAATTAAGAGCGATGCCACTCTTTGACAGCTCTTCCAGCCATTCAGGTGGAAGGCCACAATTTGACCTCAAGGAAAGCATCAGTATTCCAGTTTATGTGCATTGAGTTAACGTTTCACGTTCAGAACAGCCACCTCATCAGCAATCTTATGAGAGCTAAATGTGCAAAATCTCTTAATGTTTAATAAAAATGCACACAAACCAGAACATCTCTCCGCTCTGAACTTGTAAGACATGGTATCGCCACGGCAATAGACGGACTAATGTAGTTAAACTTCCCAAGCCTGTGGCTGTTAATTGGTAAGAGCAGACCCAGTTCACTGGCTTGCACTGAACATTCTTCGAGTAGTTATGTCTAATGCTTTATCTCAGTGTCAGACAAAACCTGATGAGCACTTCAGGACGTTCGATGCTCCTATTAAGCACCATCACAAAAATATATCTGCGCACCTAAATGGGCCACAGTATAATGTCACACTTTGAAGACCGCAAGATACATTTTCGCTCTCATTCGAGTGGCCCATTGAAATTACAAGTTTCTATTTTTCATGCAGAGCTTACCTTTCCGTACAGTGTCCAGGGGGAAAACATGTAGGGATCGATACGGAAATATAGATTCCTGCATGGTTTTACCCCAAAACATGTTATCCCCGTTACTTCTTTGCCGCTCCAATTACTTGGACAGGAAAATAACAGCCACTAGTAATGAGGGCTCTAAAATGCATTTTACCAGGTTTCTCTCTCTAGACTGAACTCTAGAGAGCTCCGAGCTCTTGATTGTGTATGAATTGTTTTGATCATTGTTAATGATTGAAGGCTCTTTGTAACAATACTGGGGAACTGCTGTGTTAAATAAATGAGCTTATCTTGCCTGTTGTGGCAGCAACTCCCACCTGCTCTCCAAGCCTATAGGCGAATTGACAGCTGTGGTAAGAAAGCCAGACTGTGAGTAAGCACCAATCATGATGAAGAAGGTGTGATGTGGAAAGGCGAGGGGAGCTGATATGCTGTAGCTAGTGCTTCATTTTTTAAACAAGCATTGCCAATGCCAGTAGTTTTAATGGGCTGCACCCTGCGCTCTCACAAGCATATCACTCACCGTGCATTAACATGCACAGGCTCTTTAAACTCTGCGATACTAGGAATAGGAACGAGAACCAAGAAAGTTTTGCCTGTTCTGATGCGAGGGAACATGGGCACAATCAAGACTGCATGTGAGAGAGCATATTAGTGCTGAAGCTGAGCTACTTAAAACACATGCCATCAAGTGCCTTGTAAACCATGCACAGTGTCTTAAAAAGATCTGTTTATTCACTCGTAAACTGTGGAGGAAATCTAGCTAGGATGTAACCTAAGCCTGCTGAAGTGAATTAAGGAACGGGCATGGCAGGTGCATATTGCACAATCTGAAAGTGACAGATGATATATTTAGCTAAGCCAATCAAGACTGGATTCCTATCTTCAAAACATGATGAGGTAGCTGCCTGGACCGCCAACCGTTTCCACTTAACTATGAGGCAAGAAGGTAAGATCAGCACTGATAGTAACATCAACATTTCTGGTCATCGTAGAAGGGCCTGGGAGTGGGCCAAGAGTAAATCACTACTATACCAAACCAAACGAAGGTGCAGGTGAAGTTATTTTTGTTGTAGTTGTCGCAGAGTTCTCAGTGTTAAATCCTTTCCTTTCGCATGTGTCGGAGAGTTCACAAAATAAAACCTGACTCATAGTAGTCCAAGATGAATTCCGGGGGTGTGGTGGGCTAGAAACCAAGGGCTGATCAACATACAATAAATCTAATGCCCAACCAATGTTTTACCTTTAAAAATGAAAAGTGCTTTCAAGCAATTAAATACTGTACTCAAAATGGCAAGTATGTGTTCAATTTCAATTGGAATTGCAAATTGGAACCCCTTTATGTGCCTTGTTGACTAATCAAGGTCAAAATCACGTACTATGAAGAAATATCTCGGGGGGGGGGACAACTAACCATGATAGATAAAAAAAAATAATGTTTAATTATGGGCCTATTGGAAGACTTGAGGCTTTTCAAAATCAAAAGGTTTTGCCTACAAGCTTTGTCAAGACATTCAAAATGCAAAAAGAGAGGGGTACTGCATTTGTCACCACATGTAATAATCAATAGAGTAAGCTTGTTGGATCTAATATGAAAGTAAATAAACATGACCATAGGTCTTTGCCTAGAGAGACCCATCAAACATTTTAGGAAATCACTTCATATTGAGTTTGAAAATTATGGTTCAGGATCTCGTAGGACAGTTAGTAACTGGACCCTCAATTATGTCAATGGGGGTCTTTCTCCTTTGGTGATTTGGAGCCTTTTTACCTCAGTCCCTCAAACCAGGGAACAAGTATCCCTTCTAGTACTTGCAACTAAGGATAATGAGGTAAAGCAGTCTCAGAGTTACTTAGGGAGGTGATGTGGGCTAAAAAATCAGAACTCAGCAACGCATAAATGTTAACAAGTCAATGTTCAACCAATGCTTTTTTTTAAAACGAAAACTATATTGAACACATTGCTAAATGCTACGCACAAAATTTCAAATATTTACAAAATTTCAAGTTTGGTTTAAAATTGCAACGCGCAAATCACATATCCCAAATCCCAAATAACACAATGGGTAACAAACCTGGTACACCTAGTCTGTTCCTGTTATCTGTGTGGTACCAAAGAACAGTTTGCCCATCAGCAGGCTGTAGCCCTATAAACAAGCAATGTCCTCATATAGTCCTATTGTGAAACGAAGCTTTTCTCAATAGGCATGGTTAGGCCTACATGCTTTGTCAGGTCATTCAGAATGTAAAAATGGGAGGCCTACTGCCTTTGTCACCACTTTTAAAAATCAATAAGGTAGGCCTATAGGTTTTAACATGAACATAAACAGGACTACGTGGTCTCTGCCTGGAGGGACTCAACGATGTTAGGCATTCCCAAGGATGTAGCCTTACGGCTAGAGCGGTCGACCTCGAAGCTGGGGAACCGGGTTCAAGTCTCAGCAAGGACGCTCAACATCCTGTGATTCTGGGCAAATCACTTAATCTCCCCGTGCCTAACAAAAATGAATGTGTCCATCTGTAACGAAACTGGTGCTCATGTAAAGCCCTCTGATACCCGATGTCTCGGGTCTAGTTCGCGCTATATAAAACTAAAAAAAATAAATAAAAAAAAAGTATACTTTGACATGAACATAAAGTTTACCTCAAGAGACACCAAGCACTTACTGTGGACCAACCTAAAAAAGGATCTCGGTGCTAAACCCCTGCTTCCCCAGTGTAGGCTCTTTCAACGTATATTCACATTCTTAAATCATTTTCCATTGTCAGACTGGTTATCCCCAGAACCATGAAACAACAGTACTCTTGTGTGAAAATGGCCATAGGCCTAAATAACGTTCTTAGTAGCACATCCAGCTCACTTAAAACAACCAAAACTTCAGCCACTGAGGCAGAAGTGCTGAGATGTTTTACTCGCCCACCTCCGAGGCCACCACAGATCATATTTCTACTGCATGTTGTGTTCAGGGAGTACGTGAGAGGAGCTCTGCTGTAACCTATGTGTGATGTTATCCTCCTACATCTCACGTCTTTACTGAACCTCACCATATAATACACTTATCAACCTCTTTAGGACCCTTAGGTTTCGTTTGTCATACCTTCAGCTCAACCCTGGGTAGTTGTGGCTCTGACCAGCAAGGCTTACACAAAGGAACACGTATAAAGCATTTAAACAGCAACAAAACAATTGAAGGATAAATCAACCAGACGCCAAAGAAATCTGATACCAATTTATCACAATAGACTGTAATTTAGACACCACAATGAAAAAGATCCAAGGGAGGGTTCTGGGGATATTGAATTCACAAGGTATAGTAAATCAAGCATTTCACTCAGCCGCTAATAAGTGTTGGCAAATTCAGCTAATTTGACACTTAACAACTTTTTCAACAAAATTTGGGCTAGTGAACGGGTGTCTTGCTGCGAAAACTACTCGGTCCATTAAGGAAGTGAGGTGATCCGGGTCACAGGGTCGACTTCCCTCGAAATCCTCACGATGCTGGCAGCAGTCCAGTTGCCACTGGACTACAAGTCGCCCAGTATTGTGATCACAGGCCAGTCCTTCTTGGGTCAATAACTCATCTTTTGGCAATCCTGGCGGCACTCCGACAGCCCTCCCTGGTTAAGAGAACTCGTGTGCAACTTAGTGTGTCATGTTCTGGTCCCTAGTGCTGCACGGTGGCGGTTGGCAGTGGGTTGAAGACTTTGGACTGCCAACTTGCCCCAGCAGGCTTCTTTAGCTGTTGTGTCCATGTACTGCAAACAGGAGGCCAGTCGGCTGGCGTTTGGGTCTCTTGGCTTTGGCTGGGCTCTGGAGACGGCTTCTCATCAAGTAGGACACAGCAGACACAGTTCCTCTCCTTTGCAGGCCACCAGGTGCAGTAGGTTTAGTCCAGTCCATGATGGTACAACCTCTCTTTGGCTCGTCCACAGTGCAGCAGGGCAATCCTTCCTCGGCTCTTCTTCCAGTCCATTCAAGATCTCAGTTCAGGCTGCCAGAGGTGCCCTACCTATGCTCAGAAAATGCCTTCAGGGCAGCATGCTGTTGGGGGACAATGGGCGACCAGGTTCCTACTCACCTGATGACCACTTCCTGCAAAGAGGGGCATCTGGCCATCCCAGGATGCACCATTCTGCCCACTTCCAATATGGCGGAACTCCTCTCCCGGTGTGTTGAGCTCCTTAGCCAAACCCAGAGGTGTGGCTACCAAGGGGGCTACACACCCCTGCAAAAACGGTATGGCAACTGGTATTCCCTCTCCTGTCCTTAGTGCCAGCCTGTCTGCCTCAACAATGGAGCTGGCCCTTTCCCAAGTGTTACCCATTTGTCCTTGAAAGGCAGCTTCTCCTTTGAAGCTCACCTTTTTGGCCAACACCTGTGTGGCTTCCTGCAGGAGGGAGATGACACCTCCTTTTAGAGCAAGTCCCTATTGTATCCTTTCTTGGGAGTCATGTCTCTCCAGGAGGGCAGAAAGCTGTCTTATTGACGGGACCCCGTGTGCAACCGATATGGATACAGAGGACTAAAGGCAACAAAGTGGCAACTTTGCTAAATTTGCACACTGCAACTTGTTCCATTGATTTCAACCTGAGAATAAAGTCGAGCTTAATGTAACAAGTTGTTTGATGCCTTGGATGGCCCACTTTGGCCGCACTGTTCCAGAGTTAGCACAGCTGAGGGGTCAGCATGCAACTTTGTACTCTGCAATTGGGTGATCAAGCCTTACCACAGTAAGAACGACACTTTCATGTTTTTACGGCCAATGTAAAATTACATGTTCTGGCCGTGAGATATATTGCACCCTGGCTTACGAAGGGTGATCTGCACATATACCCAGGGGAAGCCAGGCTCTGCATTACTTTAATGGCAAAGTCTGGCCAGCAATTCAAACTGCTTTTCCAGGCTGCAGTGGTGGGCTGGGAGTCTCGTTTTACTTGTGTCACACCCAGGGTGGCACAGCTAGTGCTGTAGGCCCTGGGGTGACCCTCTAACTCATATGTCCTGGGTACCATTTACTAGGGACTAACAGACAAGTTAGCTTAGCCAATTGGGTATGAGCCAGTTCAGCATACCATTTTAATAGGAAAGGGCACAGGCACTGAGGTTTGTGGTTAGCAGGCCTCAGTGCACTCTGAGTCTAAAAACCAGCAGCATCAGCCCAAAAACTTGGGGGTGACCATCACTGTTCCCAATAAGGTGCGCGCATGCGCGCGCGCCCACCTATGTTACCCGGAGCGCGCAGTGCCGTGTGTGGAGCGTGCACACATACACAGCACATCCCACGAGAGCGTTCGCGCCGCTGCTTTTAAAAAGCAAGCGGCGTGAAAAACGGGTGTTTCCTGGTTGCGGAGAGTGTCAGAATACACATACTTCAACATGAGACGAAGGCGCGGCAGGTAAGTCTTGCGGCAGCCTTGGGATTATGGAGAGCGCGGCTGCGGGGCAGATTGTGTGATTTTGTTTAAGTATTCATGTTAATTGCAGCGCCATTACGAGCTGCGATTAACATGAATACTTTAAACAAAAGCACACAATCTGCCGACAGCCGCGTGAGCACAGCCCAGCATGTCCTTTCAATTAGCTGCATTTCCCCAATCCCCCTGCCAGACTGCGAGGGGGAGGTGGGAGGAAGCCTTGCATCCCGCTGCAGCACACTGAGGGGACTCGCATTGTTTGGAAGCGCTGCTCTGACAGACATGCGGGGCACCTAGCGGCCGTCCGAAGGCCTTGAGGCGCACATGAGCCACCCGGCCTGCCCAGGCGTTACTTGGAAGTCCCCCCATACATCACAGCAGGCTGGCCCGGGGGATAAGGCTGCTATCTGGGCACCGCATGCTCTGAAAATAGACACCGCTCTGGGGGAGGCGAGAGAGCAGCAGCCTGCGAGAGGGGGCACTCGGGTGAATTACCAAGACTTACTTTCCACTGCTAGCACTCGTCAGAAGCTGGCTGGCACTCTGCACTTGGCATTGAGCAACAGTGCCCACTGCCCCCTCGCCGCTTCAGTGGTTCACTTTACAGGCTTGGGTCTTCAATATGTTCCTGTAAGATGCTGTTGTGTTCAGAGGCACGGTGCCCTGCCTGTCTTCTTCTGGGTAACCAGAGAGAAAGGGTTCACCTGAGGTCTTTGATACCTGCCTCAGTCTAAGGGCTTTACAAATGGGGTTTTGCCAGTTTCTAGAGCTCCGCACTTTGGCAGATAGGAAACTAGGAAGCATGGGAAGGGGGTGGGGCGAGGGGGTGATTGGTCAAACCATTGGACCACCGCAGTTTCTTGTCCGCTGGATCCACTCGTTAGCTTTGCACACATCTATACCTTGGATCACCCGGAAGCAGTGCTTTAAATGGGCCGGTACTGAGTACCGGCACTTTTTTATTTAGAGAGGGAGAGTACCGCACTTTTCAAGGGTGACGTAAAACGTTGAATTGGAGAGACCAGAAACAAGCAGGTACTCTGGTACAGAGTACCTGCACTTCTATTTTTCCATTTCAAGCACTGCCCGGAAGGGTGTGGAACAGGCATGAAACCTACCACAACATATCCTGCGGGGCTCTGGTAGGATAGTCTTCGGTAAATCCAAAATGATGCGGAAAACGCTGTGGCCAAAGAATTACTAATTGCCACTGGTTATGTGGCGTTATTGGTTCATACTCCACAGAGCTGGTGGCTTTTAACCACATAACAATCCGCCTCCATTTGAAATATTGCCGTTGCTTCTAGTCACGTGAGGGCAGTGCTGCCCTTTATCCTTGAGGTGCATGTTAGACTCTTATCAGCTTACAAGGCAGCGTCACTTCCTGGATATGTACCCAGGGTAAGGGGGCTCTCCCAGTTAGTCTGCTGAGTGTGCCTGCCGAGGTCTGTGGCTTCCCTACTGCTCACGGGATTTTATTCCAATACACCCAATGCCACCTGTCATCCTTCCAAGGTCGAGTAACTGAACACTGCTGACTTGTAATATCCAGCTGTTTATATATTGCATCATACATTAGTGGGTAATTTGTAAAATAAAAGGTGCTGCAGAAGTAGGGCTGTCTAGTCCAGCTTCCACTCCATCTCATGCTTCTTTCCTCCACTACCATACACTCCTTCCTCCTTACTCCACTTTCCCACATTCTTTTTTGTCCCTGCTTTCTCTGTCTCTTTTCCTCATTCTTTCCCACTTTTCTAGCTTTCTTTCTCTTGATCTCGGTCAGGGTCTGATGAAGAAAAATAAGTGCCGGTCCCCAAAAGTGAATGCCGATACACATCGCCTGAAAACACCGGCACAAATTAAGCAGTGCTCATACCGTTATTTAACCTCATTCTATGTGTTTCCCTCTTTATATAAGAACCGAGACAGTGGAAAAGAGGCTCAAGATCACACAGTGTAATTTATTGAGGAATGCTTGATTAGAATCCAGGTCGTCTGGATCTACAGTTGGCAACACAGTGACTATACCGTATTTCATCACTTTATAATCGCACCTGATTTTTCAAATGGCAGTATTTAAGGCAGCAATTGCTCTATTAAACAGAACGTAAAATTATTTTTATTGTTTGAAAAATGGAGAATGGTAGACAAGTTGGGGGCCCTGGGGCTGGACCACATTAATGTATTTCCATGAATCAGAGGGCCTGCTAAATCCAAGTCAAACAGCTGTACCGGCGGGGTAGGTATTTTAAAAAAAAAAGTTTTGTTTACATTAAGCGCATGAACACTCTCAGAACTCAGGCATTCGATGCGCTAGGGCTAGAAATTCCTGCCACAGCTGAAAAGTCAACCGTTGCTCCAACCTTATAGCCATCTTCATGAGCCTCCTCTCCAGATGAGCTGCCCTGGCGCGGTCTATCGGGCACCCCGCCACATTCAACATGGGAGACACCTTCAAAGCAGTGATAGGGTTGCAAAACCATGCAATATGTTGATTGGCCCATGAGGTTCCCCGAAACCGCATCATATTTGTTCCGTCATTAATATAGCAGCAAATAAGCCCCCTCTGTGTTAATGTCAGTGTATTTATGGTTTAGTTCTATGTATGGAACCTTCACTTTTGATGGCAGTGAATTTCTGGCTTAGGCCCAGGGTTTCGGGCACTCACTTTTAATGGCAGTTCCTCTGTCTGGGCCCTGACTTTTAATGGCAGTTCCCGTGTCTGGGCCCTCACTTTTAATGGCAGTGTATTTCTGGCTTATTTCATGTGTCTGGATCCTCACTGTTAATGGCAGTGGATTTCTGGCTCAATTTCAGTGTCCAAGTCCTCACTTTTATTGAGCTTGTACTTCTGGCTTGTTTCCACTGTAACAGATCCTCACTTTTAATGGCGGTGTATATCTTGCTTATTTCCAGTTTCCGCCTCCTCGCCATTTCTAGCAGTGTATTTCTGGCTTATTTCAAGTGTCTGTATCCTCACTGTTAATGGCAATGGATTTCTGGCTCAATTCCAGTGTCCGAGTCCTCACTTTTATTGAGCTTGTACTTCTGGCTTGTTTCCAGTGTAACAGATCCTCACTTTTAATGGCGGTGTATATCTTGCTTATTTCCAGTTTCCGCCTCCTCGCCATTTCTAGCAGTGTATTTCTGGCTTATTTCCAGTGGCCCTCACTGTTAATGGCAGTGGGTTACTGGCTTGTTTCCACCGTTGAAGTCTTATGCTTTTCTAAACCTGAAGTGTACTTGCCTGTGTAACCAATTCATGTCATGGTGTGTGTATCCAAATTGCAAATCTGCCTTAAGCCCCTTAACGTGGCGCTGTATGTGTGGAAATGCACCATCTTTTCAGTTTTTTAGGCAAAGGTTTGGAGTGATATTTGGCGCTTCACACACGCGCGGTCTGGTTCCTGGCGCACATAGCCATGGCTGCAGCGCACAGAGACCCTACACTGCCGCACACCGAGGAAATAAATTAGAGGGGACATTGGTGACCATTCAAAAAGAGGCATTTCCTTACAGCCTTAATCAACCCTAACTTCAGCTTTTAACGTGCAGGTAATTCTTTTTCGGGATTTGTTTGTGGAAAATCTCCACCATCTTGGTCCTGGAACCTTTTCCTGTCACAAACTGTCATCATGACTGAGAAGGGAAAGAGGTCTCTCTTCAAGTCTTGCTCTCACTGGATGAAAAAAGATCTGTATTGGCCTTCTCCCACTGGACAAAAAAAGATCTACATTGATCATTGTATTTATTGTCTTCATCCAGCGCACAAAGCATCTTGCGGTGATATTTGTTAGACTTTTCCTTCCACAACATTGAAGGGTAGATAAAGGATGTTGACACTTTTCCTGCTAGGTAAAAGAAATTAATTTCTCCCTTCCTCTGGGGACGATTCTGGTCAAAGTGCCCAGCCAAGCACTTCCACGAAATCCAACTCAGTTGAAGTCCTGTCAGACTTTCCATCCTCACCGTCAATGACAAAACCTTTCTAGTTGTCCGTGAAGATTTTGCCATTTACCACATTGTTGAGGACCACTTCATTAATGAAGTATGTTGTACCTACTTCTTTGACGGCGGCCATAAGAACACTATCGGCGACCACACCTCTGATAAACATCATCCCACTGTTGGCGGCGTTGCCTTCTTCCTGTTGACCACCATCACCTTAACGTCCACTACATTCTTGTTGATGACCCCATAGACAGCAGAAATTCCGTTTCCAGTAACTTTTACGCACTCTCCACTGAAAGTCACTGCTCATTTGCATGGTCAGATTCTGGAGTCTGAGATAGACTGTGACATCAGCGACAAGGTACATGTCTCGGATACATCTTATAGTGCTTTGCAACTGGATGTACACTATGTGCTGGATTTGAAGTTTGAGGAAGAGGGTGATCTGCAGGAGGGCTATAAGAAAGAATTGGAGGATTACATTTTGCCAACATGTTACACCTACTCAGATTCCATGCATGATGACGTAACCCATTTTGAGTTACCTCCGACTCCATCATCACTAGCCAGAAATCTGAGTGTTCAATTGGACACATGTTAGAAATTGGGTTTCTAGTTGGCAGAAGTATGCACCTTGTCCAAGCAGGTACCCCGTTCCTAGTCAGGGTAAGTAGTTGATGGAGCAGGAATTCGAGAAAAGAAACCTGCTCAAATTAATACCCCCATAATACGTACTAACAGTAAGTAGTAATAGAAAATTTACGTGCACCTTACATGAACACGAGGGAAAAACTGCTTTGCGCATGCATGCACTAATGCGAGATAACGCTTGAAAGAACTAGAAAAACTGTATTTACATTATGCTTTGAAACAATGAGAAATAATGCATGACTAGGCCGCATGTGCATTTCGTAGTTTGCATGTTGCAGCTTGCTTTGAATTAATAAATAATATCATTTTGCATAAGGCTATGCTAGGAAAAACATTAACAAGGGATAGTACAAAGGTGGGTGGTAAACAGTGAAAATTACATTATCATATAATTAATTAATGTTCATTTTCCATTCGCTATAGTGGGCTGGATTAACTCAATTTTGCTTATGTTAGCAGAAGAAGGGAGGGGTGAACGGAAGAGTGAATCTGTTCTGACAAAGGCACGCTGAAGCGCTGAGCACAGCAGAGGAGATGAGAGAGGGTGAAGGCCAATGTGATGATCGTCTGCCAAACGACGTGACAGCTCGTGGGAAAGAAGGACTTTTCCTGTAGACATTGCTCGAAAATGTATAAAAATGTAACCTGTAACAGATTATGTGAATGTACAATGTATGAGGTGGTGGGAACAGGCATAAAACAAAGAATAAGCCTAAAAGTGAATGAAGTCAACATGGTGTGACATTCCACCCCCAAAGTCCACCAATCAACTGTCTAGTTACGCTGAATGTTTCAGCTGATGTGGGACAGACATGTAGGTTTTAGGGTATAATTGGGGTGCCTTTAGGGGTTTGGTTAGAGTCGTAGGTGGAGAGTCTGAGAGAGGAGAGATGCGTCGCAGTTCGTCGGTTTGCAAAGAGGCCTAGCTGTTCCTGTCCTGATCCTGTCCCTGAAATCTTTGTCCCCTGACTCTATTTCGGGGGATCCCCACCACCACTTAGGCCTGAGGGGTGGTTTTCCCTACAAATCCGTTGGGTTTGTATCATTCTAACTCGTTCTTGCATAATTTGCTTGCAAAGGTATTTTTGTCTCTGAAACTTTTGTCTCTTTATCCACTCCTTCATGCAACATTGTCATTGTTTTATTGATGAGTTTTTCTCTTTGAATTGCTGATGTTTTTCTCTCCCTTTGTGAGTTCATTGTTTGCATTTGTGACAGTATGCATTTTATTCTATGGTTTGAGATAAATCTATTAACTTCAACGAGAGTATGTGTCTTATTTAGTTAATCGATGGTTTAATGAGATAGGGAGTATCATCACCATCAACTATTCAACTAATTGGTTCGTCGACCAAGTAGAGGAAGAGTTGATATATATATGTATCAGATAAGTATTTTGGAAAGGCCATAAAATAAATTCAAGAAGGAAGAGAATACGATTGTTATCAAATTGACCCCAGCGCATCAGGGATTTGGGTGAGTGTGTATGGGCCATTGTTCTGCTAGATTATTGAGTATTGATCCCTGATTAGGCATTGGCCGCGCACTGGATCAGTTTCCTGGTAGCAGAGAACGGTTTAATTATTGATTAGTTTGGTGATGATTATTGATTATATGTTCATAACACGAAAGTTAGTGTTTTGTTCTATGTTGTTTAGAAGAAGAAGTACGGAGTTACCTGAGGAATCCCAGGAAATGGAATTAGCCTAAAATAGGCAGAAGAAGAGTGTGGTAAAGAAATCACGCTGCAGAAGTACTTTGTCTGTTGTAATAATACCGAAGCTACGGAGGGCTGAAGGTGTTATATTTAGGGAAATTTCGTATGTGAGTAGAGTGTCTGAAATAGTGAAGGGTCCACTTCCGAAACTCTAGCCTTATCCCCAGGGGAGTACCAAGACCTTTTTTCACACCAAAAAGTCCTCTTGCAAAACTTTGGCCTTATCCCTAGAGGAGTAATAGGTCCACCCGGAGCTTGTTTGAAGAGTAAAATAACGCTGGACGTTATTAGGACTCGTAGTGAAGAAAACCTCTTGGAAAAAGTGAAAAACTATCTCTTTATTTAGTGGAACAGACAAGGTAGCATTGTTTTATGTTGTTACTAATTGAATTGTTGATTAAGAGTGCTTAGAAAAATATTGCCGTATTATATTGTAAAGGGAGGGTCAGTGAAAGGAGTAATACTGACATCAGAAAAGCCGCGGTGCGTGCGTGTACTGAGCTGTGATTGGTTGGTTGGTGTGAGCCGCGCTAGTATTGGTTGAGACTGTGCTTACGTAGTGGTGTTCTGATTGGTTGGTTGGTGTGTGTCGCGCTGGTATAGGACGAGAGCTGACAAATAGAATACGTAGAATTACGGAAAGGTTTCCTTGTTTGTTTTGTTGAAATACGTTAGTGTAAAAAGTCAGTAAAATGAAGTTGTTTGAGAAAATAAAGAAATTCTTTAAAAAGGATAAACCGTGACTAGATAAGGAATTCTTATTCCCCCTCCAGGGACGCCTGCTTCCTATATGATGTTAGAGCAAGGATATCATACGTGTACATGGTTGGAGAATTGGGCAGAGTATACAAAGGATGATTGTGTTTTAGCTTTTCCACAGCATGGTTCGTTTAATATGAGGATGGTGCAGAATTTGAGAAATAGAATGAATTCATTAGAGCCGAATCCCAGACCTACACAGTATGAAGCATTAGAGGAATAGGAAATAGAAGCCATGGTGAGAGAGAAATATCGAGGAGGTAGGAGATATAGAAATTTAATGTCAAGGTACCCTTGTGAGAGAAGAGAGGACACAATGAAACGAAGGAGGAGAGCTGTGGTAACTGAGGGTTTGTATCCAGTTTTAGTTGCTGATGAACAGACAGGAGGTAAATGTAAAGAGAAGAAGAAGAACATAGAAACTTCAAGTTTACGAAATGATTCTGATGATGAGTTATTAGAGGATATCATGACCAAAAGACCTCCGCCATATCAAGAAAATTCAGTTGAGGTGACTCCGAATGCACCCTTTGATTCCACAGATTGCGGACATGGCTAGGATAATGAGAGAAAAAGAGTTTGAGATGCTAAACAAGGCAAATGTGGAGCAGATTCAGAAAATAAATCAGTTGAGTATAAATGCAGAAGCATTGATGGTACCGGTTACAATAGGTCCTGTAGTTCCTTTGTTTGGAGAAAACCCAAATACACCTAAAGTACATACATTAACAGTTCCAATGGGTAATGTCAGGAGCGGAATGGAGACGATAGTCAATGAGAATAGACAGACTGACACAAATGTTATATTGTTAGATCTTCCAGTTTGTGAAATGATAACAGAAACTCCTAGAAGAGATATACAAATAAATCCAAGGAGAATAGGGACAATTGTCACTCCAATGACAGGGGGTTCAGCAGGTCCTTCATCAGAAGAATTGAATGATTGGATAAGGGAAAGGAAAGAAACACAACCACAGAGTATAAATGTGAGCAATTGAAGGTAGATTTGGAAGAAATGATTATTGGTACAATCAGTCCAGATAGATTAGGGACTTATCGAAATGATGAATTATTGTTCTTGTGTAAAAGCATTACTTGGAGAGCGAGGAATCTTCATGAGAAAATATCCGAAGCTGCTAGTGAGTATGGAATAGACATAGAAAAGTCAAAGGTGTTGCAGAAATCGTACAGATTGGCAATTACTGAAAAGGATCTGGAGAGTTTGAACGCGTCTGGAAAAAGGTTACAGATAAAAGAGTTGATGAACATTTTGAAGAAATGGGGCGATGTAGATCGATGGAGAAATAGATGGTTGAGAAAGAAGGAAGAAGCAGCTAGTAAAGGAGTGTCTATGTTCCCGTTAAAGGAAACAGAACAGGTTGAAAGGGCGTGTCCGATGAGAGAAGTACCAGGTGGTGAATACGTTCATGTTCCATGGTCAAGGCAGGATATATTATCATTTACGAATGATTTCCCCAGACTAAGAGAGAAACCCATAGAATGGTACAAACGGGTAGAAAGGTTTGTAAAAGTCTCGAAGGTTTTGTTCAAGGATTTAGATGGGTTGTTTGAAATTGTTGTTCCGGCAGACATGTGGACAGAATGTAAGATCAATGTTGATTGGCCAAAAGAAGACTATCCTAGAGACCCTAAAACAGGAGGACCATCCGAGGAGGTGATGAAAAAGTATAACCAAGTAATCACTTTCTTGAAGGGAAAAATTTCCCCTAAGGAAACAGATTGGGTTAAAATAGACCGAACGACCCAAGAACCAAATGGTTCAGTGCGTGCCTATTCTGAAAGGTTGTTACAAGTATTTAAACAGTATAATGGATTTGAAAATATTGGAGACAAGGATATGGGACATTTTGTGTATCGTTTTGTATTTGGATTAAAACCAGAGATTAGTAATATGATTCAGCAACATTTGATTTGTTGGCAGAGCAAAACAATAGATGAAATTTTGAGATATGCGAAGTATTGTAGCGATGACATTGAGTCAAGACACAAGAAATTAAAGGAGAAAATGATGTGGGCACAAGTGAAGGTAGCAGAGCAACAAGAGGTAAATAGCAATTCCCAGACAGGTTATCAAAATGGTCAGGTATCGAATGGAGGTAAAGGTAGAGGTAAGATGAGTAAAGAGGAAGCTAGGAAGAAATTTCCTTGTCATGCGTACGAAAAGATTGGACATTGGAAGAATGAGTGTAGATCTGCTCAAAAGAATAATGGGGTGAATCAAAATTTAAATCCACAGATGCAGAATGAGGTGGTTGTGAACCAGCAGCAGCAGGTAGTTACCCCACAGTTACAGGTGCCACAAGTTCCTATGCCAAATAATGTGAATGCTCAGGTGCAGAGGTACGGTGTGAACACTGGATTTCACGGAGGTGACCAGATCGGTAAGAATCAAAGTGTGCAAATGATTCCACAATATTGGTTGCAGTGCAATGAGAATGATTCAGACTCATCTCAATGACGGTGCCTGAGGGGGGAGGAAGAGTGCGTACTTGGCGCATCTTTGGCGGTAGATCAGTCAGGTCCATTTGTCGAAGGAAAGGTGGAAGGCAATGATATTACATTCCTAGTGGACACTGGTGCTACCCGTTCTACTGTGAGAGCAGCAGAAATTCCAAACCTACCCCTCTCGGGAGAAACTATCCAAGTTGTAAGAGTTTCAAATAAGCATATTAAAACCCCAGTCACAAATCCAATAGAAGTTCATATTGGAAACTTCAGAGACATGCATCGGTTTGTGGTATGTGACTCCAGTCCAGTAAATCTCTAAGGTAGAGATTTGTTATGCACGATGAATTGTACCATCTATTGTACGCCAGATGGTATTGCATTTCAGACTCCTGATGAGGATGTTGAATTCAAAATGATGTTAGCGAAGCAAGGGACAGAAGTGGATGGGTTGTTTTCACTTCTCACAGAAGAGTTTGCCTGAAGAATTGAGAAGTACAGTGAGGTTGGATGTATGGGATTTTACAGGAAAAGAAATTGGTCTAATGACAAACGCAGACCCGATACAGGTTACGGTGAAAGAGGGTGCTGTGTATCCAAACACTCCTCAGAACAAAATGAGTCCAGAAGTAATTGCAGGTGTCACTCCTGTGATTGATCAAATGATTGAACAGGGAATTTTGAGAGAGATGTGTAGTCCTTGTAATTCACCCATTATAGGAATTAAAAAGCCAAGCGGAAAATATAGAGTAGTACAGGATTTAAAAAAGATTAATAAGATTGTGGTACCTTACTGTCCCATAGTACCAAATCCAGCGGTCATCCTTTACCAAATTCCATGTGAATCAGAATGGTACACAGTGATTGATCTGTGCCAAGCATTTTTCTTGATTTCCTTGCATCCGGAGAGCCAATATCTTTTTGCGTTCCGGTTCGGGGACCGTGTCTTGGCATGGTGCCGAGTTCCTCAAGGGTATACCAAGAGTCCCTCAATCTTTAACCAGATTCTGAAAAGATGTCTGGAAACTTTGATCATGCCAGGAAATTCAGTTTTGGTTCAGTACATTGATGACCTACTTGTGGCATCAAAGACTCGAGAGGCATGTGTGACAGATACCATTGCCTTACTGAACCATTTGGCGGAAGGAGGACACAAAGTGTCACCAGCAAAATTACAATTTTGTAAATAAGTCCAGTATTTAGGACACAAAATTGAAAAGGGAGTCAGAAAGGTGACACCAGAAAGAATTAGTGTAATCAGACAAATGAGCCCACCTACCACTCAGAAAGAAGTACGAATGTTTTTGGGAATGGTTGGATACTGTAGGCAGTGGATCTGTGGTTTCTCATTGATTGCAAAACCTCTACAGAGGTTGACACGAAAAGATGTGTACGATCCGATTGTGTTGGATGATGAAAGTATGGAAGCCTTTACGAAATTGAGAAACAGTCTTTGTCGAGCACCTGCATTGGGAATGCCAGATTATACCAAGGAGTTTGCATTGTATTGTTGCGAAAGAGATGGATGTGCACTTTCAGTCCTAACTCAGAAACATGGAATGGCACGACGTCCAGTAGCATATTTTTCTGCTACTCTGGATTCAGTGGCTGCAGCGTTGCCAGGCTGTTTAAAAACAGTAGCCGCCACTTGTGTGAGTCTGGAACAAAACAAAGCGATTGTGATGGGTTATCCAGTCAAAGTGTATGTGCCACATTCTGTTGAGATCCTTTTAACTCGAACACGGACTCAATATCTAACCTCTAGTCGACTGACTAAGTGCGAGAGCGTGATTCTGGGTGCTGAAAATGTGACTGTGGTAAGGTGCACAACTGTAAACCCGGCAACTCTATTGCCAAGTTCTCGGTGTGAGGAAGTGAAAGAAGAAGCAGATCATAATTGTTTGGATGTGACAGAACTGTGCACCAAACCCAGGTTTGATATAGAGGATGTTCCTCTAGAAGAACCAGACTGTGAAATATTCGTGGATGGGTCATGTTTGAGAAATGAGAAAGGCGAATTATGTACTGCCTATGCTGTTTGCACCATAGCGGGAGTTCTAGAAGCATTCTGTCTAAAAGGGGTAAATTCTGCTCAAATTGCTGAATTGATTGCTCTAATTAGAGCTTGCAAAATTTCCAAAAGTCTGAGGGTGACCATATTCACGGATAGCCAATATGGGTTTGGGGTTGTCCATGATTTTGGACAGCTATGGATGCAAAGGGGATTTCTGACTTCTTCAGGTTTTCCTATTCGTAACAGCAAAACTGTAAAAGAATTATTGGATGCTTTGCAATTGCCCAAAAGAATTGCAGTGGTCAAATGTGCCGCACATAAATCAGGAGATGATTATGTGGCGAAGGGCAACAGATACGGTGACCAAATAGCGTGTTTCTGTGCACGAAATTTAATGGCTTTAAACAGATCAATTGAAAGGGGAAATACCGAATGCCATCTTATGTTTACTAACCCATTTGAAACTTGGGAGGAAGTGAGGCAGATGCAGGAAGAGGCAAGTGATGAGGATAAAGAAATCTGGAAAAATACTGGTTGTAGAAAGCGAGCAGAAGACGAAGTGTGGGTCTATTTTGATGAAAGACCAGTCCTGCCAGATTCCTTACTTTCCCATATGGCCAGGGTATATCATGGAATTGCACATGTTGGAAGAGATGCAATGATCAGACTCTTCAAGTAGTCATGGTATAACCCGAGGTTCAGGGTCATTGCAGAGAGCCTTTGCCAGAGGTGCATAGTTTGTCAGAAACAAAATCCAGGCAGAAAGACAGTTGTTAGTTGGGGACGAATTGGAAGAGCAGGAGGGCCATTTACACGTCTTCAGCTTGATTTTATCGAGCTCCCCCCATGTAACGGGCTGAAATATGTGCTAGTTGTCTGCTTGTTCTCTCGTTGGGTGGAAGCCTATCCGACAAGAAGGAATGACAGCTTAACTGTCGCCAAACTACTTTTGAGAGAACTGATTCCTAGGTTCGGATTTCCAGTCACCTTAGAGACAGATAGAGGAACTCATTTTAATAATGAGATAATTCGGATGATTTGTGCAGCATTGCAAATTGAACAGAAGCTGCATTGTGCCTATCGACCTGAAGCATCTGGAGTGGTTGAGCAGTTAAATGGCACAATAAAATCTAGGTTAGGAAAGGTGTGTGCATCCACAACACTGAAATGGCCTGACGCTTTACACCTTGTACTGATGAGTCTTAGAAGCATTCCTGACAAAAAGACGGGTTTGAGTCCACATGAGATCCTAATGGGAAGAGCAATGAGACAAGCATACATCCCAGCGAACAAACGGATGAATATATCTGATGATCTAGTGCTTGATTATTGCAGAGGATTGGCTGATCTGGTGCGTTCTGTGTCTCGCCAGGTTGGAGAAGACGCCACAGCAACACAGCCGAATCAAGCTCATGATCTGAGTCCTGGTGAATGGGTTCTTATCAAGAAACACGTAAGGAAATCGTGTTTAGAACCCAGGTGGAGCGGTCCTTACCAAGTTATTCTGGTGACGACAACCGCAGTGAAGTGTGGTGGTCTGCCAAATTGGATTCACGCTAGCCACACCAGACGAGTCCGAAGTCCACTTGAAAGATCAGAGCAGCAACTGGTAAACAAAAGTCAAAGACCAGAGGTTGAAGTGTGTGCAGCTGAAGAATATAGAATAACAGATTCTGAAGAACAAACTGATGATGAACAGCCGAGCACAAGTCAAGTAAAGTGGGCACCAGTTACTGGGTCTCGGGAGACTGCTGTTGAACCAGAAGAAGGCGAAACTGCTGTTGAACCAGGAGAAAGTGAGTTCACTGTTGTGCAAGGAGTCAGTGAAGTTACTGTTGAAACAGAAGAAACAGAAGTTGCTGAAGGGCAAAGGGAAAGACAGATTGAAGAAAGGCCAAATAAAAAAACCTGTGAACAAACTGCAGATGGTGAAAAAGTAGTTCAACCTAAGAAAGCAAGAAAAGGTGATAGTTGACCAGCTGGAGTGAAAAGACTGAAATACACTCTTGTGAGGAGAAAGTCAAGGAAAAGACCAGAGCAAAGTAATGAGGTCTCAAGTCAGACAGACCAAGAAGAGTCAGGAGAAGAATTAGTGCGAAAAACAAGAAGAGCAAGAATTCCATGTAGAAAATATACAGCACCAGAATGGACCTACGTGATCTTGGAAAAAATTGAAAGCTCAGATCCGAGTGAAGAAAGAGACAATTCAGACACTGAACATGTGGATGAAAGCAAATTGAGACCACCTTAAAAGAACTGAGACAAAAATTAAGGTGCAGCATTTGTCAGTTGGAAAAAGAAATAAAGATTCTGAAGACCTAAAGAAAAGAAAATCAAAAGAAAGGGGTGAAAAAGAAAGCCTGAAGTGTAGGATTACACTATTTTTTTTCCTAGAATTTTTTTAGTAAAGCTTAGTATTTATAGATTTAGAATTTTATATTTTTGGTAGAATACAAAATGGCTAAAGAAAAGGTGACTGAACATCCAAAATCTAGTCTAAAACGTAGATGTATTAAAGCTTGCTTATGTAGTGTCTTACTATTAACATTTATGTGGGTATTACTAACTGTCCTTGTACCTATCATAATGATAACTAATAACGGAAATAATACTAATGATGTGACAAGTGAAAGAATGAATGATGTTACTAAAAGAATACCAAATTCTAACATAGAACAAATGGATGGAAGCATTTTCCATAATGATAAATCAATTAGTGATTTCTCGTTAAATGTGTTTTCTAAATTACTGTACGAATATATTGACACAATGAAGGTGAGCGATTGTTATGTGTGCATGCAATTACCTTCCTCTGTCTCAGAGGGGGTGACGTACCATCACCTTCCTTTAACATATGGTGTGTCTTGCAGTGTTTTGACTAGTTTGTTTTATGTAACGGGGAAGCTCGAATATCACTATTCTAATATAGATTTAGTGTTTTCAGAAATACCTATTATTAAAGAACTTAATAAGGTTTTGAGTAGTAAAAATGCACACTATATGGGAGAGTTCTTCCATATTACTAAGGCTTTAGATGTAGAATATGCTTACAAAAATAATTTAAAATGTAGTTTGCAGGTTGAAGAAAAGGTATTTATAGAATTAGTAGAAAGTAGAAGGGAAAGTTTCCAGAGAAAAGCTATTGAACAGAAGTCACAAGTTCCACCATGGGCTTTCAGGGAAGGAAATTATGAGAAAGGCGAAACCTCCGCTGCAATGTCTCTGGACTGGCATCAGAAAGGAAAAATATGTTTGCTTAGAATGAAGACTAATTATAACAATTATTTCATCGGTACTAGTGAGTGTGGGCATACTTTCCAAATTACTGGAGGTTGGGGATTGAAGGGTGGAACTGATCCTGTGTTTCCGGGAATTTATTATGTGTGTGGTAAGAAAGCCTATTATAGGTTCCCTGCGCATTGGTATGGTAGTTGTTATTTTGCAATTGTTTTTCCCAAAATCTACCATATGGACCGAAACAGCAACAGACTAAAAGAAATAAATCATGGGCTAACACGTAACAAGAGAGCAAGTATCTCAGAAATAGTAGGTGATTTTTTTGGTGTTCTGATACCATCAGTTGGAGTCGTCTTGAATTCGCACAAAATTCAAAGATTGTCCACAGTGGTTGATCGTTTGTCAACAGATACTGCTGGTGGGTTCTTAATGATTGACACAGAAATGGTTGCAATCAGATCAATGGTTTTGCAAAATCGACTTGCCCTTGATATTTTATTGGCAAAAGAGGGTGGAGTCTGTGGCATGTTGAAAATTCAACACTGCTGTACTTATATCCCGGACAAAAGTAAAGGAATTGAGGGATATATAAGAAATATTACGAAATTACATGAAGACTTGACCCAACTGGAGGTTGACGGTGTTTGGGAGAAAATTGGTAAGAGTTTCTCCTCTATAGGTAAATGGTTTTCTATCTTTGGAAGTAGTTTATTAGGAAAAATAATAATGCCACTTATTTCGGTAGCCATAATAGTCTTAGTGATAATAACAACATATAAATGTTGTAAATGTAAGAGTGGGAAAAAGGAAATGACAGAATGGGAGAGTAAACAAAGAGCGAGAAAGAGAAAAAGAGAGGAAATTGAGCTAGAAGAATACTATAAAATGATGAAAGATATAGATGAAAGTGCCATAAAAGAGAGAAGATTACAGAGTTTTAGATAAAAATGAAAATGGCACTCGGTATGGTAGGTATTTTATGATGGCTCCAGAAAGCCATCAAAGGGGGGATTGATGGAGCAGGAATTCGAGAAAAGAAACCTGCTCGAATTAATACCACCATAATATGTACTAACAGTAAGTAGTAATAGAAAATTAACGTGCACCTTACATGAACACGAGGGAAAAACTGCTTTGCGCATGCATGCACTAATGCGAGATAACGCATGAAAGAAATTAAAAAAAATTATTTACATTATGCTTTGAAAGAAACGAGAAATAATGCATGACTAGGCCGCATGTGCATTTCATGTTGCAGCTTGCGTTGAATATATAAATATCATTTTGCATAAGGCTATGCTAGGAAAAACATTAACAAGGGATAGTACAAAGGTGGGTGGTAAACAGTGAAAATTACATTATCATATAATTAATGAATGTTCATTTTCCATTCGCTATAGTGGGCTGGATGAACTCCATTTTGCTTATGTTAGCAGAAGAAGGGAGGGGTGAACGGAAGAGTGAATCTGTTCTGACAAAGGCACGCTGAAGCGCTGAGCACAGCAGAGGAGATGAGAGAGGGTGAAGGCCAATGTGATGATCGTCTGCCAAACGACGTGACAGCTCGTGGGAAAGAAGGACTTTTCCTGTAGACATTGCTCGAAAATGTATAAAAATGTAACCTGTAACAGATCATGTGAATGTACAATGTATGAGGTGGTGGGAACGGGCATAAAACAAAGAGTAAGCCTAAAAGTGAATGAAGTCACCATGGTGTGACATTCAACCCCCAAAGTCCACCAATCAACTGTCTAGTTACGCTGAATGTTTCAACTGATGTGGGAGGGACATGTAGGTTTTAGGGTATAATTGGGGTGCCTTTAGGGGTGTGGTTAGAGTCGTAGGTGGAGAGGCTGAGAGAGGGGAGATGCATCACAGTTCGTCGGTTTGCAGAGAGGCCTAGCTGTTCCTGTCCTGTCCTGATCCTATCCCTGAAATCTTTGTCCCCTGACTCTATTTCGGCGGATCCCCACCACCACTTAGGCCTGAGGGGTGGTTTTCCCTACAAATCCGTTGGGTTTGTATCATTCCAACTCGTTCTTGCATAATTTGCTTTCAAATGTATTTTGTCTCTGAAACTTTTGTCTCTATCTATCCACTCCTTCATGCAACATTGTCATTGTTTTATTGATGAGTTTGTCTTTTTGAATTGCTGATGTTTTTCTCTCCCTTTGTGAGTTCATTGTTTGCATTTGTGACCGTATGCATTTGAGCATTTTATTCTATGGTTTGAGATAAATCTATTAACTTCAACGAGAGTATGTGTCTTATTTAGTTAATCGATGGTTTAATCAGATAGGGAGTATCATCACCATCAACTATTCAACTAATTGGTTCGTCGACCAAGTAGATGAAGGGTTGATATATATATGTATCAGATAAGTATTTTGGAAAGGCCATAAAATAAATTCAAGAAGGAAGAGAATACGATTTTTATCAAATTGACCCTAGCGCATCAGGGATTTGGGTGAGTGTGTATGGGCCATTGTTCTGCTAGATTATTGAGTATTGATCCCTGATTAGGCATTGGCCGCGCGCTGGATCATAGTACACACTAAAAGTTTACCTGTGCTCACCATCTAGTAGATTGGCACAGAGCAGTCAGGTTAAACTAAGGAGGCACACACAGTAACAGTGAAAACACCACAAAAGATTGCCACACCAGTTTTAGAAAAATAGCCAATATTTATCTGACTAAACCAAAATGATAAACTTCCAACATACACAAGTCAGTTATTAATTATGCAAGATTAAATCCGAATGTAGTGCTTAGAAATCAACAGCTACAACTGGGGCTAACTGGTTGCACTTGACTGGGGCAAATCCAAAAGTTCAGCTTTCCGCAATGGTGCGCTGGCCGGATACAGGAGTCATGGTGACCCACTGACAGTACCTTGGATGCGTCGAAGCTCTGGGACGATGTGTTGTGCAAAGGAGGTGAGCACTGTGCATCGGGCTGATGTGTCGATGTCGAACCGCTGGGTTGTAGGTGATGTGGTGGCTCAAAGCAGTGCAGGGCTGGAAATGCATCGGAGTCAGGGATGGTGCGTCGTAGATGTCGGCGATTCAGTGTCTGAGAGTCGTGCAGCAGCGGTGATGTGAAGGCGCTGCGTCTGCAAAGTTGGGGCTGCGTTTTAAGTCGAGGTTGTTGCGTCACTCAGTTGGCAAGCTGTAGCAACGGCTTTGGTGCAGGCAGGGGTGATGCATCGACATCATAGAGAAATTCACGGGTTACGATTGATGTGTCGGTGTTGATGCATTGGTTTCTTGGGTTGCAGCACCAACACACAATTCCAAGGGCCCAGGACTGGATTTGACACCACTTGGCAAAACAGGACTCACAGCAGAGGAGCCCTGATGCTGGTAACAAGATGCAAGTGATGTCTTTGATATCCCTGAGACTTCAGAAAAAGGAGGCAAGCCCTTGGAGAACCTTTAGAGATGCGAATGTAGAGTCAATTTCAGTCCTCTCACTCCAGGCAAAAAGCAGCAGGCCATCACAACACAGCAAAGCAAGCAGCAAAGAGGCAGTCCCTCTTCTTCCTGGTAGAATGTCCTCAGTTCCAGAAGCGTTCTGAGTATATGGTGTCAGAGGTCAAGTACTTATACTCATTTTAGCCTTTGAAGTAGGGAGACTTCAAAGAAAGGTGTTTGTAATGCACAAGACCCTGCTTTTTCCTGCCCTGGCTTCAGGGCAGGAAAGGGCAGCCCTCTGTGTGGGGACCTGCACAGCCCTATTCAGGTGCAAGTGTCCGCTCCTCCCTCTCACTCTAGCTCAGGAAGACCCATCAGCTTGGGGATGGGCCATCGGCATGTGAGTGGTACACCTCCGCTCCCTTTGAGTGTGACTGTCTGGAGGTAGTGCACAAAGCCCAGCTGTCACCCAACCCAGACATGTAACCCAGAGACAAGCAGAAAGCACAGAATGGTTAAAGTAAGAAAATGCCAACTTTCTAAAAGTAGTATACAAAACAAAGCACACATCTCGTGATTAAATGTCGCACTTTCTAAAAGTGGCATTTTCAGACCTGCAATTTAAAAACCAACTTCACTAAAAGAGGTATTTTATATTGAAGTCCAGAGACACGAAACATACTCTTCCTATCTTTTCCCCATTGGAAGTTACACTTGTAAAATTTTACAAGGATGCTCCAGTTCTAACCTATGGTAGATATAGGCCATGCAGTAGTGAAAAGCGAATTTAATAGTTTTTCACTACCAGGACACGTAAAACTTAAAATCACATGTCCTACCTTTTGAGTACACTGCACTCTGCCCAGAGGCTGTCGAGGGCCTACTTGAGGGGTGACCTTTGTGTAATAAAAAGGAAGGTTTAGGCTGGACAAGTACGTTAACTTGTCAGGTCAAAATGGTAGTTTAAAACTGCTCACACAGGCCCTGCAGTGGCAGGTCTGAGACATATTTGAAGGCTACTCATGTGGATGGCACAATCAGTGCTGCAGGCCCACTAGTAGCATTTGATTTACAGGCCCTGGGAACATGTAAGTGCACTGTACAAGGGACTTATCAGTAAATCAAATATGGCAATCATGGAGAAACCAAATGCCATTACATTTTAGACACAGAGCACATGCACTTTAGCAATGGTCAGCAGTGAAAAAGTGCACAGAGTCCTAAAGCCAACAAAAAAGAAGTTCAGCACACAGTCAAAACAGGAGGTCAGAATGCAAAAAGTCAGGGGAAACCACGCCAAAAATGGCAGGTCTAACACTGAATTTTCTTTTCCAGCACAGGTGCAGGATACTGTGGCTATTTGCGTCTCCTTGCTTAAATCTTTAAAAAATAAGCTACATTTCTTCCAATAGTGACACGTAAGGACATTGTGCATGCATTAATAACTTCCAGGTTTGACTGTGCAAATGTATTGTACCTCATTGCACCCATGAAAGTGATAAATAGGCTGCAACGAGTGCAAAATGTGGCTGCTTGATTGATTCTGAATATTTCCAAAAGACTGTCCATTCAGAAAGGTCTGAAGCAACTCCACTGGCTCCCAGTTAAGGAAGAATAAGTATCAAGCACTAATGATTACTCATAGGGCCATACAAGAGAGGGCCCTTCTTATATACAGGAGAAAGTAAAAAAAATACACTCCACAGCACAGTGCGCTCAGCAAACCTAAATTTGTTATGTATTCCTAAGATGCATAAAGCCAGAGCGGGAGGCAGGTCTTTTACCTTCCAGGCTGCTAGACTGTGGAACACTGTGCCAGAGCAACTTAGTGCCACAGTCTCAGACCCGTTTTTAAGGCCCAGTTAAAAACCTTCATGTTTAATAAAAAAATAGATGTTTATGGTAGAGAAGTGTTAAAATTGTTTTTTGCTATTCTATTAGCCTAGTGCCTGGATGCTTCCTTTGGAAACAGCTGTTTGCGCTTTAGAAATTAATCGTTTAATTAATTCATTTAAAGACAGCAGAGAGGTGCCAAGGAAGGAGCCAATGTGTCTGCCACCATCATTTCCACAGCAGTAGGCGTGCCCAATGTGGACTTCTGCCAGCTGGCAGGGGCACGGGTTTTCAAAAGACCATGTAGGCTTTGCTTTACAGTCTTCTGCTCTGAGCTTCAATCCAAGATCTTGGACATGTCCTAAATGGGAAACACGTGGATGATGCCTTACAAAATATAATAAAAACTGATACATATATGAAACATTCCATAGAAGTCTTGCAATTTAGGCACCCTGATGCAGCTACTTTTTGTGGATCCAGTCATTCACAGGCTTTCAAAGGTGGAGAGTTTTACCCAGAACAAGGGTCAAGGTCGTTCCTGTATCACCTTAGTTCACGGGTGCTATGCCCATGACTAATCAGCCAACTAACGTCAAAAACACAGGTCTGGATAGAAGAAGGCTGCTCCCTAACCTTGAACCAGAGAAGAGCTTTGCTCTTCGAAGCTGGATCCCACGCAGCTAAGAAAAGCCTTCCCTTCAGCATCAAAGATAGTCAAACTACAAGCAATAGTGAAAACATTTGCTCCAAGCAAACAGTCTCTGACGCATTGTACGAGTTCCTCATTGGCCTCATGTAATCCCTCATAGAGCTAAAACCCCTTTGCGGACTCAGGATGAGACCCACACAGCAGGAACCAAACCATCAATGGAGTCAGGTAGGGGGGCCCAGGTTACAAGAATGCTCTAACAGACATTACTGTGGTAGAGGTCACTATCAAACTTCAGTGTGGGCCTTCCATTCCAACCTTCGACAGACAGGATAGTAATGACAACTTACATATCGCCGGAGGGCTGAGGAGTCGCATGCAAAAGCTGTCAACCAGAGCCCTCTAGTCTGAGATGTAGGAAACGATCCCCATCAACACCCAGAAGGTATGGGCTATTGGACTGGGCCTGCAATCATTCTTCCCGAGGGCAGCAGGAGCCATGCTCATCAGAATGGACAGCATGACCTACATGTGTTACATTGCAAAACAAGGAGTAACGTGGTCCCATTCTCTATATGCAGAGGAACAGATGATGTGGGACTAGACCATCTCTAATGCAGTGGACATCACAGTGAAACATTTTCAAGGATGCCAGAATGACCGGGCAGGTCTGCTCAGCCATGCTTTGTCAGACTGCTGCAAATGGAAGCTCCACCAAGACCAAGTGGATAATATCTTTAGCAGATGGGACTGGACTTCAGTAGTCTTGCTCACAACACTGCAGAACAAGAAATGCTGATATTAAACCAGCCGGTTCCTGCAACTGGAGTCAAAGGGCACTTCCTTTTCAATAACATGGTTGAGCGTCTTCGCATACGTCTTTCCTCCACTTTGCGTCATCCCCAGTTCTCTGAGGAAGGCAAAGGCAGATCACTGTTTGTGAACCTTATTTCCCAGACATGGCCTCGCCAGTATTGGTACAGCAACCTCCTGAGGTGACATGCAGTTCCAGCAGTTCTGCTGACGGTTCATCCCAGGCACCTATGCACACACAATGGAAAGATACTCCACCCTGATCTTAGGTCTCTCTGCCTGACAACCTAGTACTTGACTATCTAGAATTTGGCCATTTATACATTCGGCAGACTGCAGAGACATTCTGGTGCAGGCATGCACACCAGAAACCACTAAAACTGCAACACCAAATAGAATTATTTCTGCACATAGTGCAAAGAAACTGGCTTTAAGCCAATCTTCATGCAGCCCCATCAGGTACTTCCATATTTGTTGGACCTGGCCCAGAGTAGTCTTAAATTATCTTAAATTAGAGTCTATACTGCTGCAATTTGAAGAAGATTTAGATAAATAGAAGACACTTCTTCATCTTTGTTTTCACAAAGAATCATAAAGCAATGTATAAAAGGAGTTAGGCTTTCCTTCCTAAGCGGCTCCCAGCTGAACACGGTGCTAAGCTAACTTCTACTACCTCCCTTTGAACTGGTCCATTGAGTGCACCTGAAAAAATAGCGTTATTGATTGACCTCTCATCTGCAATGAGTAGGCAAGTTGCAGTCACTTACCATAAAAGATACTTTTCTTTGATTTACTAGAGACAAAGTCGTCCTACGAACCAACCCGAAATTCAGGCCTTACAGACTTTCACTTGATGGAACCAGGCAGCCATCTCTTTTTCCCTAATTCAACATCAGCAGAGAAATCTTTGCACTTGCTGGATGTTCACGGGTGCATTCAAGTTTATATGGTCAAGACAATGGACTTAGTCACATCAGACCCGCTGTTTGTGTCAGGGCCGTTTCTAGGTGTTTTGCCGCCCTAGGCGAGAATTGAAAAATGCCGCCCCCTCAGTAAGATTTCTTCAAATATACATTTATTTTCAAGAGTAAGTGAACAGCGAGCCACCGGTAGGCACACTCAGCAGCAACTGTCCCAAATGTCTCTCCTACATTCACTAAAGGAACTTGGAATCACCAAATGGCACCATTCCAATTCCCAGCATTCCTACCTAAGCTACTACATGGGTTTCCCTCTTATATTATCTGGTACAAAGATATAATCTATAACAAAATAATAAATAACTTATACATGAGCATTAAACAAAATACAGCCAATGCAGACACACCAAAATATTATTGGATGAAGTAGTGTCAGATTGCCACCTAACGGACAGACATGTGGAATCACTGGAACAGCAGGAACACCTAGAACACCACCTAAAGCATACTGTAAAATGCGACGGTACATTCTTTACTCTACCACAACGTCTTATAATTCCACCTGGCTACACTCGCTCTTTCCAAATCTTCCCAAGCATCTTCCTCCTCACACTCTTTGTCCCTGCCACGCCTTTCTTCTACATGCTCCACCTTGACCACCTGACAGATATTCTACAGTTGACTACCTTCAAGCCGTGCACTGTTGCTGCCTTTTGGCATTGGTACAGCGCGTACCTGACCAGGCCTTAAATAATTAGCCCCCTATATTTTTTTTACATTTGATTTGATCTACCCTGGCAGTGGCTGCCTGCCGCTGCCAGCCGACCCGGTTCCATCCCATCCCGGCCTCCCCCCGGACCCCGGTACCTGATAGGCCTGCAGGCGGGCCGCAGCGCCGTAGTAACTCTCTCTGCTGCTCTGCACTGCCTGCCTCTTCTTGCCGGCCGCCCGGCGCGCGCGCATAGGCACAGCCGCCGTGGCGCGGCCGAACGTGACCTCACGTCACGTCACCCTGCTCATGATGATGTTGTGTCGACGCTCTAATTTGAAGGCGAGCCGCGCCCGCGCTACAGTCACCGACACCTACACTACCTACCTGGTAGATTCTTCATTCAATAGAACAAAGTCAGGACAGAGTCAAGAAGAGAGTAAAGAAGAACTCTCATGTTTTTAACTTTTGCCAAATTGCCACGGCACGGCCGCCGGCCGCCCTCCACATTTTGCCGCCCTAGGCAGCCGCCTAGTCCGGCCTAGTGGTAGAATCTTTCGGCCATTCAGGAAGAGTCTTTGGACAGTCCAAACAGAGCGATAGCTGTCAGCCTGCATTACATTCTGCCACAATGTGGTGAAGCATCCACTTTTGGTTAGAGTCAGGACGCAATCCACTAGACGCTTGGTGGCAGCTGCTGCACTTTATACCAGAGTGCCTTTGCAGACATTTGCCGAGCAGCTACGTGAAAAAGCAGGCAAACATTCACCAAGCACTCCTGCCTGAATGTGAAAGCATCACCTGACTCAGCCATGGGGAATTGAGGCTTGTGCTCATTTTAACACCGTTTACTGTTAGTTCAAACTACCAGGATTCTCAACCTGATGATGATGATGAATGATTTGTCTTTAAAACAGAAACATCCTTAAACACATTCCTGTTGTAAAATAGTTCAAAACGTAAAGGCTCTATCTATGGTGTTTGTCATGGAGTTCACAAAGTAAACCCCAACCTTTTTGCATTTATTAGAGACTTCACAATGTAAAACCCCGTACCAACTGCATTTGTAAGAATTTATAGTATAAACTCCATTCCTTCTGCATTGCCAGAGTGTTCACAATAATGTTTGGAAAAGTAGTTCACAATGTAACCCACCAACCCCACCCACCCCTTACCTATTGTATTTGTCTGAGAATTCACAGTGTTGAGGACTTCATATGTTTTCTTTTTTTGGCAAGCAGATCCATTATGGCCTACTGAATATGACAAATGCTTTACACAATAAATAATTCAGGCCTGCTACCAAATCAAAAGGTCGGTGAAGCCAAACTCCTTTCTCAGTAGGGATTCTTAAAGTTTTTTTCTGTTAATTGCAAAATCTAGTAACAGTTGCACTGTCAAGGCAGACCTAAAAATAAGTGTGGTGGTGGGCAGAATTTCTTAAACATTAACAAACTCATCAACTTATGTGTTTCACACAATTTTGGAAGTAATCAAACAGTCACCTAGTGCAACCGGTAAACATCGTTTACTTCGCATGCGATACTTTGCATGCCATTACAACGTGGTCGTTACAACGACCGCGTTGTTAGTTCGCATACCTTTACTACGCAAGTCGGAACAACGACTTGCGTTTGGGGGGAGAAGGTGTTGGATTTAAAATCCAACACCTTCCCTAGGGTCCGCACAGACTGGAGTTGGAATAGTAAATTATACTATTCCAACATCCAGCACCCCTTACTGCAATTCGTTGTTCCGAATTGGTAGTAAAGGTATGCGAACTAACAACGCGGTCGTTCTAACGACTGTGTTGTAATGGCATGCGTACTAAACGCATGCTAAGTAACGAGTGCTATTCAGTGCAACCTGATGTCACACTGAGCACAGGGTGCACTGGAAACCACTGCACGCAGTTGGTTTCCTGCTCCTGTGTGGAGTCTCTCAATAGTTGTACCAGTTGAAGGATTTCCAACCTCCCCACAACAGGGGAGGCTGCAGATGTTTGTGTTTTTGGGTGTGATGGAAGTTACTGTCCCCAACGGTTCCAGCACGAAACTCCACCCCTTCCAATTACTCTGTTTTTGGTCCGGCAGTGAAGTGTTCATGGCTCGCCGCTTCTAAAGCCTTACTTTCCCTCTCACAGGATGTAATTTCTTTTTAGGTTGGCAGATATGCATAAACATTGCCGGAGCGTCGATATTTGAACCTCAATCTATATTTCCCCATTGGCTGTATGGACCTTTGTTAGTCGACTTGAAGTGATTGATACATGGGATCTAACATCAGAAATACATTTCCAATTTTGTGAAGCCAATGTGACTCAACAATGAAGACCAAGAATCAAATATTTCAACCGAAATGGTTTATTTTAGAACATTAATCCAACAAGTATATATGCAAAGGAGGAATAAATTCAAAAGATACAACAATACGGTCTGAAGACCAAAATGTGGCAGTAAATTTAGTCGTAATAAAATGAGATACAAAATAGTAATAGCCACAATACATGCAAATTGTTGCAATCAGGTGTTCATAAAGAAACTCTCCTTTTCTATTCTAAACATATGTTAGACCAATTTAACTAAAATAATTTCTAAAGGGAAGCATCGAAGGTGTCCGCGTAAGTTCAACTTCAGTAGAAGTTCAAAAGAAAGGGGAAGTGTGCTCAGCATGAAGCTTTACACTCAGGAAAGCCCAGCAGAGAGAGAGATGTTTCCTCTCAAAATCAGGATGAAGTCTGCCTAACTAACTATGAAACACTAATTAAAAATACAGTTGACAGTTTCTAGAACATTCATATCTCATTCACACCATCGGAAGCCAACCACATTCTAAAGGAGTCGACATATCCCCAAGTTCCCATCTCAAAATAATTAGGTACGCAGCTGGTAACCTTGAGTGTTGATTCCTCCTGGTACATCATGGACAGAAAACTTTCCCTTACCATTGATTCTTCACAATCGTTGCCAACTCCCTTCTCTTGGACCTCACTATCAGCAGTCTAATACACAACAATATCATTAGCTAACGAGAATCACAATAACGCACATGCAAAGGAAAAGGAGCACAATACTGGCAATGTTAAAGCCAACATTTTCAGTTAAGGCATAATGCCAATCTAAATTAACCTGCAAATCAAAATGGATCCACATTACAGTATTATTATTATTATTAAGAAACTTGTATAGCGCGCAGCTACCCCCAACTGGGGTGTCCCGCCGCTGCGAACAGTAAGCAGTAGTGAGTGTCTCTGTGCGACTAGGGGTTGGTAAACAGCCAGGATTTTAAATTACGTCGAAATAAGCATTCCGATTCTGTCATGCGGAGGGACAGTGGCAGGTTATTCCAGGATCGAGCAGTGATAACTGCGAATGCTCTGCCCCCCATTCTAGAACGGCGAAATCGGGGAGTAAGTAAGAGGAAAAGATGATTTGATCTGAGAGATCAGTTGGACTGAGCATGCTTCAGTCTGGCTCTAAGATAGGCCGGCCCCTGACCCTGCATTGCTCTATATGCCAGGACCAGAGATTTAAACTGAATGCGGTTGGTCACAGGCAGCCAGTGTAACTTTTTAAAGTGAGGAGAGATTGAGTGACGATATGGGATGTTACAGATCATTCTTGACGCCGCATTCTGCACAATCTGCAGACGTTTGACCAGATGGGCTGGTGCTCTGGCATACAGGCTGTTTGCGTAATCCAGGTGTGATGTTATAAGGGCGTGAATAATGGTTCGGCGAGCATCCAAAGGAAGAAAAGGGAGAATTTTCCGGATCATACAGAGTTTACCGAAACATGCAGATGTGACCTTATTTATTTGAGCCTTGCAAGATAACTCATTATCAAATAGGAATCCCAGATTCCTGGCAGAAACCACCGGTACTGGGGGGGTTCAATTCAGGTGGCCACCAAAGAAGGGGTAGAGGGGGATTTTTTTGATTAAAAAACAACACCTCGGTTTTATCTGAGTTAAGCCTGAGAGTGTTGAGTGACATCCAGGTAGAGATGTTGCTGAGGCAGCGTCTGAAGTTCGAAAACTGGCGTCAGAGTGATCTCTAAATGAAAACACTAATTGTGTGTCATCAGCATATGAGATCACTCTGACCCCACAGGATTCTGCCACCGTGGCCAGCGGTGATACGTAGACATTAAAAAACAGTGGGCTCAGGGCAGAGCCCTGGGGAACACCACAACTAAGTGGTTTCTTTTCCGAAACAAAAGGTTGAAGGTAGACCTGTTGGGTATGATCACTTAAAAAAGATCTAATCCAAGCCAAAGGGGTGCCCTGAATCCCAAGACTATACAGTCTTTCAATCAATATGGCATGAAAGACCGTATCAAATGCCGCGGACAGGTCGAGGAGCACTAACATTGCTGCCTCGCCTGCGTCCACGCATTCGCGAATAGTCTCTGACACCTCCAGAAGTGCAGTCTCGGTACTATAGCCGGTTCTAAAACCAGACTGCGAGTCGTGGAGAAGTTGCCCGGACTCAAGGTAGTTGGAGAGTTGTTCTTGCACTACTTTCTCCAGGATTTTGGCTGGTTTAGGTAAAAGGGAAATGGGCCTGTAGTTGCTAAACACCGATGGGTCGGCTTCAGATTTTTTTAGAATGGGGATCAGCATGGCCTGTTTCCAAGACAAGGGGAAATGACCAGTTTGTAAGGAGGTGTTCCAAAGCAAGTTCAGCGGAGAGATGATAAGAGGGGCGAGTGCACTGAATAATTGTGCCGGACAGGGGTCCAGAGGGGAGCCTGATTTGCATGCCAACATTTTTTGAGAAAAGGTATCAATGGAGATAGCATTAAAGGAAGTGAAAGCCTCCTCCTTGGTTACCCTGGAGTCAAGAAATGGGGTATCCACGGACTGGTTGAACGTAGAAAAAATGTGTAGGATTTTTTCGTGAAAAAAGTTAGATAAACCATCACAGAGTCCTTGGCTAGGGGGGAATCGAGCTAGATAATGCAGATGGCTTAGAAAACTCTTTCACTATTTTAAACAGTGTTTTTGAGGAATTATCAGCGGAGCTGACTTTCTCAATGTAATACTCTTTCATTATGATACGTTTCAATTTATGGAATTTCTTAATGGCAGCTCTATAAATAGCTTTAGCCTCAGGATCATAGGATTGTCTCCAGTTCCTCTCAAGTTTTTGCAAGGCGGAGGAGAACCAAGGAGCTGAGGGTTTTAATCTGGAAGAATTTATCGGTTGCATAGGGGCAATCGCGTTTATGGCTGAGGAAAGCCAGTCATTAAACTTAGAAACATCAGAGTCTAAATCCCCTTCTGAATGCCACAAACCGTGGGAAAGTGCAGGGGCCAGCGATGAACAGGTAATTTTGCACCACTTCCTGCCAAAATCCCTGGCCTTAACTGGAAGGAGGAGGAATCGCCATCGTCCACAAATCCAACCTCCGCCTGAGCACACTCCCCGACGAGCCCACAGAACTGATGGAATACCTTCACTTCAAGATACTGGCCAGCCCCACCGCCACCCTCCGAGGAACCCTCATCTACCGACCCCCTGGACCCCGCGGACCCTTCGCCAACTCCATCACGGACATGATCTCCCCGCAGGCCATCGCATCCACCAACTACACCCTGCTGGGAGACCTCAACTTCCACCTCGACAACCAACTGGACCCCAACACCACATCCCTCCTGGACAACCTCCACAACATTGGACTCCGCCAGATCGTGACCGAGCCCACGCACTCAGCAGGACACACCCTCGACCCCCTCTTCACTACAGGAAACTCCATCACCTTCAGCCACACCACCGAACTCCCATGGACCGACCATCGTTGCGTCCACTTCACCTTCAGAACACCCACCATCCACAGACACCAGCACCTGCTTCCACGAAGAAACTGGACCAAAATCACCGACGACCAGCTCACCTCCTCACTCAACAACTCCACCCCAACCATCGCGGAAAACGACTGACCCCAACACCGCAGCCCGAACCCTGCATAGATGGATCTCGGACAGCACCAACACCATAGCCCCCTCAAGAAAAACAACAATACCCGCGCCAAGAAAGCCAGATGGTTTATCACCGAACTTCGAGAGTCCAGACGCACATGCCGCCGCCTCGAAAAGGCCTGGAGGAACACCAAATCCACAGAAGCCCACAACAACTTCAGAGCCGCCACCAACACCCACCATCAACTCATCAGAGAAACGAGGAAAAAGCGATTGAAGACAGAATCTCCACCCACGCGCACAACAGCAAGGAACTCTTCAGCATCATCAAGGAGTTCGCCCAACCCACTAGCGAGTCTACCGACATCCCTCCCTCACAAGACCTCTGCGACAAACTCAGCACCTTTTTCCACCACAAAATCAAGAGCATCTACGACAACTTCGACGAAGACAACCAACACACTGAACCCTCACCAACCACCCCCGACACCCGGAAACCAGCGATTGATGACTGGACAGCCCTCACCACCGAAGACACACTGAAGACAATGAAGTCAATCCACTCAGGGGCCCCCACGGACCCCTGCCCCCACCACATCTTCAACAGAGCCGCCGACACCATCGCACCCATGCTCCGCCACACCATCAACCGCTCCCTGGCGACCGCCTGGTTCCCCGATGACTGGAAACACGCCGAGGTCAACCCCTCCTAAAGAAACCCTCAGCGGACCCCACCGACCTCAAAAACTACAGACCCATCTCCCTGCTCCCGTTCTCAGCGAAAGTCATCGAGAAAGCCATCAACAGCCAACTCGCCACATTCATTGAAGAACATAACATCCTCGACTCCTCCCAATCCGGCTTCAGAAAAAACCACAGTACGGAAACCGCCCTCCTCGCCGCAACAGACGACATCCGCACCCTACTGGACAAAGGAGAAACAGTAGCCTTCATCCTCCTTGACCTATCAGCGGCGTTCGACACAGTCTCCCACCGCACCCTAATACGCAGACTCTACGACGCAGGAATTCAGGACAAGGCCCTCGACTGGATCCGCTCCTTCCTCTCCGGCAGGAAGCAGCGGGTCAGACTCCCCCCTTTCCTCTCGGACCCCACACCTACCACCTGCGGAGTCCCCCAGGGCTCCTCCCTCAGCCCGACGCTCTTCAACGTCTACATGGCTCCACTTGCCCCCATCGTCAGAACCTACGGACTCAACATCGTGTCATACGCAGACGACACCCAGCTCATCCTCTCCCCATCCAACGAGCCCAACACCGCCAGACGCAACTTTCGAGAAGGCATGGAAGCCGTCGCCAAATGGATGAAAAACAGCTGCCTACAACTAAACACCAAAAAAACAGAAGTACTCATCATGGGCCCGATGCCTGGAGCGACACCTAGTGGCCCCCCACCCTCGGAAACCCACCAACCCCCACAGACCACGCACGCAACCTGGGAATCATCCTGGACTCCAAGCTCAAAATGGACCGCCAGATCAACTCTGTCTCGTCTTCCTGCTTCCACACCCTCCGCCTCCTTTGTAAGACCTTCAAATGGATCCCCCTCGAACACCGAAAGACCGTCACTCACGCCCTGGTCACCAGCAGACTCGACTAAGGCAACGCACTCTACGCCGGAATAAACAAAAACCTCACCCGCAAGCTACAGAACATCCAGAACGCCGCCGCAAGACTGGTCCTCAACCTGCCAAAACACTGCCACATCTCCCAGCACCTGCGCACACTCCACTGGCTCCCTGTCGAGGCGAGAATCACCTTCAAGATGCTCACCCACGCACACAAGGCCCTCCACGGCACCAGACCAGCATACCTGAACAGCCGACTCAAATTCCACGCACCCCAAAAGGACCCTCACGATCAGCCCAGCTCTCCTACGCCGTGGTCCCCCGCACCAGAAAGACCAGATCGGGAGGCCGCTCCTTCTCCTTCCACGCGGCCAAAGCATGGAACGACCTTCCGCTCCACCTCAGACAGACAACATCGCTCCCCATCTTCGCAAGAAACCTCAAAACCTGGCTCTTCGACAGACCCCCTCCTTGATGGAATGGAACCTGCACCCCCCCCACCCCTAGCGCCTTGAGACCCTTACGGGTGAGTAGTCGCGCTTTAACAAACCCCTGATTGAATGTCTGAGCGAGGGGTAGTAGCCAGACTAAATGGGATAAGAAAATGGTCTGACCAAGTGAGAGGGAGGGGTAGTGAAGTGGTCAGATTGGGATGGTTGGTGAACAATAGGTCCAGCGTGTGGCCAGCCAGATGAGTGGAGCCACTAACCCGCTGGGTCAAATTGAGGCCCATCATGGTATCGAGGAGCAGTCCTGCTTTGATACAGGAGGTGTCATCCACCACATGCAAGTTAAAATCACCTAAAATAGTGAAGTGGGGGTGTTTGAGCGATAGATCAGCAGCCATAGTATAGAAATCCAAGAGGGATTGGGGGAGGGAACCGGGAGGTCTATTTAAGAGAATACCTGCCAGAATTGAATGCGAGGCTTCAGAAATACTAAAATACATGGCTTCTAAAGGGCCAATATTAGAGAGCTTCCTAGAGAAGATCTTCCAGCCCGAGCGTAAGATCACCGCGATCCCACCACCCACCTTGGAACTGGTACGAATATATTTATAAATCAATAAACTCAATGTTCAATGCTAAACATGAATATATTTTAAACATGATTACGTCAGTCTATAAAATTGTTTAATGTAGATATATATGAACTTGTTTGGGTTGTTGGTTGACTGTAGTGTGAGCCCTGGACAAGCAACAGCCACAATCCCTTGCAGAGTGAACCACAAAAAGTCACTAAATTAACCTGTACTTAACCCTGGGTAGCTTGACACAGAAAGCAGTCAGGCAATTTGTAAAGTATTTATGCAGCACACAATCCGTAATTAAGTAAAAACACAACGGAAGAAAAATCCCAAACCAATTTAGAAAAATAGAGTAATTTTAATAAATTATTTGACACCAAATAACAAAAATCTAATCCGTAGAGCCGGACTTATGAATTTGTAAGGTTTTTAGTGAAAACTAGCACCTAAAAGATCAAAGCGTCAAAAGCGGACATCTATTGGCGCAAGACCGGGTCAACGCCCAAAAATATGACTGACCGCAATGGAGCATGGTTTGTATACAAGCAAGTGATTGGCCCTGGTCAGCGCTTACTTTTGAACTTAAAATAAATTCTGAGAAAATGTGTTAGAGAAGGTAAAGTTCAATGGGCAAGGCTGCAGGAGGTGTCAGAGGAGGGAGCGTTGTTGTCAGGTGGCCTTGGGTCAAAGCCACTGTGAAGATTTCTACATTCGGACTTAGTTGTCGAAAATCTCCACGGAGACGAGGCAGAGGGCTGTAGCCGAACACAGTTCCAGGAGGCTGGATACCCCTTTGTCGAAGGACAGCTGAAAAGGATTTGCAGCTACGTAAATGAACATAGCGGGAGGATCCATGACATCAATCCGACCGGCGATGCACCTCGGGTGGATAGGCGAGCAGGCTGGTCCTGGTCTCCTCCTGGTTCTCGGAGTAGTTTTTGGCCAAATTTATTCTAAGTCGTCAGTTTTGGAAATTGGCCATCTGGGCACCTTTAGCACAACAACCAAGGGTCCAAGACTGGTGGAACACCTCTTGGGAGTTTAGGACTCACTCAGGCTGGGCCCAGGAGAGGGTGAAAGATGGCGGAAGCCTTTTATGTCCCTGTGGCTCTGAACAGGAGGCAGACAAACCAGCCCTTAGAATCACTTCTGGTAGTCCAGGGTGCAGATGAAGATGTAGGGTTCAAAAGCAGGGCTGTATTCTAAAGGGTTCAAGGCAGGCTCCAGGCAGCAAAACAGTCCTTCCAGGTGCAGCATTAGTTTGGCTGAGTGCAGAGCAGGTCATTGCAGCAGGCTGTCCTCTGAGAGTCCTTCCGCAGGTCCAGTAGTGAACTGAAGAGTGGCTCTGAAGGTCTTATCTTTATAACCTGGTGCTCTTCTTCTGGAAGTTGGAAGAAGCTTCTGGATAGGTTCTTTGAAGTGTATGGAATGCCCTTACTTACCTGCCCTGGCTCCAAGCTGGTTGCTGTGACAATACAGGATCGTTAGGCTCTTTTTGTGAAGTCAGAGCACAAGTTATTCAGGTGTAAGTGGGGCTGTGCTTACCTCCGCTCCTCCCATTCTGCCAGCAGATGGCCCATTGAGGCACACCAAATTCCTCTATAGTATGACTATCTGGGAGGAATTCACAAAGTCTACTGTCAGCTACACCCAGTCATGTGACCTAAGACAGGCTGCAGGCACAAAGGGCTGAGGGCAGGAAAATGCCAACTTTCTAAAAGTGGCATTTTCAAAATTGTAATGAAAAATCTGACTTTACGATTAAAGGGGGAGTTATCATTACCATTTCATAGGTACCAAACATGACTATCTGCTCCTAATGAGGAATTGCAGCTTATTAAATTTAATAAGGAATCCCCAATGTTATCCTATGGAAAGATTAGGATTCACAGTAGTGAGAAATGAATTTGGGAGGTTTTCACTACCAAGACGTACATATTCCACCTTTTAATTACACATCATCCTGACCTATGGGCTACCTAGGGCCTACCTTAGGGGTGTTATATTTAATAAAAGGGGATTTTAAGGCTTGGGAAGGGGGTTTAAATGCCAAGTAGACATGGCAGTTTAAAACTGTATTGAGGCTGCAATGGCAGGCCTGGGACATGATTTAAAGTGCTACGTAATTGGGTGGCACAATAGTTGCTTCAGACCCTGGGAATATGGTATACAACTCTACAAGGAACTTAAAGGTAAATTAAATATGCCCATCAGGTAGATGCCAATGAAACCATGTTTAGGGGAGTGAAAACAAGCACTTTAGCGCTGTTAGCATTAGTAAAGTGCAAAGAGTCCTAAGGCCAATAAAAAGGTAAGCAGGCAAAAAGTTTGGGGGAAGACCACCCAAAGTCTGACAGGTCCAACAGCATTTAATTATTCAGTTAAATGTGCTCCACACTGTGTGAGAAGCTGGGTTTCTGTTGCAGTAACCCTCCCCCCCACTTTTTGCCAGACTACTGATGCACTTTGACTTGATGTGCCCTGGGTCCCTGCCAATCAGGTTCCCAGGGCCTGTGTTCTTTCCCCAAAACTAACCCAAACCCAATTGGCATCTCTGGCCAAAGGTCAGCCCCTGGTAAATGGTACCACAGGTACCCAGGGCACTGTGAACAGGGAAGGCCTCTAAGGACTGCAGCACTTATTGTGCCACCCTTAGAGGTCCTGTACCTTTACACTCACACACTGCCTTTGCAGGCTGTATGTTTTGGTGCAGAACAAAGTGAAGAGTCTACATGGCACACATCCCTGTGTGCCATGCCTACAACCCACTGCCCTGGCATAGATCAGCCACTCCTCTAGCTGGGTGCACTATACCAGTGGTGAGGGTACAGGTGCATGAGCCCTGTACCCCTACAATGTCTAAGTCCATTCTTAGGCATTGTAAGTGCAGTGCTACCATTAAGAGTATATGGTGCTGTGAGTCTGTCATTACGAACTCCACAGCCCCATAATGGCTACACTGAAAACTGAGAATTTTGGTATCAAACTTCTCAGCACATTAAACCCACACTGATGCCAGTGTGGGATTTAATGAAAAATGCACACAGAGGGCATCTTACAGATGCCCCCTGAAAAACGACCTTCCACTAGTGTCCAGGCTGAGTGGCTGCTTTCAACTGCCACCGCCAGACATGTTTCTGGACCCCTGGGTCGAGAGCCTGCTGCTCTCGGGTGCCTGAAACAATGCACATCCTGGGACGAGGTGCCAAGCCTCCTCCCCCAGGATGGGCAGGGTCCACGAAGGGGAAGCTTCAAAGGCTTGCCGCCTTTGTGAGCTTCCCTAGGCCACTTGCTGCTTTCAGCAACTGGTCCCCACTGGTTCTGACCCCCACTTTGGGCGGAAGAACCGGCGGGAAAACAACTGAGGAAGATAGGTGTGTCCACCTCTGCCAACTCCACCCCTCAGGTGGGGGAGGCGAGGTGATGCACAACTCTTAGTCCCAGCCATCTTGCAGATGGGGGGACCCAGCCAACCAGGGAAAGGCTTATGCCCCACTCCCACTGGAGGGTGGCATAATAGGGGGTGTACCCACCCCAGGGAAGGGACCCATTGGTCCCAACCTTTTTACCTACCTGTAACACCCCTGAATCTAGTATTTAGGGGCACCCCTGAACCTTGCTTTCTCAGACAAGAAACCAGAAGAAGGAGGACTGAACAGCCGTGCCGAAGCTAACCAGAGGAGGATGCCCACTGACTTAGCCCCAGCCCTACCGGCCTGTCCCCACCTCGAACCTGCTCCAGCGAAATCCCGGTTTGTCCTGCAGCCAGCAACCTCGAGAAACCCAGAGGACCTGCCTGCCTTCCATCCCAAAGACTCTGTCTCCCGTGAACATCGGATTTGTTCAACAACAGACTCCAGCTCCGCAAGGATCCGCGGGTCTGCCCCACTCTGCACCCGATGCCCATGGGCCAAGTTCGAGTGGCCCAACACCAAGAGGAGGTCTCCCCAGCGATCCTAACCCAAGATCCGGTGATCCCTCACCTACCTCAAGCCTTCAGCTGACGCCTGCAGCCTCAAACCGGAAGGTCCCCCCAACCGCAACAAGGAGCTGGTAAGAAGATCCGACCCGAAAAGGCACCCCTGCACCCGACGCCCCACGGCCTTGGGTGGCCCAACCGACGGTGCCTAACCAACCCCCAACATCCCAACTTAACTCTCCAAGTGTTGGTCGCACCCAGAAGACCTTCGTCTCCGAGCCTGCAGTGTGTTTGCAAACCAGAGACTCCCCATTGAAAGCTACAGGGCACCTGACGCCAAGACACCACTCTGCACCCGGCCGCCCCAGTGCCGCTGAGGGTGCATCTTTTGTGCTGGCCCAAACCCCCATTTGCCCTGAGCTTACGTCCAGGAGCTTTGCTCCCACAACCCAGTGGCCTGCTCGTCCGCAGCCACCAACCGGAGGCCCCCTATCCCCCATTGGATAACATTGGGCCTCAGCACGCTGCACCCAGCCGCCCTAGTGCCGCTGAGGGTGTAACAAGAGTGCATCCTTGACCCTGGGGAACCTCTGAGTCTAACCCTAGAATACCAACTCCCACAACAAAGTACTTACCTGTTAACCGATAACACTATTTTCCTCCATAGGATAACACTGACTGTTTTTCTATGAAATGTTTCGAAGTGTGGAGTTGAAAAATCTAAGAAATCCTTTAAAACTGTAACTAAATAACCAAAACGCTTTTACTTACCTGTTTACAGGAAATGTCCCAGTGCATTATCCAGGTATACAGCACTGTGTAAGAAAAGTAATCTGAAAAGTAACTTGCATGATATTCTACAAAAAATCCTATACAAAGTGTATGTACTGTATTCTGAAAAGCACTGCATTATCAGTAACACTACTGTAATCAAATCAAAGTACATTTACAATTGCAATTCAAACTGTTTACAAACTGCATTACTACTGTAAAGTATTTATTGCTTACCTGTGCCAGGCTTGCTTGGTTCTAGAAAATAAAATAACTAAAAGAATGTTTTTATACAAAAACAATTGGTCTGAAGTTCAGTCTTTGAGTGTGTGAATTCATTTGCTGACCGAGTGTGTACAACACATGCTTAAGACTGTCCTCTGATAAAGCCCTACTGCTCGACCACACTACCACAAATAGAGAGTGAGGTGCTATCTACCTTACCTCTGCCTACCTTTTGGGTTCCACTGGACTCTGTGCACACTATAGCTCACTTTTGTATAGTATATACAGAGCCAGCTTCCTACACACGTTAATAAGGATTAGACCACATTTTGAATATAAATTTCCCATATAGGTGTATAAATGTATGCACATGACGTAAACAGGGTGGAGTCTAAATTATGGTGCTCCAACATCAAAGAAATGACTGAACATTTTACAAATGTGTCCATCTCTTTTCATTATTCGTACATGTTCGAAATGGGGCTTCTGGTTGGCTGGGGTATGCATCTAAGACAGCAGACCCACCACTCTAGTCAGGGTAAGCCAGATACACACCTAGGATAACCTATGCTCACCCTCTGCTAGCTTGGCACAGAGCAGGCAGGATTATCATAAGAGATAATGTGTAAAGTATTTGTGCAACACACGCACATAGTAACACAATGAATTCACAAGAAAAGGACTCCACACAGGTTTATAAAAATAGGAATTATTTATAGGAATAAAATAAAACCAAAACGACAAAAATCCAAACGGCATATCACGCGATATGAATTTTACCAGTATAAGTGACAGCAGTGCTTAAATCATCATTAGTTATTGAGTTCAGGATAGTGTCACTGTTGTAATGAATGCACAATCACCACATGTGTTGCCGCAGAATATATTGGCTACTACCGTAGTTAAAACAACTTTAGGATGATGCTTTGTGTGACACAAAAGAACGGGTCATTTGGCTGAGTTATGTGTGAATAAGGCGGTATGGGCCCGTTGCACTCCCCAGGTGGGCCCTCACCACTCTCAGTACATTGAGGATTTAGATGCCGGTGTCACTCACGGGCTCTAGGGCACGGCTGTGGGCTTCAGTTGCAGTCGCGGGGCCCGCGTTGTTGAGCTTGAGTTTGCTGGGGGGAGCAGGCACCAGGCACAGCATTGCACTTGGACTCTCCGAGCCGGCGATAGCCATTTGGTGCTGGTCTTGCTGGTGTCCTCCTAGCAGCCTCGTTGTTGCAAGGGGCCACGCTGAGGGGGGTTTTGCTCTTTTAATTACGGCAATGAAAAGAACTAGCAGGTGGTGCTTTCACATAGGATTCTGGCTCTGGTCGTCCCGTCTCCCCTTTTGGGAGGGGTACCACACTGGTGAAGAATTTCCCTCAGAGAGCGATGGCTCTTTAGGTAGGCAAATGGGGAATCTGATCAGTATGCAGATTGGGGGTGCTGGTCACTGCGGTCCTGAGCAAAAGGCGGTCACGGGTCAGGAAAGCCTCCAAGCGAAGTCTTAGCCAGTTACACATGGCACTCTGGTTTTCCACACAAGGCTCTTGGCTCTTGGCTCTCTCAGAGCGGAGCACCGGTTTCTACAGGAAAGCTTCTGCAAGGGTGAAATACTTGCAAGGTGGATAGTGAGGTCTTTGATGTCCCTGAGACCTCGTGGAGAACAGGGGGCAAGCCAGTAAGCCCGTGGAGTTTCTTGGGAAAAGCAGAGGTTGTAGAAGGCAGGTTCATTCCTCCCTCACTGCAAAGGTAGACATCAGCAGGCCAACACAGAAGAGCACAATGTGAAGTGGCAGTACTTTGTGGCAGCAAGGCAAAGCAAGTGGCATAGTGGCAGTCCCTCCTGGCAGTACAGCTCCTTGTAGTTGCAGTCTCTCCTTAGGACCACAAAGTGAACTAACTTGGGGTAGTCAGAAGTCCAGTACTTATACCAAAATGTGTCTTTGAAGTGGGGTAAACATCAAAGAGGCCTTTGAACTGTACAAGGTCCCTGCCCTTCCTTCCCTGGCTCCAGACACACTAAAGGGGAGTATGCAGCTCTTTGTGTGGGGGCAGGCACAGCCCTATTTGGGTGCAGGTGTCAGCCCCTCCCTCCTAATCTACTGCAGGAAGGCCAATCAGCCTGGTGATGGGCCATCACGATGCAAATGTTACACCCCAGGTCCCTTTGTGTGACTGTCTAGAGGGAATGCACAAAGCCCAGCTGTCACCCTAACCCAGATATGTATTCAGAGACAAGCAGAGGCACGGGATGGTTAAAGTAAGAAATTGTCAATTTTCTAAAAGTGATTAAAAGAAAAGGTGGTCCTTATGGGTTTAAGTATAACCCTAGACTTCCACAGCAATAGTAATACAAAGAAACGTCACTGTTACTTCCTTAATGATGCAATAAATGCATTTATTTTGCCAATTGCATTCATAAGAAGCAAAAATGTTTCATCATGACATAACACATATTTTTTTCTTTTGCCAAAACAACACACAAGGTGCTCCTATAAAGTGGTGGTACAGTGAAGGTGAATAGAGTGATTAGAGAGTGTGCTTGTGCTATATACAAAAATATATATACATGTGACTGATTGGGAAATGATGGTGTTATATATGGCACTCAAAGTGTGAGTGACAGAAAACCTCAATCAGAATATAAAATCAGTCCACATATTATTTGTTGACGTTTCGACCACTTAGTACAGTTATTTATAACGAGGTCATCAGCGGGACAGAATAATAACAAGAGACACCAGAGAATATAGGCAGAAAACCACAATAATTAGGTGTGAGAGCGTAGGTGCATGGGAAAACCTCAGCCAATCGTGGGCAAATCATTAGGGAATAAGTCATGCTGACTCGTGGAGGCAGCCAAATTGGACACAGAATTGTAGTACTTGCAGGCTAAGGAGAGGAATCTGAATCGTGACCCTCAAATATATATCTAAACGGCATCAGGACACGCTTTATGAGTGTCAGTACTCGTGTTTTCAACCTGCACACCAAGATTAAACACCTGATATGGGAGTTGTGGGACACGCTGTGTGAAAGTCCCAAGAACCACGTTTCTATGACTTGTATGGGAAGACCTGCCTCCCAATAAGTGTGTTGTGTTTGGAAGATAGCGCGCCGGCCGGACTCAATCTTTCATTTTGGGTGGCACTGAACTTTCTAAAAGTGGCATTTTCAGACCTGCAATTTAAAAACCATCTTTACTAAAAGATGTGTTTTTAAATTGTGAGTCTAGAGATAACAAACTCCAATTTCCTATCTGCTCCCAAAGGGAAATTACACTTAAAAGATGTTGTAAGGCAATCCCCATGTTAACCTATGGGAGAGAGAGGCCTTACAGTAGTGAAAAACGAATTTAGCAGTTTCTCACTACCTGGACATGTAAAATTCCAAAGTACATGTCCTACCTTTTAACTACTGCACTCTGCCCCTGGGGCTGCCTAGGGCTTACCTGAGGGGTGTCTTATATGTAATAAAAGGGAAGGTTTGGGCCTGACAAGTAGGTTAACTTGCCAGGTCGAAGTGGCAGTTTAAACTGAACCCACAGGCTCCGCAGTGGCAGGCGTGAGCCATGTTTAAAGGGCCACTGAGTGAGTGGCACAATCAGTGGTTCAGGCCCACTAGTAGTATTTAATTTACAGGCCCTGGGCACATATAGTGCACTGTACTAGGGACTTACAAGTAAATTAAATATGTAAATTGTGGATAATCCAATGTTAACATGTTTAGAGTACAGAGCATAGGCACTTTAACACTGGTTAGCAGTGGTAAAGTGCCCAGAATCCTAAAGCCAGCAAAAATGAAGACAGCTAAACAGGAGGTCAGGAGGCAAAACGTCTAGGGAAACCATGCCAAGGATGCCAGGGCTAACAGTACAGCACAAAACAAGGTGTTTTTTCCATTACATCAACTCTGATAAAATGTTGATTTATAAAGGGCTGATGTACACAATGGAGTTATCTGAAAAATGACTGCAACAGTTTTCAGCACATTGCCTTTGCTTTTACGTTGGTGTAGTAATTTGAATTTTAATGTAACATTTTAATGAATGCTACATGTTTTATATAATTTTTCTCATAGCTTATCACTGGCTGGGCCTGAACTATCATGTGGTTGGACTCTCTCAGGTGTGTAGCGAAGGTTCAATTTCTTGTGCATCATCAGGGTGGTGAGGTTGAGGTGCTGGCTAGGTTGGGCCACAGCTGCAGAGATTCACACTGGCAGTCATTCTAAAGGTCAGAAGCTGGTGTGCACCAACCATTGGCAGTGGCGGCTGGTGATCTTTGAAAGTGGTAGGCGTAATACCTGACAGGAGGTCACCCCATTTTCTTTTCTTCAAAATGTGCCTTGAGAGTTGTCCATATGCTAATAATTACCTTCATTGTAACAATGCCCACATTTTGTTATGGGTACTCCCTTTTGACAAGAATTATATAAAATATTCAGGTAACAGAATTTTACCATTGATCCTATCCATATATCATGGGTGGCCCGTATATCAAAAATTACCTCCTGGATATCAGAGCCAGCATTTTATCAGGGTTTGCTTTCCCCAAACCAGCCCCCTCAGCCCCAATATGCTGGTGCTGTCCAGGATGCCAACACAAGCATTTTGCTTTAAGTGCCCTCCCTTATACCAAGAATTACCTGAAATGTCCCAGTACTAGCATTTGGCCACAGGTGTCCCTATGCCAAGACATTCCTCCAGTATGCAAGTGCCAGCATTTTTCCATATAGGCCCCTATATCAAGAGTCAGGGTCTGCATGTTGCCATGGGTGCCCTTTCTTATGCCAAGAATAATTTCCCGTATGCCAGTGGCAGCATGTTACCTTGGGTGCCGCCATGAGCCCAGAATTATATTCAGTATTCCATGGCCAGCGGCAAACTCACATTCATAAAACACACAAACACACTCTTACTCTCACACTCTTTCACTTATACTCTCTCTCTCCCACATTCACACTCTTCCCCCTCACTCACCCTAACTCACACCCCCTCACTCTTTTTCACTTCCACACCCTTCCACTCACTATTACTCACACACAAACATACTGGTTCTCACTCTCACAAACACACTTACACTCACCAACTCAGCCCTCGTGCAATTGTACTGCACCGCTGACATCTCCCGTCCTGACTTACTTCCACTCTCTCTCGCAATCTCCAATCACTCACTCCTAACGCACTCCCACTCTTTCACTCACTCCCTTGCAATCACATACACACACTCAGACTCGGATTCTCACTCTTTTTTACTCTCAAATACACTCCCTTTTACTCAATCTCATTCCCTCTCAATCACTCACAAATACACTCACAAGCATGTACACATGCACAGGGAAACAACATTGCTTGTTTTTGCCTTGCTTCCTTTGCTGGCAATTTGGAGGTTTCTTGGCAGCAGCAGAGCAGGAATTTGGAGCTGGACTTTGGAACCGGCAGGCCATGATTCCCAAAGAGGAGCCAGGAAAAACAATAAGACGAAGTTTGAAATGGGGAAGGCCCACCGCAATCCTTCTCCCCACTAATTGATACATCTGAAAACACTTCCCTATAAGAAGCTGAATAGTGTTGGGTATCCATGCACCTTGTGCAGTATGTTTCCTAAATAAAATGGATTGTACCTGCGTGATGGGTTCATAGCTGAATTACGCCCCTCACATGCTCAATCCAGACATCCACCTGCACAGTGACATGTTTTTAAACAACACTCTATAGATGGATCATCGCTTAGACTCCTCCCTTGCTGTCATCAGGAGACTGGAGACGAGGCTGAGAAGGCTGACTCAGTGTTATTGAAAACACAAAAGTTGTGTTTTAATGAACACTGCAAAATTAAATAATGCACAATGTTGAGAGAGGCAAAGGGAAGAATGCGGGCCCCACAGGAGGGTTGGTTGTGCCCTGAAGTCCCTGATAAGGAGCCACCACTGACCAATGGGCTAAGAGGTCTATAGCACCTTTACAGAGGCTAAAGTAGATAATACTAATGCTCTCTTTTGTGGTAGTGTGGGCAAGCAGTTAGGCTTATCAGAGGGCTGTGTTAAGCATTCGTTGTACACACTCAGGCATGAAATGATTACACACAGTCAATGACTAAATCTGAGACAAATTATTTGTGAAAATATTACTTTTTGTATGCTTATTACTTAGAACTAAAGTTACTTTGTTGCAGTAAAAGACGTTTTGTAATATCACAGTTTTTCAGTATGAAAAGTGTACACAGTGCATTTTTCAAACAGTTTAATGTTAACCTATGGAGGGAAAACAATCATGCAATTTCACAGCTAAGTGCACAACTTACAATTCCAGTCTTCGGGTTTTAGGATAAACATTAGGCTAGGGTCAGGTAAGTGTAGAGACTGCACAACCAACGGTACTGGGGCGGCCGGGTGCAGAGGTCCAATTCAGTCACTGGGGCCCAATATTAATAAATGTAGACTGGGGCACTCAAAGAGGTGCCGGTTGTAGGTAAGTAAAATCGGAGTTGGGGGTCAATCTCTAGGAGTTTAGACCAGCACTGGGGGACCACGAAGCAGCACCAAACACACACCCTCAGCGGCACAGAGGCGGCCAGGTGCAAAGTACCATCACAGCATCGGACGCCCAGTAAAATCAATGGAGAATGAAAATTTCGAACAAAGGCTGCAGGCTTGGACCAGACCTTTGACTCTGGAGGTAAGTTGGGATGCTGAGGGACACCTGGGCACCGTCGATTGGTCTTCCCAAGGCCTGAGATTTGCGGGTGCAGAGTTGTCCTTTGCGGTCAGAAGATCCTAACTGGAGCCTATTGCGGTTAGGGGGCCCTTCGTGTTGAGGATGCAGGCGTCGAGGTGGAGTCCAGGAGACGTCACTCTGTAGTGGATTTGAGCTCAGGACCGCTGGGGAACCTTCTTGGGACCGGTGGGAAACTTCGACTTGGGCCGGAGGCGTCAGGTGCACAGGTAGCTCCAGAGGTCTAGTTGTGCGGTTCAGCAGTGCACTGGAGCTCTTCTTGTTGGTTTCTTTGTAGGCAGGGCTGTGTCCTCTGGAGTTCTTGATCTTTGGGGAAGGCAGGCAGTCCTCCCAGGGTCTTGGAGGTTGCTGGGCCTGTAGGATGAGCCGCTTTTTGGCACAGGTTTCTTCGAGGGCTGCAGACTGGCGGGTAGGGCTGGGGCCAAGTCAGATGTCGTCTGGAATCTTCACTGTTGGTACATCTCTTCGGTCCTTCTTCAGGTCACCAGGAATCTAAGGATCAAGGGTGAGGAGTGCCCCTAAATACTCAATTTAGGTGTGTTACAGGTGCTGGCAGGTAGTAGCCAATGGGCTACTTACTTTTAGGGTGACTACACCCATTGTATGTCCACTCCCTTTTGGGAGGGGCCATACCCCTAATCCAATTGGCTGATATCCTCACCAAAAGTAGGGTTTGGTCAGCGGGGCTGGCATCTCCACTAGCTGGAGATGCCCTGGCTAGCATAACAAAAGGCAGGATGTCTTTGAGATTCACCGCCCATGAATGATGTTCCTGCTTCGGGGTAGTTGTGAAGCACCTCCACCCAGAGCATGCTTTATTTCTGACCCACGAGAGCAAAAGGCTCCCATTTCAGGGGGTCAGAAACATGTCTGGAAGTGGCAGGCTGGTGCAGACCATTCAGCCACACACTAGTGGTTTGGTAGGTTTTCAGGGGGCACCTCTGAGGTGCCCTCTGAGTGCATTTATTAATTAATTCAACACTGGCATCAGTGTGGGCTCCTTAATCTGGGATGTTTGGTACCAAACATCTTGGGATTCGGTGTAGCCATCATGGACCTGCGGAACTCGTATTGACAAGCTCCCAGCCCATGTACTCAGTATGGCTTCACTATGCACTTATAATGCCTAAGAATGGACTTAGACACTATAGTGGCATATCTGCTCAAGCAGTTATGCCCTCACAAGAGGTATAGTGCACCCTGCCTTAGGGCTGTAAGGCCTGCTGTAGGGGTGACTTACCTATGCCTTTTGCAGTGCTGGCAGGCCTGGCACACAGGGATTTGTGCCAGGTCTACTCTTCACTTTTAGCTGCACCAAAACATGCAGGCTGCAGTGACAGTGTGCATGTGTTTGGTGAGGGGTCTCTTAGGATGGCATAATACATGCTACAGCCCTTAGAGACCCTCTCTGTTCACAAGGCCCTTGGTACCACTGGTACCTTTTACAAGTGGCTTATATGAGGGCCAGAGGTGTGCCAAATGTGGAAACAAAGGTACAGTTTTAGGAAAGAACACAGGCACTGGTAACCTGATTAGCGCAAATCCAGTGCACATTCACTCAAAGTTGCATTCAGAGTCAGGCAAAATGTGGGAGGTATCCATGCCAAAAGGAATACTTCCCTACACCCCCCATCCCCAACCGAAAGAGGATGAGACTAACCTTTCCCAAGGGAGTCTTTATTTTTTAAGTTTAAGAACCTGGAAAGTCTATCTGCATTGGCATGGGCAGTCCCAGGTCTGTGTTCTATTGTAAAGTCCATTCCCTGTAGGGAAATGGTCCACCTCAAATGTTTTGGGTTCTCACCTTTCATCTGCATAAGCCATCTGAGAGGTCTGTGGTCGGTTTGAACAAGGAAGTGAGTACCAGACAGGTATAGTCTCAACTTCTTCAGGGACCAGACCACAGTAAAGGCTTCCCTCTCTATGGCACTCCAACGCTGTTCCCTGGGTAGTAACCTCCTGCTAATAAAAGCAACAGGCTGGTCTTGGCCATCATCGTTGGTCTAGGATAGGACCGCTCCTATACCTAGCTCAAAGGCATCAGTCTGCACAATGAACTGCTTAGAGTAGTCTGGAGCTTTGAGAATTGGTGCTGAGCACATTGCCTCTCTTAACTCTCACCTGTTGTTTCTGCAGGAACGATATGCAAGTTTTTAGAAGAAAGGTTCCCAACGTTCCTTACCCACCGAGTATGCCCAACAATGCCAAAACAATACTGATGGAATAGGGGAAGAGGGGAAACAATGGAAGAAAAATGAAGAGGTGTCCCATGGCGTAACAAATAAAGCAGGTAAGGTGCACTCAATCCGTGTGTTCCCTGTATGTAAAAGATCAGAAAAGGAGGATTAATGTATGTACTTGTTATGTTTAGGACTTTGCAATTCAGTGTAACTGTCTCTGTAGAGTAATGACTTTTGCTACCTGTTTAACTCCCCTCTTCCACTTTAAATCAATTCCAGTCCATACAGGATCATAGGTGCAATCTATATGAAGGATATAGAATAAAGACAGGTTTTGTAGTCCCGCTGTGGCAATGTCACTATGCAATTATTAACAAATGTAAAAGACACTCATCTGCTTTCAAGTAGTAGCAGTGAGTAAAGTATAGCCCAAAAACTCATATAGCCCAAAAAAGACAAACATAAAGGAGTATGTAACAGGAAAAAGAAAATGCAAAAATTCTGCAGGCTATAACTATGTCGCCTTAACTTCAGGAAAAGTGCTGTTTCTTGTTTTTTACAGCTTTATATATTCAGTACAGAGGAAATACGGAATCTCCAGGGCTGTGGAACCATAATCAGATAAGTAGAATACATTGTTTAAGCATGCCTGCGCAAAGCCCATTACCGCCTTTAGATGCTGATGATGCTTTAGGTATCTTCATTTTCTTTTTATTTGCAGGAGCGGGATTTCCAAGATACATTGACGGGAGAGACAACTGGAGCCGAGGAGAGCAGCCGCACGGACCGCAGATGGGATGCCGACACAACAAACTTGAGGACTCACCCGGAAGTGACGCGGTGAGTAACCTGGATGTGGAAGAGCAGCACGCGAGGACTAGAACGACAAGCGCTCTTCTGCATTCACAGGGATATTTTAAGCCTGCATCGCTCTGCCCCTGCTGCCGCCGGCCGCGTCTGCAGAGCATTCATGACAGCCTCTTTCAGGGTGTCAAAAGCCTCTTGACAACTAACTGTCCAGTTTATCTTCTTGGGCATCTTCTTGGAGGTGAGTTCTGTGAGGGGTGTCACCATGGAACCATAGCCCTTCACAAACCTCCTGTAATACCCAGTCAAGTCAAGGAATGCCCTGACTTGGGTCTGGGTTGTTGGTGCCGCCCAGTCCAGAATTGTCTGGATCTTGGGTTGCAAGGGTTGAACCTGGCCTCCAACTACAAGGTGGCCAAAGTATACAATATTCCCCTGCCCTATCTGGCATTTGGATGCCTTAATAGTTAGGCCTGCAAATCCTTCCCCAGGTGGACCAGGTGATCCTGCCAGGAGGAGCTAAAGACAGCAATATCATCTAGATATGCTGCACTAAAGGATTCACCAACCTTTGGAAGGTGGCAGGGGCATTCTTTAAGCCAAAGGGCATAACCGTGAACTGATAATGGCCATCTGGTGTGGAGAATGGTGTATTTTCTTTTGCTCCTGGGGCCATGCCAATCTACCAGTTCCCTGCAGTTAAGTCAAAGATACTGAGAAATGTGGCTGCACCCAATTTGTCTAACAGCTCATCAGTCCTGGGTATAGGGTAGGCATCTGTCTTGGTGACAGCATTGAGACCTCTGTAGTCCACACAAAACCTAATTTCTCTCTTTCCACCGTGTGGGTGAGGCTTGGGGACTAAGACCACTTGGCTGGCCCAGGGACTCTCAGAAGGTTCAATAATCCCCAAGTCCAGCGTCTGGCTTACTTCAGCTTTGATGCTCTCCTTAACTTGGTCAGACTGCTGATAGATCTTTGTTATGACAGGCAAGCTGTGCCCAGTGTCCACATCATGGGTACACCAGTGTGTCTGTCCAGAGGTTAAGGAGAAAAGCTCAGCATACTGCTGTAGGACTTGCCTGCAGTCAGCCTGCTGTTGGGCAGAGAGGGTGTCTGAGTAGATAACTCCATCAACTGACCCATCTTTTGGACTGTACGAGAGGAGGTCAGGGAGAGGTTCACTATCTGTCTTCTAATCCATATCAGTAACCATAAACGTGGTTACATCAACCCTGTCATAGAAAGGTTTGAGGCGGTTCACATGGATCACCCTCTTGGGGGTCCTGTTAGTGCCCAAGTCTACCAAGTAGGTGACCTCACTTTTCTTCTCAAGGATAGGGTAAGGACCACTCCATTTGTCTTGGAGGGCCCTAGGTGCCACAGGCTCCAAACCTATACCTTCTGCCGTGGTTGGAACTCCACCAGTGCAGCCTTTTGGTCATACCAGATCTTCTGGAGCTCTTGGGTGACCTCAAGGTTTTTTAAAGCTTTTTCCATGTACTCTGCCATCCTCAAACATAGGCCTAGTACATAGTCCACAATATCTTGCTTAGGTTCTTGGAGAAGCTTTTCCCAACCCTCCTTCACAAAACAAAGTGGTCCCCTAACAGGGCCAAGCAGAAGTTCAAAGGGGGAAAACCGTACTCCTTTCTGCAGCACCTCTCTGTAGGCGAAAAACAGGCATTTCAAAAAGACATCCCATCTTCTTTTGAATTTTTCAGGGGCTCCCATGAACATGCCCTTCAATGTCTTGTTGAATCTTTCAACAAGGTGATAAGGTGTAGTAAACTTATAGGTCACTCCACGCTCATTCCACATGTGTTTTAGGTATGCAGACATGAAGTTTGTACCTCGGTCTGATACCACCTCCACAGGAAACCCTACCCTGGTAAAGATACCAATGAGGGCTTTGGCTACTGCAGGGGCTGTAGTAGTCCTAGGGTGGACTGCCTCAGGATACCTGGTAGCATGATCCACTGCTACCAGTATATATTTGTTACCTGATGATGTGGGTGGTTCAAGTGGACCCACTATGTCCACACCTACCCTTTCAAAGGGAACCCCAACCACTGGTAGTAGAATTAAGGGGGCCATTGGGTGACCATCTGTCCTGCCACTAGCTTGACACGTGATGCAGGAGCTGCAAAACTTCTTTACTTTCTGGGACATGTTTGGCTGTAGAAATGGCTTATTAGCCTATTCCAACTTTTTGTCTGGCCAAGATGCCCAGCTAGGGGAATGTCATGGGCTAATGTGAGGAGGAATTCTCTAAACTGCCTAGGCACTACAACTCTCCTAGTGGTACCAGTTTTGGGGTCTCTGGTCTCAGTGTAAAGGAGTTCCTCCTCCCAGTATGTCCTGTGGGAGCCACTGACATTTCCCTTTCCTGTGCAGCAGCTTGTTGTTTCTGGCTTTAAAGAGTTGCACAGGTTCTCTGTCCTTGGCACAGCTGTTCCTTAGAGGATCCCCCTGGACGCAGGAGCTCAACCTTGTAAGGTTCAAGGTTCGTAGACTCAGTTCCCTCTCGGGTTGACAAGTCTTCTTCCTGATAAAAGGAGTCCTGGGTTTTTTGCTGTACAGAAGCTGGTTCCCCAGTCTTCTTACCTTTCCTCTTGGAAGGTTGGGCCATTATTCCAGACTCCAACACTTCTTTTTCACTCTGTGCTTGAGTTTTTACACACACTAACTCAGGGATTCCGAGCATGGCTTTTCAGTTCTACCTCAGCCCATGCTGAGGTGTCCAGATCATTCCCTAGCAGACATTCAACTGGGATCTTAGAAGAGACCACTACCTGTTTCAGGCCATTAACCCCTCCCCATTCTAATGATACCACAGCCATATCTTTTTTTGTTAACACAAAAGGGCAACCTAATTTCCCAAAGGAACTGGGTAGTCTCATACAAACTATATCCCTTGAGAAATTATTTACATCCAAATTAGTTCCACACTTTGTCACGGTCACAAGTGTGATCCGATTGATTAATCACAATATTGAGAATTGCAGTCATGGACGTATTCCAAAATACAAATGATTTTACTTCATTTGTATTCAATTCATTACATTTTTGTTCAACTCATTATACAAAACATCCAGATTCTATGTACAGGCAGTATATACATATAAATAATTCATAGCAACACTGACACTACCAAACAATTCCTTCACCTCTCTGGACTCTATCAAGGGATTGATGGAAGTGTAATCACTCTTTTTGCCTAAAACAGTGTGAAAGACATCCTACATCCCAGTAAATCAAACATTCGAATATTCACATTAATGGGATATATAACTAAAATCAATTAGTGATGTTTCAAGAAAATAAGGGTGCATTGTCGACGTTTCAGTCTTAAATGGCCCAATTGGTCCGCAAGACCATCCTCAGGACTCAGCTTTGCAGAAAAGATAAATCCTGTAAATACTTGCTTCCTTCTTACTCGACTTCAAGACAATTGCAAACAATCTATGTATCATGTTCCGACTCCAAATTAATTAGAGTCGTCTCCTTTATAATTCAAGTCAACCCATCCGAGCCGGATCCTTGTCGGACGGGTTTACTTGCCCCCCACTCTGAGAAACCTCAGAGGTCAGAGAACCCATAGGATGCCTTAGAGAACTCCTTGCCAGCCCCAAGCCTGGAAGTGAGGCCTGCTCAAGGACCCTCCTTGGAGCTTCCCCACTTGGAGCTTCCCCCTGGCAATGGGTGGCCCAGGCCCAGGGCACTTCTCTTGACACTGACAGCTGTCAGTGGCCTCTGTTAGTTGTTGTCCAAATGGACAGAATTTTCCTTGGTTTGGGGACAGAAGTCTGATCCAAGGGGTTAAATGGGCCACATCACTTTGTTGGCCAAGGTGGTACTGTCTGCATACTGGGATACATCTGTGAGCAAGTTAATGTTCGAAGTTGCACAGATGGGATCCACAGGTGAGGTGAAGGGTTCCCCATGTGTCAGTCTAGTGGCTTAGGAGAGTGCAGACAGAGGGATGCAACTTAGTTCAGAGGGGCATAGAACTGGCGAGGGTTTCTGCAGTAGAGGGCCATTGTCCATGTTCAATCGCCAAAGCAGAGAAGCCCATCAAGGTATTGACTAGTCTACCCTGGATTTGTGGCTGGAAGGGGGCCATGTTGGACTTGGCCCTCTCTGCAGGGTCTTCCATACTTTTTTTTGGCCTTAAAACCTTCTGTTTTCCGACCCGTTTTTGTTGGCCTTTAGGACTTTGCGCACTGCTAACCAGTGCCAAAGTGCTTGTGCTCTCTTCTTTAAACATGGTGAAGTTGGCTTACACCCAATTGGCACATTTCATGTACATGTAAGCCCCTAGTAAAGTGATACTACAGGTACCCAGGGCCTGTAAATTAAATGATATTAGTGGGTCTGCAGCACTGATTGTGCCAACCACATAAGTAGCCTTTTAAAACATGTCCCAGGCCTGCCATTACAGCCTGTGAGTGCAGTCTTAAACTGCTATTTTGACCTGGCAAAATTAATCTTTGCCAGTCCTAAAACTTCCTTTTCAATATATATGTCAACCCTAGTATAGGTCCTAAATAGCCCATAGGGCAGGTTGTGTTGTATTTAAAAAGTCGAGCATGTAATTTTTACATTTTACATGTCCTGGTAGTGAAAAACTCTTAAATTTATTTTTAACTACAGTGAGCCCTACCTCTCCCATTTGGGTTACCTTGTTACATTTAATAAGTGATAACCTTTGATTTGGAGCAGGTAGGAAAGTCATGCTTGGTGTCTGAAGAACTTTAATTTAAAATGGTCTTTAATGGTAAAGTCTGATTTACAGTCAAAACTCTGAAATTTTTTGAAAGTTGCCATTTTCTTGTCCTAACCATTTGGTGCCTGCAGCCTGTTTTCTGGGTCACATGACAAGGTGCAGTTGGCCTTTGTGAATTCCTCCCAGACAGTATCACAATAGAGGGTCAGTGTTTTGGCCGGATGGACCATTCTGGCTTAATTTGGGGGAGTGGGGGGGGGACCTGTCTCTTACCACACTTGCACTTCAAAGGCACTGGCCCAGCTCACACACAAAGGACTTCACACTAGCCTATTGTGCCCTCAGACAGACTGGGACAGGGCAGGGAATTCCTTCCAGACTCCTCTGTGGGGGGGAAACTCCAGAAGCTTCTCTCACTTCAAAGTGGGCTCCAGGTATAAAAAGGGGACTCTCCGACCCACTTTTCAGTACACTCCTGGATCTGTGAATGCTACAGAAGAAGAGTGAACTGCTGCTTGAGGCCTGCCCTGCTTGCTGAGAAGGAAGATTGGACCTGCTCCCTGCATCTGCTCAACTGACCTGCTGCCTAGACCTGCAACTGGAATTGCCTGAGCCCTGCTGGCCTCTGCAAGAGTGAGTCCCTGATCCCCAAGAAGTGCTTCCCCAGGTCCTGGACCATTGGTTGGCATCAGAGGGCACTCCTTTGACTCCAAAAGGAGAAATCCTGACGTTTTGACCTCTTGGCGACCGAGTTGTTCGCACCAAGATCTTGCCGCCCCCAACCTGAAGATCTGGTGAACCTGACTCTTTGCTCTACAGCGACGGCCAGCAATGCGAGATCTGCACTTCACGCTACAGCATCGACAACCCGCCAATGTGAATCTCCAGCAATGAGTGTCCGCGATACCCGACAGGATCTTCGTGCTACAGCAATGACTGTCCATGACTCCCGGCCTACTCTTCGTGCTACAACGACAAACATCTAAGAAGGTCTCCCTATTTATCGTGGCCTCCTCCCCCATGAATGGAACTCTTTGCACTGGACTTTAGAAGGCAACTTTTCCATCAGGACTAACCTGGTCCCTGTATACTGCCTGCACTCCATTGCGGTCAGCCTGAACTTATGACTATCACCCAGCCTTGCACAACCAAATAACCGCAAGTGGTGCTTTGTGCCTTTAGGCACTATTCTTACCTGAAATCTTTAAAACTGCATATCTCTGTTTATACTGATTAGATTTTTTGTTCTTTTGCTGTCAGATAATTTATGAAATTTTAATTTATTTTTCAAAAATTGTTGTGGGATTTCTTTTGTGATGTTTTCGCATTATTAAAGTTTGTGTGCTGCATAAATACTTTACACATTGCCTCTAAGTTAAGCCCGACTGCTTTTCTGACAAGCTACCAGAGGGTCAAGCACAGGTTAATTTAGAAACTTTTGTGGTACACCCTGACAAGGGTTGTAGCTGTTGCTTGAGAAGGGCTCACACCCCCCCTCAACCAACAACCCAATTTCTCACACCAGCTTTGGCTACGATTCCACCCAAGCTCCTGGATCCATTGTGATGCTGATGCAGGTCTAGGCATTCAAAGAGGCCATGCTCCAAATTTTTGGTACCCTACCAGATCCTTCTGACCTATAGTCAGTCTACCACTGACAGATCCATCCCTGACACCGACTGTGCTGCTTGACCCTGTTTCGGGCATCAGCCCTTACTTCAGGGCCGATGCCTACTCCTAGACACCATACTGCACCACAACCAACACTGGAACCCCAAACATCAAAGCCATCACCAATGCCAGAGGAGGAGCTGATAGTCCTTTTGAATTCGAAAGTGAATCCTCTGCGACCTCCACCGAAGTCTCACCTATCATGCCGCTTAGCATATTCGGATTCGGAGACGCTTCCACTACATTACAATTTGCCTGAATCCCCAATGATGGCATTAGTTCACAGGTTTATGATGATGAAACCAATTTTTGGACCTCCAAAATACCAATGTACTCGATATTGCTGAAGGAAATTCTCTGGATCCAGTCTGGCGCCTGGGGGTATTCACAAGGATTAGGAATTTGCAGTTAGATAGAGTATCCTCTAGAAAGAGGGTTACCGAAGGTAAGTTTCTTGTTAATTTTACTTTGTTTGCAATTACATTGTACATGCAGCACAGCAAAATGCATTAGACAAAAAGGAGGCTAAAAAGTGGAAATGGAGTGGGAGACATACCAAGGCACAATAGTCACTAAACTCTTATGTATTGTAATTGTTCATTGTATTTATATAGCGCTTACCACCTCTGGCAAAGCTTTGAAGGAGTGTTGAAGGAGCTTTGTTGTGGACTAATCTGGAACCCAAGGTTAGAGGTAAATAGGTTAGTTATATGTGTTTCCTTTTCCTAGTAAGATTAGTTATGTTATGTTTGTGCTCTTGAGATCTCATGCATTTACTTTGTTTTGAATAGGGATAGATTAGTTGAAACTGATTAATAAAGGGAAGATGTGAGATGTTATTGGGAGTGGTGGACATGTGCGCCTGTTGCTAGGATGAACTGGATAGAAAACAGGGACGAGTCTAGAAAGCATGTTTAGGAATCCATAGTAAAGGATTGGGATGTGTTCGAGAGTGGAGGTTTTGTTTTAATGATTATTTATATAGATATATCTTTTGATGAATATTATATACATGTATATAGACCTACACAAATTAATAATGTGTGTATATATATATATATATATATCTATGCACGATAGCCATATCGCTATACTAGTTATGTATATTATCTACTGGCGGTCGCCAGTAGATAGTTATAGTTACAACCTATTATCCATAGGAAATCCGCGACATTCTATTTGAAATAACTCTCTTGCCGGTTGACGTATCTTCGCAAAATTTTCAAACTTTGTGGCCCGCTCCGGTCCGCTCCTACCCTGAAAGTCTCGGGGGATTCGTCAAGCGGGGGCCGAGAAAAAGGGGGGTCCCAAAACGCGTTTTCCCCATGCAATTTTCCATAGGAAACTTTAGACACGGCTACAGCCTGAACTGCTGAACGGAATTACACCAAATTTGGCAAAGAGGTAGTTCTTGGTTCAGAAAGAACCCTTTTGTTAAATGGTGTAAATCCGTTCAGTAGTTGCTGAGAAAATGAAAAGTAAAAAAGATAGATATATCTAGGGCCGCGGATCCTCCCGAGCACGAGCTTTATGTTAATTGGCTGTCAACACTCCAAATCAGGAAGTGTTGGCAGCCATTTTGTCCCTCGGTAGAACCGAGGGACAGAAACAAGTGCGCAAAGCGCACAAAGGGGGCAGGGTAGAAACACCCTGACCCCTAGGTCTGCTCAGGGGTCCCACAAGGACCCCCTGGGCAAAAAATATATTTTTTTTTAAAAATCGGCAGGATGCGCTCAGGGAGCGCGAACCCTGCCGGAAAAATCGAAGCGCGGTCTCCCGCGCTTCGATAGCACTGGCCCCGGGTGGGCCAAGTCCCGGGGGCATGCTGGGGGGTTAATTTATGTGTGGGGGCCTCTAAGGGCTCCCAAGCCCCGGGACCACCACCCCCGGGGCTTTATGTAGAATGGTGCGGGAGGGCTCTGAGCCTCCCGCAGCCCCGGGGACCACCACCTCCCGGGGCTTCTTTTTTTAATTAAGAACCTGTGTGGGGGGCTCCAGCCCCCACACGCCCCGGGGACCACCACCTCCCGGGGCACTAAGAAAATTACAATGGGGGTCCGTTTTGGACCTCCAGAGCCCCGGGACCACCACCTCCCGGGGCTGTGCACTGAATGGGAGGGGGCCGCGCGGCCCCCTCCTGGAGCCCTTGATGGCCCTGGGGACCACCACCCCCAGGGCCGGCTCCTGCAGTGTCCCGGGTGCCTACCCTCGGGACACTGCTGTTTGCAATGACAGGACGGAGCCTCGCGGCTCCCGTCCTGTCATTGCAAACTGCTTTGGATATTGGAAGAGAGAGCAGGAAACCTGCTCTCTCTTCCAATATCCAAGCCGATTGCTTTCCACATGGGGAGCAGCATGTTAGCTGCTCCCCATGTGTAAGCAATGCGCTCCCGTAGGACACGGGGAGCCGGCGGGACTGTGGGGGATTGGGGACCCCCCACAGTCCCCAACGAGAGGGCCAGCCCCGGGGATGGGGTCCCCGGGGCAAGTAGTGGCTCGGGAGGGGGCCACGCAGCCCCCTCCCCCAAAAAAAAACAAAAAAAACGATCGGGCCCGCAGGCCCCGCCCCTTCCTTCACCACTCTGCAAACGCGCCCCTGGCGCGCTTGCAGAGGGGAACGAATTCCCCTTGAATACTGGGGTCCCTGGGGCCAACTAGCCCACCAGGAACCTCCAGTATGCGCCAGGGGGCTGCCTTGCAGAGAGGTGTACAGAGGCCACGCCCTTTTACACCTCTCTGCAACGCAGCTCTATGGCGCTTTTGGAGGTATATGGTGGGCTAGTTGCACCCCAGGGACCCTCAGGATTCAAGGGGAGTTAATCCCTCGACTTAAAACGCGCCACGGGGCGCGTTTGCACAGTGGTGAAGGGAGGGGGCGGGGCTTCAGGTGACATGTGTGCAAACAGGCCCCGTGGCGCGTTTTAAGATGGGGAATTAAATCCTCTTCAATCCTGAGGGTCCCTGGGGGCCAACTAGCCCAACAGGTACGTCCAGAAAGCGCCACAGAGCTGCGTTGCAGAGAGGTGTAAAGGGTGTGGCCTCTGTACATGTCTCTGCAACGCAGCCCCTGGCGCATACTGGAGGTTCCTGGTGGGCTAGTTGGCCCGTAGGGACCCTCATGATTCAAGGGGACTTAATCCCCCAACTTAAAACGCACCATGGGGCGCGTTTGCACAGATGTCACCTCAGGCCCCGCCCCCTCCCTTCACCATTGGGCAAATATTCCTCTAAAATCAGCCGAAATCCGAATTCTGATTTACTCACCTGTTATCAGGAGAGACCTCAGTGCTGCATCTTTCAGCCCAGTACTGATCCTCAAAAGTAATTTTAACCGTACTTACCGGTAACTTGAATTTCCTTCATAGGCTAACATTGACTGGTTTCACTTGGAAATTCTTCTAAGTGTGGAGTTTTGGAACTTTAAAAATTCCTCTAAAATCAGCCGAAATACGAATTCCGATTTACTCACCTGTTATCAGGAGAGACCTCAGTGCTGCATCTTTCAGCCCAGTACTGGTCCTGAAAAGTAATTTTAACCGTACTTACCGGTAACTTGAATTTCCTTCATAGGCTAACATTGACTGGTTTCACTTGGAAATTCTTCTAAGTGTGGAGTTTTGGAACTTTAAAATATTCCTCTAAAATCAGCCGAAATACGAATTCCGATTTACTCACCTGTTATGAGGAGAGACCTCAGTGCTGCATCTTTCAGCCCAGTACTGATCCTCAAAAGTAATTTTAACCGTACTTACCAGTAACTTGAATTTCCTTCCATAGGATATCATTGACTGCTTTTTGCTGAAAAAGTTTCTAAGTGTTGATTTTTGAAACATACAAATATTCCTCTAAAATCTGCCGAAATCCGAATTCAGATTTACTCTCCTGTTATCAGGAGAGACCTCAGTGCTGCATCTTTCAGCCCAGTACTGGTCCTGAAAAGTAATTTTAACCGTACTTACCAGTAACTTGAATTTCCTTACATAGGCTAACATTGACTGGTTTCACTTGGAAATTCTTCTAAGTGTGGAGTTTTGGAACTTTAAAATATTCCTCTAAAATCAGCCGAAATACGAATTCCGATTTACTCACCTGTTATCAGGAGAGACCTCAGTGCTGCATCTTTCAGCCCAGTACTGATCCTGAAAAGTAATTTTAACCGTACTTACCGGTAACTTGAATTTCCTTCATAGGCTAACATTGACTGGTTTCACTTGGAAATTCTTCTAAGTGTGGAGTTTTGGAACTTTAAAATATTCCTCTAAAATCAGCCGAAATACGAATTCCGATTTACTCACCTGTTATCAGGAGAGACCTCAGTGCTTCATCTTTCAGCCCAGTACTGATCCTCAAAAGTAATTTTAACCGTACTTACCAGTAACTTGAATTTCCTTCCATAGGATATCATTGCCTGCTTTTGCTGAAAAAGTTTCTAAGTGTTGATTTTTGAAACATACAAATATTCCTCTAAAATCAGCCGAAATCCGAATTCTGATTTACTCACCTGTTATCAGGAGAGACCTCAGTGCTGCATCTTTCAGCCCAGTACTGGTCCTGAAAAGTAATTTTAACCATACTTACCAGTAACTTGAATTTCCTTCCATAGGCTAACATTGACTGGTTTCACTTGGAAATTCTTCTAAGTGTGGAGTTTTGGAACTTTAAAATATTCATCTAAAATCAGCCGAAATACGAATTCCGATTTACTCATCTGTTATCAGGAGAGACCTCAGTGCTGCATCTTTCAGCCCAGTACTGATCCTCAAAAGTAATTTTAACCGTACTTACCAGTAACTTGAATTTCCTTCCATAGGATATCATTGCCTGCTTTTTGCTGAAAAAGTTTCTAAGTGTTGATTTTTGAAACATACAAATATTCCTCTAAAATCAGCCGAAATCCGAATTCTGATTTACTCACCTGTTATCAGGAGAGACCTCAGTGCTGTATCTTTCAGCCCAGTACTGGTCCTGAAAAGTAATTTTAACCGTACTTACCAGTAACTTATATTTTCTTCCATAGGAATCCATTGTCTGGTTTTCAGCAGAAAAGTTTCAAAGTGTCGATTTTCACAAACTACAAATATTCCTTAAAAATCGCCTGTATGACTTAAACGCATTCTTTCAACTGTTTACAGGAGATGCACCAGTGCTGGATCCAGGATCCAACACTGAGTAAGAAAAAGTAACGATAACAGTTTTTACCTGCTAAGTGAATTTCCTTCCATAGGATAACATTGGTGATTCTATGAGAAAAAGTTTCTAAGTGTCAACTTTTAAAATACAATAATATTCCTTAAAAATCACGACTGTAACCAAAACGCTTTTACTCAACTGTTTACAGGAGATGTACCAGGACTGAATCTAGGATCCAGTCCTGTGGTTAGAAAAGTAATCCATAAAGTAACTAATTGCATTTAACTAGAAATTCACATTGAGCTGAATGTTGCATTGTGTTTGAAAATGTGTTGCCCATTGCAACAACTGTAACTACTGTACTTAAAAGTCTATTGCCTATGTGCAAAGTATTTAAACTAAAGTAATTCATTCTGAGAAAGTATTTTTTGTAATGTAATGTATAATGTAATTACAATGTAATTTAAAAAATAAAATATGTAAAAGAAATTGTTTCTAAAAATGTAGTAAATCAGTATGAAAAAAATTAATATAAAAATTAATACATTTAAAAATTGTCATTTAAAAAACCTTTGAAATTCACTGAAAAACCGTAGGTTTCAGGCACGTTATAGTTACAAATTAGCATTTTAAAAACCTTTGAAATTCACTGAAAAACCATAGGTTTCAGACACGTTATAGTTAGAAATTAGCATTTAAAAAACCTTTGAAATTCACTGAAAAACCAGAGGTTTTAGGGACAGTTATAGTTAGTTGGACATTGCACTCGTACAAAACCCGTGAAATTCCCCCGTTATAGTTAGTTCAGCTAACTATAACTCGCGCCCGCAATGCACTGCTGATGACGTCACATATTACATCACTCATGACATGGTCAGTGACATCACTGATGACATCACTGATGACATCTCAAATGACATCACTGATGACATCATCCACGTGATAATCTGATGCAGCTCCTCACACCCTAATATAACCTTTGATACACCCAATCTAAATTACAAAGTGCCATTCGCAAAACCATAGACACTCCAACACCAATAACTACATACCCACTCACTGATTCTTAGGTCTACACACACACATCCACTCACTCACCCGTACAGTCACTCATACTTATGGTCACTCAGTACAGGACTATCATATGCACTCTTACTCCTATATAGACACTCAAACACCGCCACTCATCCATAGAGGTACTCACACACCTAGTCAGTCATGCAAATAATTAAACACACTGCCATTTACTCACCTATACAGTTATACACACACCAGCTCACTTAATCATACAAATACTAGCACATTGTTACGCTCTTATACAATCACTGATACAAGCACACACTCATCCATACAGCCACTATCACAATCACTCACTCTCGCTTATAGCTATTTATATACTCCAATACACATATATACTGCCTTTCACATATTTAGTTACTCACACATGTACCACTGGGACATACATTCACTCACTAACACACTCTTACACACACTTACCCACCCATACAGTCTATCACAGATGCACTCTTGAAACCATCCACCCAGTGAATCACCCACTCACACATCTATGCACAGTCGCACACACCCCATCCACACAAACACTCAGGCACCCATACAGATACTCATAGAACCAATAAATAACCCATATAGACACTCATGTAGCTATTCGCAAATCCATGCATCCACTTACACACCAACAGACGGATACAGACATTCACACAGTTTAGTCACTAACCCATGCATTCAGTAAGATACGTTTAATCACTCACTTGTAGAGTCAGTCACGCACGTACTAAATCATCCATTCAGACACTTATACACCCACTCATTCTTCAATACGCCTTTCCCTATATATATTAAACATATTTAAACTTTACAGAAACACACAGTCACTGGATGATGTCATCAGTGATGTCATTTGAGATGTCATCAGTGATGTCACTGACCATGTCATGAGTGATGTAATATGTGACGTCATCAGCAGTGCATTGTGGGCGCGAGTTATAGTTAGCTGAACTAACTATAACGGGGAATTTCACGGGTTTTGTACGAGTGCAATGTCCAACTAACTATAACTGTCCCTAAAACCTCTGGTTTTTTCAGTGAATATATATATATTTATATATACATACATAGCCATATGTATATACATGAAAAGAACGAAAAACAAAACCTCCATGTGATTAATTACTTAATGCCAATACAAATGAGACTATGCAGTAAAAATGTATTTGGTAAAAATGTGCCAAGTAGTGCTATTCTCTTTAACAGTTAAAAAAGAAGACCACTAGGAAGGTAAATACAAGAGTAAAACGTACTGTACTATCAAGAGAAAAATGCACCGAACTAATACACTTCACAACAGTGGTTAGAGGATGCATGGCTTGCAAAAAAGAGAGAGCAAAATGTGACACACCTATCAAAAGGAATGTATGCGCCTCTGTTTTAGACATCCCGTAGCCGATGCTATACTGCTCGCTCAGGCAAAACTAATACATGGATTGCCAAATTCCAAGCGGATGTATGAGAGGCCTTCCTGTCGCACCTTCGCAGCTCCCCTCCATTTTCATCTTTAAGTTTCCCTCAGAGTTAATCCACATCATCATATATGCACACTTATTTCACATAGATATTGTGAGTAAAAACAAACCTAATTGTATTCTAAAGTAGCAATGAACACATGAGAACCTTGGGCCAGATGTAGAAAACATTTTTGTGGTTGCAAACAGCCAGATTTGCAGAATTGGTCCGTTTGCAACCACAAAAATAGATTGTCTTATGAATAAAATACAAATTGCAAGTCAGTAACAAGTTAACCAAATTGCAATTTGGGTTTGCAACCCAGTACCGATCCGGTATTTGGAAAGAGCATGTTTAGGGTGTCCCTTCCAAATGCTGAATCGGATTCGTATACATTAATGTTTTGCGACCAGACTCTGGCTCTAAAACATTAATCTTTTACTACCTCCTAAAAGGAAGTGGTAATCCATTTGTAAACTGTAAGGATTCCCTAAGGGACCCCTCTCCCTTTATGAATATTGACAAAAAACATGTTTTAAGAGTAGGCAGTGGTCCTATGCACCACCGCTATTCTTAAAAAATTACATTTGCCCTTTTCATTTTTTTCCAACTTATTTGGTTTTCCTTTAAGGAAAATAGGTTGCATTTTTTTTTAAAAGTGCTTTATTTAAAAATAGTCACAGACATGGTGGTCTGTTGACCTTAGTAGGCCACCATCCCTGTTTTTGCTGTGATTCCTATTCAGTCACAATTTGCAACCTACCTCTTCAATATTCAAAAGGTACGTTGAATTACGACCCACTCGGAATTGGTAATCTGTGAACTGACCTATTAGTATATAGGTTGGTGCACAAATTACCGCACTGGTAGCAAAAATACTAGTTGCATATTACAACCAGTACTTTGCGACAATTTCTTTGTACATCAAGCCCCTTAATCTTAAACCTGCTGTTTGTTTTCCAGAGACGATACAGGAATAGTGGTAGATGCACCCCTGAGGTAGACTTTAGTTAAGTAATTCAAATGTTCTGCGTGCGACCAGGGTATCGCTGTCTGAACAACCAGCGTAGAGGTTAGATATCAATGAGAAGCGTTATCCTGTCGGGTAACGTCCCCCGATTGCACAGCCAAACTCCGATGAGGAGGTTCATCCAATGTTATTCAATCAATAAACAACGGTGATCATTAAGGTGATGTTTATTCAGTACGATATCTTTAAGATCGAGTTCAAATTCATTCGACAGGATAGTTGTTCAAAACCCAATAGTAGTTCCAACCCAATGCATTTCGGGCAAACTCTTCGTCAGGGGAAATTGCGTCTAAAAAATGAAGTGGAGAACCGCAGATGTAAAAACAAGCTAATGCATACATAATATAGTTAAATGATGGTAAAGTAAAAACACCTCGACGTGAAGTATAATGCTAAACATAATTGACAGCGTGTGTAGACTTGTGCCAAGAGCACCGAACAGGTATCCGTGGAATATTAATCAAGCCAGGTATGGTTGAGGTAAGGTGAAAAATAGGCGTGTGAGGCCGTCAGGTGAACATGCTGCATTACATTGTGGAACCGGTGAAACAAGCAAGTAAACAAACGTTATGCCAAGTTGGTTGCAAACATGCATTAGACTGTTAGACCGGTAAGAACATTACAGTGCCGGTCAGAACAGAGTGACAAGTGGAGAGTAACAACGTAAAAGCAAACTTGTCGCGGATACGAAATCCCGACACGTAAAGTATGCTTAAAAAAGATCGCGACCTCTGTTGAAAGTTACGAAGTTACAAATAAAACATGCAAAAAGTGCCAAAATCTAACAATCTTACCCGGACTCAAACGTCAGACATGATTCCCATATTCAAACGCGAGTGCGTGTGCAACATGAGTAAACGGAAGAGTAGAAATAAACAGTGTCGCGGAAATGGGGCACCTCGAAAATCCCCAGCGTGTGCAACATTCATAGAATTTGATATACTAATCACAATACTGGTGTGAACTTAAAAGCATTAAAACAAATTGACAACAAAGACAGTGTCACGCAGAATGAGGCGAAAATAAAGCGAAAATAAAATGTGACCATGTATAAGAAAAATGGGGGCCATCTTGGAATGGACTAATGAAACCCATAAGATGAGACAGTTGAAAATACCCAGTGTGTGCAACATTCATAAAATTTACAATGCTGGTGTGAACTTACAAGCATTAAAACAAATTGACAACAAAGACAAATATAAACTGTGACCATGTATAAGAGAAATGGGGAACATCTTGGAATGGTCAATCAGAATAATGAAACCCATAGGAAGAGACAGTCAAAACCATCAGGGCAGAAGTAAATCTGAGAGAGAGAAAAGTAAGAAAAAGTGTTAGAGAAAAGTGATAGTTGAGAACGCTAATAGGGTGAGATATTAAAGGTTACAGCTAAGTAAAATAGAATGTCAAAGATTGCAGCATGGTAAGATGGGAAACAAAGATGGAAAAAAGCTCCAATGTTAACGTTTCTAGAAAATTCAAAGAAAACAAGTATATTCAATACGATAAATTAGTCCGTTCGGTATAATAGTGTCCAACAATTTTATCCAGAAGATTTCTCTTTGAAGGTATTTCCGATTGTTGCGGCCTTGGCAAGTGTCCACAGACTCAAGTACCAGAAATCTAAGTTGACTGACATTGTGCTTGGATTCCAGGAAATGCGTAGCGACAACAGATTTTTGATTCATGGCCCTGATGTTACTCTTATGTTCATTCAATCTGATTTTAATTTTTCGTTCAGTCTTACCCACGTATCCCAGACCACAGGGGCACTTCAGTAGATAGACTACATTCTTGGTGTCGCAGGTAGCAGTAACCTTAAACTTGATTTTGTTGCCTTTACGTGGGTGAGTTATAAAGTCGTCTTTAATGATGTTGTTACAATTATTACAGTTTAGGCACGGAATTGTGCCCTGATGTGCAGGAGTTACATTGTCTGTTTTTGGTTTTGAAAGCATTTCCTTAATGTTTCTGCTATGTTCGTATGCAAACAAAGGTGGTTCTGAGAAAAGTCCTTTAAAATCAGGCTCCACTTGTAACATTGGCCAATGCTTTAAGATGATGCGTCTGAATTTAGGGCTCTGTTTAGAGAATTTCGATACCAGGACCATCCGAAACATTAAGGAAATGCTTTCAAAACCAAAAACAGACGATGTAACTCCTGCACATCAGAGCACAATTCCGTGCCTAAACTGTAATAATTGTAATAACATCATTAAAGGCGACTTTATAACCTGACTCATTGTCAGTGAAATTGCTCAGTGAAATTGCTCTCCCACCCTCGCAGCTCCACCATTAAGTGAGGCCTGCCCCTGCCCCTGCACTCTCGAGTGTTGGTGATCGAGGTCCTCCTCCACCCGCAGGTTTCCTGCGCCTCATCCCTGGTGGTCCAGTGGACCTCTGTCTCCTTCCTCTCACTCTGCTCTTTCACTCGTTTTTCTACCCTTTTTTATCTTTCACCTTCCTGCACTTTTCTGCATCTCTGCTCTTTGTGCCTTATTTCTGCTCATTTTCCCTTCCTCTTGCTCTGCTCTTTCACTCGTTTTCACTCGTTTTTCTACCCTCTTTTATCTTTCACCTTTCTGCACTTTTCTGCATCTCTGCTCTTTTGTGCCTTATTTCTGCTTATTTTCCCTTTTTTCCTTATCCCTTATTTCCTCCTTTTACCTTTCCCCGCCGCTGCTGCCCCCGCGGCCCCACCCCCCCCAGCGCGACCGGCCCAATCCAGCTCCCCTCCCCGCTCCCGCCTCCCAGCTGTCCAGCCCTCCCCGACCCCTACTTAATGGCGGCCGCTGCGGGGACAGGCGAGCAAGACCACTGACTCATTGTCAGTGAAATTGCTCTCCCACCCTCGCAGCTCCACCATTAAGTGAGGCCTGCCCCTGCACTCTCGAGTGTTGGTGATCAAGGCCCTCCTCCAACCGCAGGTTTCCCTGCGCCTCATCCCTGGTGGTCCAGTGGACCTCTGTCTCCTTCCTCTCACTCTGCTCTTTTACTCGTTTTCACTCGTTTTTCTACCCTTTTTTAATCTTTCACCTTTCTGCACTTTTCTGCATCTCTGCTCTTTTGTGCCTTATTTCTGCTCATTTTCCCTTCCTCTCGCTCTGCTCTTTCACTCGTTTTTCGACCCTCTTTTATCTTTCACCTTTCTGCACTTTTCTGCATCTCTGCTCTTTTGTGCCTTATTTCTGCTTATTTTCCTTTTTTTCTTTATCCCTTATTTCCTCCTTTTACCTTTCCCTGCCGCTGCTGCGCCCACGGCCCCTCCCCCCCAGCGCGACCGGCCAAATCCAGCTCCTCTCCGCGCTCTCACCTCCCAGCTGTCCAGCCCTCCCCGACCCCTACTTAATGGCGGCCGATGCGGGGACAGGCGAGCAAGACCACTGACTCATTGTCAGTGAAATTGCTCTCCCACCCTCGCAGCTCCACCATTAAGTGAGGCCTGCCCCTGCACTCTCGAGTGTTGGTGATCGAGGCCCTCCTCCACCCGCAGGTTTCCCTGCGCCTCATCCCTGGTGGTCCAGTGGACCTCTGTCTCCTTCCTCTCACTCTGCTCTTTCACTCGTTTTCACTCGCTTTTCTACCCTTTTTTATCTTTCACCTTTCTGCACTTTTCTGCATCTCTCCTCTTTTATGCCTTATTTCTGCTCATTTTCCCTTCCTCTCGCTCTGCTCTTTCACTCGTTTTCACTCGTTTTTCTACCCTTTTTTATCTTTCACCTTTCTGCACTTTTCTGCATCTCTCCTCTTTTATGCCTTATTTCTGCTCATTTTCCCTTCCTCTCGCTCTGCTCTTTCACTCGTTTTTCACTCGTTTTTCTACCCTCTTTTATCTTTCACCTTTCTGCACTTTTCTGCATCTCTGCTCTTTTGTGCCTTATTTCTGCTTATTTTCCCTCTTTTCTTTATCCCTTATTTCCTCCCTTTACCTTTCCCCGCCGCTGCTGCCCCCGCGGCCCCTTCCCCCCAGAGCGACCGGCCCAATCCAGCTCCCCTCCACCGCTCCCGCCCCCAGCTGTCCAGCTCTCCCCGACCCCTACTTAATGGCGGCCGCTACGGGGACAGGCGAGCAAGACCACTGACTCGTCAGTGAAATTGTTCTCCCACCCTCGCAGCTCCACCATTAAGTGAGGCCTGCCCCGCCCCTTCCCCTGCCCTCTCGAGTGTTGGTGATCGAGGCCCTCCTCCACCCGCAGGTTTCCCTGTGCCTCATCCCTGGTGGTCCAGTGGACCTCTGTCTCCTTCCTCTCACTCTGCTCTTTCACTCGTTTTCACTCGTTTTTCTACCCTCTTTTATCTTTCACCTTTCTGCACTTTTCTGCATCTCGGCTGTTTTGTGCCTTATTTCTGATTATTTTCCCTTTTTTCCTTATCCCTTATTTCCTTCCTTTACCTTTCCCCGCCACTGCTGCCCCCGCGGCCCCTCCCCCCCAGCGCGACCGGCCCAATCCAGCTCCCCTCCCCGCCTCCCAGCTGTCCAGCCCTCCCCGACCCCTACTTAATGGCGGCCGCTGCGGGGACAGGCGAGCAAGACCACTGACTCATTGTCAGTGAAATTGCTCTCCCACCCTCGCAGCTCCACCATTAAGTGAGGCCTGCCCCTGCACTCTCGAGTGTTGGTGATCGAGGCCCTCCTCCACTCGCAGGTTTCCCTGCTCCTCATCCCTGGTGGTCCAGTGGACCTCTGTCTCCTTCCTCTCACTCTGCTCTTTCACTCGTTTTCACTTGTTTTTCTACCCTTTTTTATCTTTCACCTTTCTGCACTTTTCTGCATCTCTGCTCTTTTGTGCCTTTTTTCTTCTGCTAATTTTCCCTTCCTCTCGCTCTGCTCTTTCACTCGTTTTCACTCGTTTTTCTACCCTCTTTTATCTTTCACCTTTCTGCACTTTTCTGCATCTCTGCTGTTTTGTGCCTTCTGGTTATTTTCCCTTTTTTCCTTATCCCTTATTTCCTTCCTTTACCTTTCCCCGCCGCTGCTGCCCCCGCGGCCCCTCCCCCCAATCCAGCTCCCCTCCCCGCTCCCAGCTGTCCAGCCCTCTCCGACCCCTACTTAATGGCGGCCGCTGCGGGGGCAGGCGAGCAAGACCACTGACTCATTGTCAGTGAAATTGCTCTCCCACCCTCGCAGCTCCACCATTAAGTGAGGCCTGCCCCTGCCCCTGCACTCTCGAGTGTTGGTGATCGAGGCCCTCCTCCACCCGCAGGTTTCCTGCGCCTCATCCCTGGTGGTCCAGTGGACCTCTGTCTCCTTCCTCTCACTCTGCTCTTTCACTCGTTTTCACTCGTTTTTCTACCCTTTTTTATCTTTCACCTTTCTGCACTTTTCTGCATCTCTGCTCTTTTGTGCCTTCTGCTTATTTTCCCTTTTTTCTTTATCCCTTATTTCCTCCCTTTACCTTTTCCCGCCGCTGCTGCCCCCGCGGCCCCTCCCCCCAGCGCGACCGGCCCAATCCAGCTCCCCTCCCAGCTGTCCAGCCCTCCCCGACCCCTACTTAATGGCGGCCAGTGCGCGGCCGTGCAGCGGGCGCGGGCAGCGGGCGCGCCACTGGCACGCCGAAGGCGCATCAAAGGCAAGCCCGTCTGTGCCCATACCCGACCGCGACCAGCGCCAGGAACCCTGGACCTCCGCCCCGCCAACTCTACGACCCAGAAGCACTCCACGCACTCAACCCAGGCCGCAACAACAACTGCAAGCTAGCATCACCAGCCGACACCCACGGACCCTTCAGCTGTCACCGCTGCCGGCACACCTGCAGCACCGCCAAGAACACGGATCCAGCACAACCCGCCCACAAGAACACAACTGAACCGAAGACCCTGCAATGCATCCTCCTCAACGTCCGATCCCTCCACAAACACGCCACAGAAATCTGGGACCTCCTCGACAGCACCACCCCGGACGTATCGTTCTTCACCGAAACCTGGACCAACACCACCTCGGGACCGGACATCGCCATCGCCATCCCCCAAGGATACAAGATCTCCAGGAAGGACCGCCCCACCCGCCCAGGAGGAGGAATCGCCATCGTCCACAAATCCAGCCTCCGCCTGAGCACACTCCCTGACGAGCCCACAGAACTGATGGAACACCTTCACTTCAAGATACTGGCCAGCCCCACTGCCACCCTCCGAGGAACCCTCATCTACCGACCCCTGGACCCCGCGGACCCTTCGCCAACTCCATCACGGACATTATCTCCCCGCAGGCCATCGCATCCACCAACTACACGCTGCTGGGCGACCTCAACTTCCACCTCGACAACCAACTGGACCCCAACACCACATCCCTCCTGGACAACCTCCACAACATTGGACTGCGCCAGATCGTGACTGAGCCCACGCACTCAGCAGGACACACCCTCGACCCCTTCTTCACTACAGGAAACTCCATCACCTTCAGCCACACCACCGAACTCCCATGGACCGACCATCGTTGCATCCACTTCACCTTCAGAACACCCACCATCCACCGACACCAGCACCTGCTTCCACGAAGAAACTGAACCAAAATCACCGACGACCAGCTCACCTCCTCACTCAACAACTCCACCCCAACCATCGCGGAAAACGACGACCCCAACAACGCAGCCCTAACCCTGCATAGATAGATCTCGGACAGCACCAACACCATAGCCCCCCTCAAGAAAAACAACAATACCCGCGCCAAGAAAGCCAGATGGTTTACCACCGAACTTCGAGAGTCCAGAAGCACATGCCGCTGCCTCGAAAAGGCCTGGAGGAACACCAAATCCACAGAAGCCCACAACAACTTCAGAGCCGCCACCAACGCCCACCATCAACTCATCAGAGAAACGAGGAAAAAGCGATTGAAGACAGAATCTCCACCCACTCGCACAACAGCAAGGAACTCTTCAGCATCATCAAGGTGTTCGCCCAACCCACTAGCGAGTCTACCGACATCCCTCCCTCACAAGACCTCTGCGACAAACTCAGCACCTTTTTCCACCACAAAATCAAGAGCATCTACGACAACTTCGACGAAGACAACCAACACACTGAACCCTCACCAACCACCCCCGACACCCGGAAACCAGAGATTGATGACTGGACAGCCCTCACCACCGAAGACACACTGAAGACAATGAAGTCAATCCACTCAGGGGCCCCCACGGACCCCTGCCCCCACCACATCTTCAACAGAGCCGCCGACACCATCGCACCCATGCTCCGCCACACCATCAACCGCTCCCTGGTGACCGCCTCGTTCCCCGACGACTGGAAACACGCCTAGGTCAACCCCCTCCTAAAGATACCCTCAGCGGACCCCATCGACCTCAAAAACTACAGACCCATCTCCCTGCTCCCGATCCCAGGGAAAGTAATCGAGAAAGCCATCAACAGCCAACTCGCCACATTCATTGAAGAACACAACATCCTCGACTCCTCCAAATCCGGCTTCAGAAAAAACCACAGTACGGAAACCGCCCTCCTTGCCGCAACAGACGACATCCGCACCCTACTGGACAAAGGAGAAACAGCCCTCATCCTCCTCGACCTATCAGCGGCGTTCGACACAGTCTCCCACCGCACCCTAATACGCAGACTCTATGACGCAGGAATCCAGGACAAGCCCTCGACTGGATCCGCTCCTTCCTCTCCGGCAGGACGCAGCGGGTCAGACTCCCCCCTTTCCTCTCGGACCCCACACCTTCCACCTGCGGAGTCCCCAGGGCTCCTCCCTCAGCCCGACGCTCTTCAACGTCTACATGACTCCACTCGCCCCCATCGTCAGAACCTACGGACTCAACATCGTGTCATACGCAGACGACACCCAGCTCATCCTCTCCCTATCCAACGAGCCCAACACCGCCAGACGCAACTTTCGAGAAGGCAAATGGATGAAAAACAGCTGCCTACAACTAAACACCAACAAAACAGAAGTACTCATCATGGGCCCAAACCCCGATGCCTGGAGCGACACCTGGTGGCCCCCCGCCCTCGGAAACCCGCCAACCCCCACGGACCACGCACGCAACCTGGGAATCATCCTGGACTCTGAGCTCAAAATGGACCGCCAGATCAACTCTGTCTCGTCTTCCTGCTTCCACACCCTCCGCCTCCTTCGTAAGACCTTCAAATGGATCCCCTCGAACACCGAAAGACCGTCACTCACGCCCTGGTCACCAGCAGACTCGACTACGGCAACGCACTCTACGCCGGAATAAACAAAAACCTCACCCGCAAGCTACAGAACATCCAGAACGCCGCCGCAAGACTGGTCCTCAACCTGCCAAAACACTGCCACATCTCCCAGCACCTGCGCACACTCCACTGGCTCCCTGTCGAGGTGAGAATCACCTTCAAGATGCTCACCCACGCACACAAGGCCCTCCACGGCACCGGACCAGCATACCTGAAGAGCAGACTCAAAATCCACGCACGCCAAAGGACCCTACGATCAGCCCAGCTCTCCTACGCCATGGTCCCCCGCACCAGAAAGACCAGATCGGGAGGCCGCTCCTTGTCCTTCCTCGTGGCCAAAGCATGGAACGCCCTTCCGCTCCACCTCAGACAGACAACATCGCTCCCCATCTTCGCAAGAAACCTCAAAACCTGGCTCTTCAACAGACCCCCTCCTTGATGGATGGAACCTGCACCCACCCCTAGCGCCTTGAGACCCTTACGGGTGAGTAGTCGCGCTTTAACAAACCCCTGATTGATTGATTGATTGATAACTCACCCACGTAAATGCAACAAAATCAAGCTTAAGGTTACTGCTACCTGCGACACCAAGAATGTAGTCTATCTACTGAAGTGCCCCTGTGGTCTGGGATACGTGGGTAACACTGAATGAAACATTTAAATCAGATTGAATGAACATAAGAGTAACATCAGGACCATGAATCAAAAATCTCCGCATTTCCTGGAATCCAAGCACAATGTCAGTCAACTTAGATTTCTGGTACTTGAGTCTGTGGACACTTGCGAAGGCCGCAACAATCGGAAATACCTTCTTCAAAGAGAAATCTTCTGGATAAAATTGTTGGACGCTATTATACCGAACGGACTAAATGATCGTATTGAATATAGTTGTTTTCTTTGAATTTTCTAGTAACGTTAACATTGGAGCTTTTTTCCTTCTTTTTTTCCATCTTACCTAGCTGCAATCTTTGACATTCTACTTTACTTAGCTGTAACCTTTGATATCTCACCCTATTTGCGTTCTCCATGTTCACTTTTCTCTAACTCTTTTTCTTACTTTTCTCTCTCTCAGATTTACTTCTGCCCTGATGGTTTTGACTGTCTCTTCCTATGGGTTTCATTATTCTGATTGACCATTCCAAGATGGCCCCCATTTCTCTTATACATGGCCACAGTTTATATTTGTCTTTGTAGTCTATTTGTTTTAATGCTTGTAAGTTCACACCAGCATTGTAAATTCTATGAATGTTGCACACACTGGGTATTTTCGACTGTCTCATCTTATGGGTTTCATTAGTCCATTCCAAGATGGCCCCCATTTTTCTTATACAAGGTCACATTTTATTTTCGCCTCATTCAGCATGACACTGTCTTTGTTGTCAATTTTAATGCTTTTAAGTTCACACCAGTATCGTGATTAGTATATCAAATTCTGTGAATGTTGCACACACTGGGGATTTTCGCGGTGCCCCATTTCCGGGACGCTGTTTATTTCTACTTTTCCATTTACTCATGCTGCACACGCACTCGCGTTTGAATACGGGAATCATGTCTGACGTTTGAGTCTGGGTAAGATTGTTAGATTTTGGCACTTTTTGCATGTTTTATTTGTAACTTCGTAACTTTCAACAGAGGTCGTGATCTTTTTTAAGCATACTTTACGTGTCGGGATTTCGTATCCGCGACAAGTTTGCTTTTACGTTGTTACTCTACACTTGTCACTCTGTTCCGACCGGCGCTGTAATGTTAATACCGGTCTAACAGTCTAATGCATGTTTGCAACCAACTTGGCACTACGTTTGTTTACTTGCTTGTTTCACCGGTTCCACAATGTAATGCAGCATGTTCACCTGACGGCCTCACTTGCCTATTTTTCACCTTACCTCAACCATACCTGGCTTGATTAATATTTCACGGATACCTGTTCGGTGCTCTTGGCACAGGTCTACACACGCTGTCATTTATGTTTAGCATTATACTTCACGTCGAGGTGTTTTTACTTTACCATCATGTAACTATATTATGTATCCATTAGCTTGTTTTTACATCTGCGGTTCTCCACTTTATTTTTTAGACGCAATTTCCCCTGACGAAGGGTTCGCCCAAAATGCATTGGGTTGGAACTACTATCTGGTTTTGAACAACTACCCTGTCGAATGAATTTGATCTTAAAGATATCGTACTGAATAAACATCACCTTAATGATCACCGTTGTTTATTGATTGAATAACATTGGATGAACCTCCTCATCGGAGTTTGGCTGTTCAATCGGGAGACGTTACCCGACAGGATAACGCTTCTCATTCTTGTTTTCCAGAGACGACACACAAATGAGTACATAGGAGAGCACTAGCCATAATAGAGAGAGACATAGGGTTCCTAAATTTATTTTCAAGGTTACATTTGACCAGGTGCTTTCCCACCTCTAATATTACAATTGCTAGGCCAGTTTCCATGAGTGCATCTTCCTACTCCTGGCACTTGGTCAATCTGCCTAGGATCATTATTTCTCAGTGGTGGTGATGTGGGGCTCTTTAGTTGCTTTTTTGTATAGTGCATATTGCAAAATGAATCACCTCTAGACACAACCAATGATGTTGATAGAAAGAGTGCCACATGGAGATAAAGTGATTTACTTTAATTGAACATTTTTTGTCACATAGGGAAGCTGTGTTTATAACCCTGTTCATTCCATAGCCTTTAAACCCAACTAGGAACTCATTCCTTTGATATGCACAATTTGACTCCCACATCTTTGACACTCTTAGGGGAATTTACCTCACGCTGTCCTCTAAGAGGACTTAAGTTGCTCGATATATATATCTCACCATAAATTAAATGAGTCTGTGAGCATTTTCAACAAATAAAGTGTCTTTTTGCTTGATTTTGCTTTTAAATGCATTTTTTGACATTTTGAAAACAAAACCACGGGTCACAGCGGCACATTTTCAGTGTAAAAAAAAACATGTCCAACAAGATGAAGGAAAAAAAATTAGGCGTATACCAAAGTAATTCTAAGCTAACATATCTCAGGATGGTAAGGCACTATACTCCCCACTGTGGCTCAGGCGAGCCCATTCAAGGGAAGGGTAGAGCAGTGAGAGAAATTGGAAATCATAACACTAGATGTCCTCTCTCAGCCCTCTGAGACGCGTCTCTTGGCCTTTTGCTAGACCAAGAAATGGCACAAACTTGAAGCACGTCCAAGACATCGAGCACCCCCCAAAGTAGGAAGACATCTAGTACCTGAGTCCTACTCTTCAGCTTTAGTGATCCGCATAAAGTCATCCAGTTCCTGGTCAGAAGCTCTCCTGAAATGCCTTTGCAGAGTTAACCTATGAAAAGATAAATCTCCGCCTGCCAATTTCAACCCTCACATGTCCAGAGAAACTCACTGAAGCTGTAAGCCCTCTTATTGCCATGTCACATGTAACCTCTACAAGGGCCCTCTTTCTAGTGTATAGTGGGATGCAAAGCATCAAAAAAAACACTTGCTTATCCACCAGGAGAGAAGTTTTCTTTAGAGTTGCCTCACACAAGATCCTATCTCTCCAGTCATTAGATTCCTCCTCTACTAACACAGTACCTCCTCTACCCAGCTCCGATTTCCTTTGTTTGAGGGAAAGTTTGCCTTCTGGAACACTTCATGAATCTCAGTAAATTACCGGTCCAACAAATCCTTTGACACAATCTCAGGTGGGATTATGGGGAACCCTTAAGCAAGTGCCCTCCTTAAGTTACCGAGAACCTCCACCTTCTCCATTCTCACCAAGACTTCCAGTCCACTGATCCTTAAGGACTTCATTTCTCACAGTTCAGTCTCAGCATCTTCTTACTGGATCTTAGCGTCTTCTTACTGCACCTCTAATGTTGTCCATCTATTCTCTGTCCTTTGTACTCTCTATGCCTTAGAATTAGGGCTTAGGGTGGAGAGGGGGGTCGGGTAGTGGTGCTCTTTACCACGGATATCTCTTTACCAATCATCCCTTTACAACGAAATTGCGTGATAAAGGCATGCGTGGTAAAGGAATGCGTGGTAAAGGAATGCGTGGTATGGGAATGCGTGTTTAAGATGCATTTGTGGTTGCGTCCGCATTGTAGGGGCGCGCGTGGTTAAGCCATGCGTGCCTCTGTCATACAACCCCATATTCCAGGCCGCACTCTGCAAGATGATCTTCCTATTTGTTCACAGTACACAGGTAGGTACCAGAATCAAAAACAGGCCAAGACTGGTGGTCATAGATGACTCGTTATGGTATAATCAGACCAATGATGCTCTCAGCAGCCCCCGACAGTGAGGCCACAAGTCTTGGGGAAACTGTGCCACATTTCAGTTCTGCTCCTCCTGGCACATAATGCAGAGCGCCTCAGGGCTAGAATATGATCCCATTTAAACTGAAACCCCTCAGTGTTGACTCACTCTCCTACAGCGCCCTCCGGCTGAGAGTTCTCTGATGGCAGCGGCAAACAAGGCCCTCCACATAGACACATGCCTTCTGCAGTGGCCACAAGCTGCTCTGAGGACAGGCATCAACAAGAAAACAGGAAGGCTGTCTGGAGAGCCTATAGAATCCCAGACCGCCCTCACCCCCTTATGTTGCTGTTTTTTTTTTGTATAAACATTTTTGTGTGCGATGCACACCAGTAGCCAATGTATTATTTCTGTATCATTTTAGTTGCTGGGCATTATTCTCTACTCAGAGTATGTGGTGAAGTAATGGGTATGTATTTCACCGCTGGCTCAGTGAGATAATGCATCCATTCCAGGGATTTGTGTTTGACCTTCATGGTCACAGGTAGGAACCCCACTCGGGCTTACATCCTTCCAAGGTCGATAAAATGAGTGTGGGTAAGAACGTCCGTGATCTGCAAATATCACAGAGAGTCGTACTTCGGATGATCTTGCACTTGGCAAATATGCATGTTATGTTTATGGCAGCAGAAAGTTTTAGAAGTGCTGAAGCACAGGCTTCCTTCAACCTGTAACCATAGCAGTTATGCTATTTTACTGAATGCAGGCAGAACACATCAAACGGCGCCACCGCAGGAACAGCATTGCTATAGAGGTACCCAATCCAATGGGAGGTGCCACAGGCCTGGAGCCTCATCACAGAATCATGCAGCTGAATTCTGCTGACAGGGGGCACCACTGTCCCTGACCTCCCAGGGAGCTTGATGAGCTCTCATGTTCACACTGGCAGGAGGTTTGTCGAAAGTCTAACAACGAACACCCTTTCCATTTAGGTTGGCCAAACTTCTGGCACTGCGTACTGCCTCTGGTGCAAACCCCACTTGCAGTCCACTTGAAAGATCCACTCTGCTTGAAAAATTTGAAAACATAAATCACAAATGACCCAGAAATGCAAGGACCATGTTTGCATTAAGAATATAAGAGAATGTGCTCACAGAAGGGAAAGGAAAGGCTGGAGTGAAGAATGGTGGAGAAGAGAAGGGACCGAGTAGTAATGCATAGACAAAGGGCTGAGTGAGGAAAAAGATTAGGTGCAGTACTTTAATTCGTAAAGAAAAAAATATAATAGGAAACAAAGGGACGCTTTTTTTTTTTTTTTTTTTTTTTAGAAGTCTGCAGAAGCAGCATTGCCGATTGGAAAGGCTGAAAATACATGGGCTCCTCGTTCTTGATTACACCTCATGCCTCTTTTTTCTACAACTACACACTTCCTACCTCTTTATCTCACTCTTGTAGGCTTTTTTGCCCCTGCTTTCTTCATTTGTCACTATTTTCCTCTCTCTCTTTCTCCTTCTTTTTCCCTTTTCTGCCTCTCTCTCTTGACTTGCGTCAAAGTCTGATGATAAAAAAAACACAATTTCAGTCCCGATCATTGAGTGCCAGTGCCCACTACCTGCATATTCCACCACAAATTAAGCAGTGGTTGTATGGAGGGTTAGAGTAGGCTGGGAATTGCTACGGGTGATGGATGGGAGAAAAATTACGTGCTCTGTGTTTGTAGGATGAGGGGCAGTGAAGGAAATGGTGAGTGGAGTAAGACAAGGTGATAATGCAGTTTGTGACTGAGAGGTGAGGAAGAAGGAAAAATGAAGTGAGTAATGTATGTGAGAAAAAAGGATTAAGGGAGAGAAAGTCTGGCTGAAAATTACATATTCCTTCCCAGTTTCTTTCATGAAGGTACCAGCTGTCTGTCGCTGCTGTGCACATGCCGCCATGGGGCAGATGAGAGGCCATGGGGGGGGGAGCCCAGAGAGAGAGAGACACACAGGCGGACCGAAAATCATCGTAAGATCGGGAGTGATGGTGAGAGAAACCAGACAATGATTTCAGGTAAATACCTTTGAATGCCAATGCATAGGGACTTTGGTTGCTGGCTGTAGCTGTTCTTAAGAGCTTACCTTGATTATTCCATAGCGCCTTTACTAACCATAAGGTGACCTCAAAGCAATGAAGACATGGAGCTGGGAAGGCAAAATAGAAAAGAGGGACTGTGAGATAGTAAACGAGCAGAAACTCAAAACAGTATAAGGAAGGTGCCTTCCCGATGGAGTTGTCTTCCCCAAGACAGAAGAAACAGTGCTTTAAGGGTAGCCAGCCATAGGCGTCTGACCAGCGGATAGGGAAGGAGAGGGAGGAATATTGGGAAGTAGGAGGGTGCAAGAAGAACAGCAGAAGGAAAGAGGGAGATACATGGGGTGACTGACCCCAATCAGGAAATTCCGTAGACATAGGAATTGGGGCTGTATTCAGGAAGTACTTAGGCAGCCTGGGAGGACCATTGAGAGCCAGGAGAGATGCAATCTGCTTCTCAGTGCCAGCAGTGATACCCCTCATGATTCTCCCTATGACCCACACGGTGCTTTGTGGCCACAGCTGAACAGGAGGAGGGAGTGATCGAGAGCTGGGCTGTTGGGAGCACAGAGACCATCAGGGTTGTAAATGTCAGGATCTTATTCATGGTTTAAAGGGGATACTGGGAGAGGGTTAAGTTAGCAAAAGGGGGGGGGCCTTCAGATAGAAACTCCTAAAACGCCACGGGGCCTGTTTGCACACATGTCACCTGAAGCCCCGCCCCCTCTCTTCACCACTGTGCAAACGCGCCCCGTGGCGCGTTTTAAGTTGGGGGATTAAGTCCCCTTGAATCCTGAGGGTCCCTGGAGTCCAACTAGCCCACCATGTACCTCCAAAAGCGCCACAGAGCTGCGTTGCAGAGAGGTGTAAAAGGGGCGTGGCCTCTGTACACCTCTCTGCAACGCAGCCCTGGCGCATACTGGAGGTTCCTGGTGGGCTAGTTGGCCCCAGGGACCCCCAGTATTCAAGGGGAATTACTTCCCCTTCTTAAAACGCGCCAGGGGGCGCGTTTGCAGACTGCTGCAGGGAGGGCGGGGCCTCCGGCACGATGCCGGTATTAATTATTTTTTTTGTATGGGAGGGGGGCTGCGTGGCCCGCCTTCCCTCGGCCACTTTTGGCCCCGGGGACCCCATCCCCCGGGGCCTCAGGATTTTGTTTTTGTTTTTAAATAAAAAAAAACGGGAAGGGGGCCGCGTGGCCCCCCTTCCCTGGGCCTCTATTGGCCCCGGGGACCCCATCCCCTGGGGCATGCCCTCTTTTTTTTTTTAATTAAAATATTTGGAGGGGGGCTGCGTGGCCCCCCTCCTCAGGCCATTTAAGGCCCCGGGGACCCCATCCCCTGGGGCCGGCCTTTACGTTTTTAAAATTTTTTAATTTGTAGGGGAGGGGGGCCGCGTGGCCCCCCTCCTGGGCCACTACTAGCCCCGGGGACCCCATCCCCCAGGGCTGGCCCTCTCCGTTGGGGACCGTGGGGGGGTCACCAATTCCCCCACGGTCCCGCCGGCTCCCCGCGTCCTGCGGGAGCTGGCATTGCTTTTCCACATGGGGAGCTGCTAAGATGCAGCTCCCCGTGTGGAAAAGCAATCGGCTTTGGTTTTTGGAAGAGAGAGCAGTTTGCTATGACAGGACGGGAGCCGCGAGGCTCCCGCCCTGCCATAGCAAACTACAGTGTCCCGGGGGTGAGCACCCCGGGACACTGCAGGAGCCGGCCCTGGGGGGTGGTGGTCCCCAGGGCCATCAAGGGCTCCAGGAGGGGGGCCGCGCGGCCCCCCTCCCTCCATTGGCAAAGCCATTGGCAAAGCCCCGGGGAGGTGGTGGTGCTCGGGGGTCCGTAACGGACCCCCATATTGAAATATTTAGTGCCCCGCGGAGGTGGCGGTCCCCGGGGCGTGTGGGGGTCCCCGGGGCTGCGGGAGGGCCCGAGAGTGTGTGTATATATATGTGTGTGTATATATGTGTGTGTATATATATATGTGTGTATATATATTTATGTATGTATATATATATATATATATATATATATATTTATATATATATATAGCCTCTACTCTTTGTTTGTCACTGTGACCTGCCATCCTTAACCAGGCTCCACCACCTTCCCTGCTGTAGTATTGTAGTAGAATGTTTAATCTGGAAGTATTCTGAATAGATTGTATGCATTTTTAAGTACAGCCTAGCTTAGTGAATGACTTTGTTATATCATGCTGTTTAGATATAACTTATGTTCTACATTCTAAATGTTGTGAAGCCAGTTGCTTGAGAAGAGAAGACCTGTGTGGATGCTCCAATAAAGCTTCTTCATAAATACAACTTGTGGGTCGTTTTCACTACCACATTTTGGTGACGATACGTATTTGAACCGAGGGGAGCATCCACAATTAAGGATTGTACAGTGCCTATTGGATTTTCTGATTGAATTACAGGCGCATGTACATGTCGTGAGGAAACATATGCAGTCTGCAGCTTTCCGCTGGAAGATAGAAGCTTTTAAAGAAGACCCTGAAACGTCGGACGAACCTCCGCTAAATTGTGGTATTATCTTAACATTTTTACTTCAAAAGGAGTTAATTTATTACCGTTGTGACTGTTGAACTCGTACTGTGCCTCGCGCCTGCATCGATTGTTCAACGAGTGGGTTCGTGCTGGATCACGCGTCTGATTTGATTGTGGCACCAGTCTGCTGGAGAGTGACGTCAGCCTGTGGTGTTTGGGACACGTGAGCAGAAAGTAGATGATTGGCCATCGTTGAGAGACTCTGGAAGAAGCGTTTTGATTGGGTGTTGACTTCCGGCAAGTTCTTATTGGATTATACTGTACGACTTCATTGTGACGTGCACGTCCATAGCAACGTTCCTTCCCTGTGGGAGAATACTCGGCGAGGGAAGCCTTTATGACGCGCACAATGAAGCAGAAGTCTCTGTGATGTGCACACAGTAATTACAGCCCTGAGTACGAAACTTGTGTTTTACGCACACTAGAGCAACCAAATGCCTCTGTGATGTGCACACATTCATGGTTTACAGTGATTCTAAGCAGCCAACTGCCTCTGTGATGTAAACACAAATATCAAGTGCATCAAGGAGTACTCAGTGATGCACACACTTTATGGACAGAGATAAAGTTTAAAGAATTATTTATTTTTCTAAAAAATCATGGTAGCTGTGCAAGTTTAATTCAATATTAGTTACCATGGCTACAGTTTGTGGGAATCCACCTCCACCATTTTTTAAAGGACCAAATGAGCCTAGTATGAAATGGGAAAAATGATTATGCTAATTGAAAAACTATATACTGGCTATTTATGGCAACACCTTTAGTGCTCAAAGGAAAAAAGCTATGTTGTTAAATTTTATGGGTGCAGACGCAGAGGATGTTTTTGAACATCTTGCACCATTACATACTCCTCAGGGTATGGAAGCAGGGGATTATGACTGTTTCACAGAAGTTTTAGACAGGTTAAAGAAAAGGTTTGTGGAACAACCACATATAGTGTTAGAAAGGTTTCATTTTTATATGCAACATCAATTGGTTGATGAATTGGTTACTTATGTGTCAACTTTAAGATCTTTAAATGCCGACTGTGAATCAGTTGATAATTCGTTGTGCTAACAAGAAAATTCAAGAACAACTCTTGCGACATCGGAATCCTATGTTACAAGAAACCATTGAAATAGCTAAAAGTGTTGAAAAATCCATTATCTCATTTAATACTATTAACATAGAAAAAGTGTCAGAAGGAGTAGCTGCACTTGCAGTTAAGAAACAAAATTTTCAGAAAGGCAAAACAGTGAAGTCTAATGTATCTAATGTTGTAATGAAACCTAATTATAGATCTATGTGTACTCGTTGTGGGTCTAAATCACACACTTTCCAATTTAAAAATTGTCCAGCTAAAGGCAGAGAGTGTTTTAAATGTAAGAAAATTGGCCATTTTGGAAATGTTTGTCAGAGTGGGGTTAAAAGAGTTTCTGAGATTTTTGACGATAACATAGAAACAGTAGTAGATGATGATACTGAACACGGAAATAAGGTGCTGTGTTTAAGGGAAAAAGATAATATTCAGGAAAAAGAAAGGGAATCTTCCCAACACAGTAGTACCATTTTAGAAAAAGTACAAATTGTGACTAATACCATGATAAATTCTGAAGTAGACAATGAACCTTATGTTCCTCCTTTATGTTCCATTGTTATTGATGGTAGAAATTTAGAAGTCATAGCGGACTCAGGACCCCTATACACTATAATTTCAGACTCATTTTTTGTGGAAAATTGGAAGGATAAACGTTTGTGTCCCAATGATGTAAGAGTGTTTGGTTTTGGAGGTAAAGAAATCAATATCTTAGGATATTTCATTACAGACATTTCATTCAAACATAAAACTATTATTGGCAAAGTTTATGTTACAGTAGACGGATTACAAGTGTTGGGATGGAAACATCAAGGTAGATTTAATATTAGGTTAAATCCTAATGCAAAAGTACAAGTATGTATGGCAGAAGATTTGTTATCTATTCAAAATGACACTAAGGGAAACAAGGAAATTGAGGAATTTTTAGACAAATATAAAAATGTGTTCGGAAAAGAACTTGGGAAAGTGAAAGGATTTTCTTAATAAATACAACTTAAGGAAAATGCTATACCGACTAAACACAAATTAAGACGTGCTGCTGTCTGTTAGACATGAATTGTCTGATATGATTAAAAAGTTGTGTGAAAAGAGTGTGATAGAACCGGTGGATGCATCAGAATGGGTTTCTCCCATTGTTTTGGTTAAAAAAATGGAGAACTCAGAATGTGTGTGGATCTAAGATCTGTCAACAAACAAATTGTGGTAGAGTGTCATCCTTTACCTAAGGTGCATGAATTACTGGCGAAACTAAATGGAGCTAAATACTTTACCACAATAGATCCTAAAGCACCGTATCATCAAATTGTTTTGACTGAGAAGTCACGTCACATTACCACTTTCATTACACCAGAGGGTACATTTAGGTATGTCAGAATGCCTTTTGGTTTGTCGTCCGCAGCGTCAGTTTTCCAGAAATTGATGTTTTGTCTGTTTGGAGATATCAATGGTGTGGTGGCATTCCAGGACGACATCTTGGTGTATTCGAAGTCGGCTGACAAACATAGGGAGATAGTAGGTAAAGTTCTGACTATTTTAAATGAGAAGGAATGACTGTCAGGTTGGACAAGTGTAAGTTTTTTGCTTCAGAAGTGGAATATTTAGGACACAGAATCAGTGGGTCAGGTATTGCTCCCAAAAAAGATTTGCTTGATTCTATTAAGAAGATGACAGAACCTCAAAGTAAAGATCAGCTCAAGTCATTTCTGGGGCTTTGTGAGTATTATTCGAGGTTTGTAAGGCAATTTGCCGACATGGTACTTCCTTTGAGATTGTTGCTTAAAAAAGGCGTTACATTCTAATGGACAGATGAACACTGTGTGGCTTTCAATGCAATTAATGAAGCTATTAGAGGATGCAAACCTCTAACTGCATTTTCTCAAACAGCTTCTAATATGGTTACAGTAGATGCTAGTACCACAGGTTTAGGAGCTGTTTTGAGCCAGTTGAGGGGTAATGTTGAAAATACCATTGCCTTTGCGTCAAGACCACTCACCATCACTGAAACCAAATACTCTACTATAGAGAGAGAGGCCTTGGGGTGTGCATGGGTAGTTCAGAATTTTAAGACCTATTTATAGGGCAAACCTTTTAAACTTAGGATGGACCATAAACCCTTGATATCGTTATTATCTAAAAATGGAACAGGAAAAGTGTTGTCTAGATTGGTAAGGTTGCCGGCTAAACTGTCTGAGTATAACTTTACTGTTGTGTACATACCTGAAGTGCAGAACGTTCGAGCGGGTTGTTTATCTAGACTAGCTGGTAAGGTAGCACCTGATGTTGATTTGAGTGCACATGAGGAGTGTGTGGTGACCACCGTGGAAGATGTTGTGCTGTCCATGGGTCAGGTTATATCCAAAGAAGAATGGCTGGCAGCTACTTCAGATGATGAGACTATGAAGACATTAAGAGAGTATATTACCTATGGTTGGCCACTGGAGAAACATTTATCAAAGGAATTGTGTGTTTATTGGAAAGTTAGACATGATCTTTCTGTGTCTAATGATGTATTGAGGGGAGAAATGTTTGTTCCTCCCATTGGAATTAGGAAAAAGTTGATGTCAATTGCTCATTTGGGACATTTAGGGCAAACCAACACTATCAAAAAAGTAAGGGGCCAGTTTTGGTGGCCATACATGGACACAGATATTAGTGGTTTTGTTAATGGTTGTTCTGTATGTGCAGATTCTGACAAAGTTCTTAAAACTCAACGAATTACGCATCTACATTCTTCTGTTCCAGAAAATCCTTGGAAAAAGTTAGCCATCGATGTGTTGGGTCCCTATGAAGGGATTTCTAATGGTAAGGTCTATATTATTGTTGTGATAGACTATTTCTTGAAATGGGTGGAGATTAAATGGGTGTCGCGGACGGATTCCAACATCCTTGTTGAATTTTTACAGGAAATATTCAAAAGGGAAGGCTTACCGGAGTATTTAGTGTCTGTGAAAATGGTACACAATTCACGTCCAGTTTATTTACCTCATTTCTTAGAAAGGGCAAAATTCAGCATGTTAAGACAGCATTATATTCACCAGACATGAATGGTTTAGTGGAAAGGTTTAATAGGACCTTGGTTGAAGGCATCCAATTGGATATTAAGGCACGCATAGATGTTAAAAAACATGTTGCAGATCTTATTTGGTCTTATCATTGCACACCACGTTGTATGACTAAATTTTCACCATTTGTTTTAATTAAAGGAAGGAAACCTAGGCAAGAATTAAATCCCAGTTGGTTGAAACCTAAATACGAAATGATTGATCTTAAAAAAATGTACATGATTGTTAGACTTGGCATCTTTTGGCGTGTTTCCCCTGACTTTTTGCTTTCTGACCTCCCGGTTTTGACTCTGTTTTTGCTGGTGTAATGATTCTGCGCACTTTCCTCACTGCTGTCCAGTGGGAAAGTGCAAGTGCTCCTGTATAAAATGTGTTATGGATTGGTGTTTCCATGATTGGCCTATTTGGTTTATGTGTCAGTCCCTTGTAAAGTGCACTGCGAGTGCCAGGGCCTATAGACCAAATGCTGTTGGTGGGCTGCAGCACTGGATTGTGCCACCCACGCAAACAGCCCGTAAGTGTAACTCGGGCCTGCCATTGCAGAGCCTGTGCGCAGCCTGGGGCTGCCATGTCGACTTGGCAAGTGCACACACTTGCAAGTCCCTAAACCTTCCCTTTGCTACATGTTAGTCACCCCTAAGGTAGGCCCAAGGTACCCCTGTGGGCAGGGTGCGTTGTATGCGAAAGGTAGGACATGCCCGGGTGTGTGTGGCATGTCCTAATAGTGAATCACAGCCTAGTTCGTTTTTCACTATTGCAAGGCTACCTGTTCCCCCTAGGCCAGAACGGGCAGTTTTGATTATTACAGCTTATAATCCTAACTGACCCCGGGTACATGGTAGAAAATCGAGTTTAGTATGCCTGGACTCAGAATGATAAAATGCATCTTACAGTGAAGTTGGTTTTAACATTCTGTGTTTGAAAATACCACTTTTAGAAAGTGGGTATTTTCTTGTCTAACCATCCAAGCCTGCCTCCGCGAGGTTGTGTATTCCTTGTCTGGAATGTGAGTGACAGGGGCTGGGGGATGCCAGGAGACAGGGTGAGTCAGCACAGGGCTGAATAGCAAGATCTACATGTAGATGGGTGGGAGGGGTCGCACCTGGGCCCTGAATAGGACAGTGCCTTCCCTCCACAATGCTGGCTCCACCTCCTGTGGTGCGTCTGATGTCCCTGGCCTACTCACTGAAAGAAGGGACGGAGACTTGTCAACAAAGTGCTCCAGAACTGGTTTGGACTAGGCAAAGGCCTCTCTGCCTTCAGAGAACAAAGGAATTTGGGATATAAATATTGGGGCCCTGACCCCATGAATTTAGATTTCGCTGGAATCAAGGAACCTGCCAAGACGAAGAGCTGGAAGAGCTGCCAGGAGGAGTACTGCCCCTTTGCTGTGTTGTTGCTTTGTTGGGTTGGCCTGCAGTTGCTGCTTCTGTCGTGGGCAGTGAAAGGACTGGACTGAACTTTCTACAAACTTGTGCTGAGTATCTCCAAGGGCCTGAAACAGAGCTGGCCTCCTGTTAAGAAGTCTCAGGGACTGCAAAGACTTCACAAGCCTCTGGGTACCGCTTCTGGAACGCTGTTTCAGTTGCCACAGAGGAAGGGAACTGCAACCGACTCCGTCAACCGAATCCATCCCTGGCCGGTGACCTGTTTGCACCGCAGACCGCATCGCCCCGCTTCGCATCGCAACCCTGGTCTCACCGTGGCGACGTCCGACGCCGCCAACATCGAGCCGCTGCTTGCACCGTGACCTGTGGGCACCGCAGTTCGCATCGCATCGCTTCACTGAACCAGCCGGACCCGACCGACGCGGTCGCTGCAACTGGCTCAAGAGTCGTGACCGCACCGCATTTGGGGCACCGCTCGCACGCCGCACCGCTCCGACTCGCACCGCTGTCCGACGCCAGCTCCCGCACTCCGGCTTGGTCGCCTGCATCGCAACCTGTCAGCACCGCATCGAGCATCGTCTCACCCTGCATCGCACGCCTTGGACTCACCGACTCCGTCTGCACGACGCTCATCGAGCCGCTGCCTGCACCGCATCGAGGGACACCGCACCTTGCATCGCTCCGTCTTGCACCGCAACCGCGACGAACGCCGACCGGCTCGTACACTCCGTACCAGCCACAACGAGAAAGGTACTGTAACCGAGTCTGTTCATGACTCTGCTGGCCCGTATCGACGCGGTCGGCTGGAACTGTTAGACTCTGGGGTTTTCAGCATCCCGGTAGGCTCAGACGGAGCTACCGACTCGTACGAACTTTGTTTTTGGACTATTCCTGCAAAGAAGAAGTTACCTTATCAAGTATTCATTTTTAAAGTATAGTATTGTGGATTTTCGTCGTAATTGGTCTTGTCATGAGTATATAAAATATTGGTTATTTTTCTAAACTGGTGTGGTGTCCGTTTGTAGTGCTTACACTGTATTACTGTTGGTTATGTGCAAATGCTTTACACACTGCCTCTGAATTAAGCCTGACTGCTCGTGCCAAGCTACCACGAGGGTGAGCAGGGGTTACTTCACAAGTGGAACACCCTTACCCTGACTAGGAAGAAGGGTCCCTACTTGGACAAAGGTGCAAGCCCTTGCCAACTAGAGATCCCATTTCTAACATTGGTTGTCAGCGGTGAGGATAGGACTTGTGTTTGCACTTGACTTACAGTGATTGGTGTGCACTACTACCATATCGCAGACCATTACGTACCACATACTGGTTCTTTTTCTTTTGGCCTATTTTTGATGTTGCCAGTTTTCAACTCACTACTTTTGTCATGCCTGAATCAATTGCATCATCCGTTGCATCTCTGGAAGTTATCTTTGAGGAGGATAGGTTGGAATCCTACGCCGTAAAGGAGCTACGAGCGATTTGTAAAAACCTGAAAGTCCAAATTAAAGGCCTCACAAGGAAGGAGGAGCTACAGAAGGCGCTGAGGGCCTGGGTAGCAGCCAGACATGCCAATGGGCAGCCTGGTAATCTCAGTGAGGAGGTGGAGGAGCCTATTTCCAGGGTGGATGTGCTTTTGGGTAGGGGGAACCCGCCAGATCAGGCAGCAGCAGTCTGTCCCCAGAGGAGCTGGAGGACAGGCGGGAGGCAAGGCAGTTTGAGCTGCAGAAGCTCAGGCTGGAGAGTGAGCGAGAACTGAAGGAGCTAGAACTTAGGAGTAAGTCAGGCTCAGATGGTGGCAGCAATTCGTCCAGAAAGGCAGACAGGATTGTGCACATTCCCAAGAACGTAGGCAAGGAGTTCAAGAAGGGGGATGACATACAAAGGTGGTTTCAGGGTTATGAGGCAGCCATACACATGAATGGGGTCCCTGAGGAGAATTGGGGAGCAGGATTGTGGCCACTTTTCCCTGAAGAAGCAAGGGATGCTCTGATAGCTTTGGGTAAGGGGTATCACCTCACCTATGCTGACATGAAGGATGCCCTTCTCACTAAGTAAGGTCTTACTCCTGAAAAGTACAGGGATCAGTTCAGGTCCAGTAAGAAGTCTGATGCCAACACTTGGTTGGAATGTGTGGATGTGTTCTGCAAGTCTCTGGATGGTTGGGTAAAGGGCAGTAGTGTAACAGATTTTCAGGGGCTCTACAACTTGATTGCATGGGAGTACTTGTCTAGTCTATGTTTTGCAAATCTGCGCCAGCACCTAGTTGATAGTAAGCTAACTGACCCCAGGAAGCTTGCTATGGAAGCGGACCGCTGGGTGAGTACCAGGGTCCACAAGAAAGCGTTTGGGGGAGACTCAGCCAAAGGTGGGCAGGGTCCCCAGCAGAAAGGTGGGGGGACAAGGGTAAAGCACAGGAGTTCTCTAAAGGGCCCCAAACTAGTACCCAGGGTAAAGGTTCCCAGCCCCCGGTGATAAGAAGAAAGGGGTCTCCACAGGGAAGCCTGTTGAGACCGGCCCCGCAAGTGTTATGCATGTGACCAGGTAGGTCACTTTAAGGGGGACCCCAAGTGCCCGAAGGGGACACAGCCGCCCACCGGTGGACAGTCCAAAGTGTTGGCTAGTGTAGCGCTTGGGGAGGAGGGGTGCCCACAGGAGGGTGGGGATCCCGCAGAAATGACCCTTGTCTCACTAGGGGACAGTGAGATGGTCCCAGGAAACCAGGTGCCCCCTAACACAAAGAAATATAGCACCTGGGTGACCATTAATGGGAACAGGGTAGAGGCTCTCAGAGATACTGGAGCCAGTGTGACCTCAGTCCGGTGTCACCTGGTGTCTGAGAAGCAAGTAGTCCCAGGAGCATTCCACCAAGTAGTTGCTGTAGACAACTCAGAGCGCCAGTGTATGGTGGCACAGGTTCCCTTTGAATGGGGGGTCTCAGGTCCCTTGAGGGTGGTTGTGAGCCCTACCATGCCTGTAGATTGTCTGCTAGAAACGACCTGGAGCAGTCCTTATGGAAGGAGGTTGAGCTCAGGTCTCACTTGGAGATGCTTGGGTTGCCAGAGTGGGCATGCGTGTCTACTCGGTCAATGGCAGCCAAAAAGGGTGATCAAGAGGACTTGGAGCCTGAAACAGTGGCCCAAGTCCCTGCCAAGAGAAAGGGCAGGGGCGCGGGAAACCGGCCCCGAAGTTCCCACGGACCGGGAGGAGGCGGACCTCGAGGGGACGCCCGGTGCCTACAGGGAGCAGGTAGCCGAACTGGGAGACATCTCTGAGCTGACCCATTGGCAGCAAGAAGGGGGTCCCACCAGGGAGGAGTTCTGCAGGGAGCAGAACGAGTGCCCTACTCTGGAGGGTCTGCGGCGGCAGGCTGCAGACCAGGCAGCTGGTAATCAGTCCGGGTCACATCTGATCTACTGGGAGAGTGGTCTCCTATACAGTGAGCCTAAGGTTGCTGAGCCTGGGTCAGCCCGTGTGCTGGTGGTACCCCAGCGCTTCAGGACCTTCCTACTGGGTCTGGCTCATGACGTGCCTTTGGCAGGACATTTGGGGCAGGACAAGACCTTTGACAGGCTTGTCACCCACTTCTTTTGGCCCCAAATGCGAAGGCAGTCAGATGCACACTGTAGGTCTTGCCAAACTTGCCAGGCAAGTGGTAAGAGTGGGAGGAAGGTCAAAGCTCCTCTCCAAGCTTTTCCTGTTGTTGGAACACCCTTTGAAAGGGTAGGGATGGATATTGTGGGGCCACTGGATCCCAAGACAGCCATGGGCAACAGGTACATCCTGGTCTTGGTGGACCATGCCACCCGGTACCCGGAGGCAATCCCTCTCAGGACAACGACGGCGCCAGTGGTGGGCCGGGCGTTAATGGGGATCTTTTCCGTGTGGGATTCCCCAGAGAGGTGGTTTCTGATAGGGGGACCAATTTCATATCCAAGTATATGACATCCCTGTGGAAGGAGTGTGGTGTAACCTACAAGTTCACCACTCCGTACCACCCACAAGGAAACGGTCTGGTGGAGAGATTCAACCAGACCTTGAAAGGCATGATCAAGGGTCTAACAGAACCCATGAGGCGTAAGTGGGACGTCCTCTTGCCATGCCTACTCTTTGCATACAGGGAGGTGCCTCAGAAGTCTCTTGGGTACAGCCCCTTTGAGCTCCTGTATGGCCACCCTGTCAGAGGACCTCTGAGTTTGGTAAAGGAAGGCTGGGAGGCAGCTCCCAGGAAAACTCCCCAGGATGTATTTAGCTACATTCTGGCCTTTAGAAACCAAACTGCCCGCTTCAGGAAACTCGCTCAGGCGAACCTAGAAGCAAGCCAGGAAGAAATGAAGAGATGGTATGACCAGAATGCCACTCTGGTCGAATTTCAACCTGGGCAAAAAGTGTGGGTCATGGCCCCAGTGGCACCTTGTGCCTTGCAGGACAAGTGGACTGGGACATATGAGGTAAAGGAGCGCAAAAGTGACGTCACCTACCTGGTGGATTTGCAGGCTCCAAGGAACCCTTTGAGGGTCCTTCACGTGAACCGCCTCAAGCCCCACTTCGAGAGGTCTGAAGTGAGTATGCTCTTGGCGACAGATGATGGGGTGGAAGAGGAGAGTGAGCCTCTCCCTGACCTCCTGTCTACCGAGGAGCATGATGGGTCAGTAGAGGGTGTGATCCTCTCCCCTACTCTGACTCAGGAGCAGCAGGGGGACTGTCGCCAGTTGTTGGGACAGTTCGCCCCACTGTTCTCTCTGACCCCCGGTGTTACTCACTGGTGTACCCATGACGTGGACACTGGTGACAGCCCTCCTGTGAAGCACAAGATTTACAGGTTGACTGACCGGGTCAGAGCCAGCATCAAGGAGGAGGTCTCTAAGATGTTGGCGTTAGGGGTGATTGAGCCCTCCCACAGTCCTTGGGCCAGCCCAGTGGTCTTGGTCCCAAAGGCTGCGGCGCCCGGTGCCACTCCAGAACTCCGGTTTGTGTGGACTACCGTGGGCTCAATGCCGTCACCAGGACTGACGCGCACCCCATCCCCAGAGCTGATGAGCTCATTGATCGGTTGGGAGCTGCCCGGTTCCTCAGCACGTTTGATTTGACGTCTGGGTACTGGCAGATTGCCTTAACCGATGGGGCCAAGGAGAGATCAGCATTCTCAACCCCAGAAGGTCATTACCAATTCCGGGTGATGCCCTTTGGGTTGAAGAATGCCCCTGCCACCTTTCAGAGGTTGGTCAATCAGGTGTTGGCTGGGCTGGAGGATTTCAGTGCCGCCTACCTGGATGACATTGCTGTGTTCAGTTCCAGCTGGGAAGAACATTTACAGCACCTTGAGAAAGTGTTGAGGGCTCTGCAAGGTGCAGGCCTCACGATCAAGGCCAGTAAGTGCCAGATCGGGCAGGGTTCTGTGGTGTACTTGGGACACCAGGTAGGAAGCGGCCAGGTGGCGCCCCTACAACCCAAGATTGACACCATTCTGGCTTGGGAACCCCCAAGACCCAGACAGAGGTGAGAGCCTTCTTAGGTCTCACCGGTTACTATAGGAGATTTGTTAAGGGCTATGGCACCATCGTTGCCCCCTTAACAGAGCTGACCTCTAAGAGGCAGCCCAGGAAAGTGATCTGGACTGAGTCCTGCCAGAAAGCTTTTGATGCCCTGAAGGCAGCCATGTGCACGGCGCCCGTGCTCAAGGCACCTGACTTCTCCAAGGAATTCGTCGTGCAGACTGACGCTTCAGAGCATGGTGTGGGAGCGGTGCTCTCACAACTGAACGAAGAGGGCCTGGATCAGCCTGTAGTCTTCCTTATCAGGAGACTACTTCCCAGGGAACAGAGGTGGAGTGCCATAGAAAGGGAAGCTTTTGCTGTGGTCTGGGCACTGAAGAAGTTGAGACCATACCTGTTTGGGACTCACTTCCGGGTTCAGACAGACCACAGGCCCCTCAGATGGTTGATGCAAATGAGGGGTGAGAATCCAAAACTGCTGAGGTGGTCCATCTCCCTACAGGGAATGGACTTTACGGTGGAACCCCGTCCTGGTACAGAACACGCCAACGCAGATGGTCTGTCCAGGTTCTTCCGCCTTAGTGAAGAGAACTCCAATGGGGTTGGGTAGTTCTCCCTACTTTCAGCTGGAGGGGACATGTGTTAGACTTGGCATCTTTTGGCGTGTTTCCCCTGACTTTTTGCTTTCTGACCTCCCGGTTTTGACTCTGTTTTTGCTGGTGTAATGATTCTGCGCACTTTCCTCACTGCTGTCCAGTGGGAAAGTGCAAGTGCTCCTGTATAAAATGTGTTATGGATTGGTGTTTCCATGATTGGCCTATTTGGTTTATGTGTCAGTCCCTTGTAAAGTGCACTGCGAGTGCCAGGGCCTATAGACCAAATGCTGTTGGTGGGCTGCAGCACTGGATTGTGCCACCCACGCAAACAGCCCGTAAAGTGTAACTCGGGCCTGCCATTGCAGAGCCTGTGCGCAGCCTGGGGCTGCCATGTCGACTTGGCAAGTGCACACACTTGCAAGTCCCTAAACCTTCCCTTTGCTACATGTTAGTCACCCCTAAGGTAGGCCCAAGGTACCCCTGTGGGCAGGGTGCGTTGTATGCGAAAGGTAGGACATGCCCGGGAGTGTGTGGCATGTCCTAATAGTGAATCACAGCCTAGTTCGTTTTTTACTATTGCAAGGCTACCTGTTCCCCCTAGGCCAGAACGGGCAGTTTTGATTATTACAGCTTATAATCCTAACTGACCCCGGGAACATGGTAGAAAATCGAGTTTAGTATGCCTGGACTCAGAATGATAAAATGCATCTTACAGTGAAGTTGGTTTTAACATTCTGTGTTTGAAAATACCACTTTTAGAAAGTGGGTATTTTCTTGTCTAACCATCCAAGCCTGCCTCCGCGAGGTTGTGTATTCCTTGTCTGGAATGTGAGTGACAGGGGCTGGGGGATGCCAGGAGACAGGGTGAGTCAGCACAGGGCTGAATAGCAAGATCTACATGTAGATGGGTGGGAGGGTCGCACCTGGGCCCTGAATAGGACAGTGCCTTCCCTCCACAATGCTGGCTCCACCTCCTGTGGTGCGTCTGATGTCCCTGGCCTACTCACTGAAAGAAGGGACGGAGACTTGTCAACAAAGTGCTCCAGAACTGGTTTGGACTAGGCAAAGGCCTCTCTGCCTTCAGAGAACAAAGGAATTTGGGATATAAATATTGGGGCCCTGACCCCATGAATTTAGATTTCGCTGGAATCAAGGAACCTGCCAAGACGAAGAGCTGGAAGAGCTGCCAGGAGGAGTACTGCCCCTTTGCTGTGTTGTTGCTTTGTTGGGTTGGCCTGCAGTTGCTGCTTCTGTCGTGGGCAGTGAAAGGACTGGACTGAACTTTCTACAAACTTGTGCTGAGTATCTCCAAGGGCCTGAAACCGAGCTGGCCTCCTGTTAAGAAGTCTCAGGGACTGCAAAGACTTCACAAGCCTCTGGGTACCGCTTCTGGAACGCTGTTTCAGTTGCCACAGAGGAAGGGAACTGCAACCGACTCCGTCAACCGAATCCATCCCTGGCCGGTGACCTGTTTGCACCGCAGACCGCATCGCCCCGCTTCGCATCGCAACCCTGGTCTCACCGTGGGCGACTTCCGACGCCGCCAACATCGAGCCGTTGCTTGCACCGTGACCTGTGGGCACCGCAGTTCGCATCGCATTGCTTCACTGAACCAGCCGGACCCGACCGACGCGGTCGCTGCAACTGGCTCAAGAGTCGTGACCGCACCGCATTTGGGGCACCGCTCGCACGTCTGCGACGCACCGCTCCGACTCGCACCGCTGTCCGACGCCAGCTCCCGCACTCCGGCTTGGTCGCCTGCATCGCAACCTGTCAGCACCGCATCGAGCATCGTCTCACCCTGCATCGCACGCCTTGGACTCACCGACTCCGTCTGCACGACGCTCATCGAGCCGCTGCCTGCACCGCATCGAGGACACCGCACCTTGCATCGCTCCGTCTTGCACCGCAACCGCGACGAACGCCCGACCGGCTCGTACACTCCGTACCAGCCACAACGAGAAAGGTACTGTAACCGAGTCTGTTCATGACTCTGCTGGCCCGTATCGACGCGGTCGGCTGGAACTGTTAGACTCTGGGGTTTTCAGCATCCCGGTAGGCTCAGACGGAGCTACCGACTGCATACGAACTTTGTTTTTGGACTATTCCTGCAAAGAAGAAGTTACCTTATCAAGTATTCATTTTTAAAGTATAGTATTGTGGATTTTCGTCGTAATTGGTCTTGTCATGAGTATATAAAATATTGGTTATTTTTCTAAACTGGTGTGGTGTCCGTTTGTAGTGCTTACACTGTATTACTGTTGGTTATGTGCAAATGCTTTACACACTGCCTCTGAATTAAGCCTGACTGCTCGTGCCAAGCTACCACGAGGGTGAGCAGGGGTTACTTCACGAGTGGAACACCCTTACCCTGACTAGGAAGAAGGGTCCCTACTTGGACAAAGGTGCAAGCCCTTGCCAACTAGAGATCCCATTTCTAACAATGATGGTTAATGAAAACTGTTTGGAAAAGGAAAAGGACAATATATTTGGGATAGCCGGAAAACAAAAAAGGTTAAATGTAGGTGATAATGTTAAAATCAAGTTACCTATGCATGTGAAGAAGGGATATTCCAAGTTTTCTGGGGCATTCAAAGTATTGAAATTGGGGAAAACATTGGCTTATTTAAGTAATGGTTCATGGTGGAGTTTATAACTCCACACAGAAAGAAAGTAATTATTGCAATGATCCTGATTTTGGCAGTGACACTGTGATAATTAAAAATTTGGAAACACCAAACTATATGTTAGAGGGACGTGCACAGAGTCCTGAATTGCAATCTAGAAAGAGATGTTTACCTAAAAAGATTCGAGAATTTTATATTGTATTGATTGTATGAGTTATGATTACTATAGGGAGCAGCACCTGCTGTTCATATTTTATAAATATTCCTGCATCTATTCTGTTGGAACCGGGTTTACCGAGTCCGCCACGGTAGCATGGCGCGAAGCGGGAAAGCACGCGAAGGCAATTTGTAAGGCAGTTGTGCAGCACACTCTTACTCTGACTCAGAAATGCGAACGCAATAACATGACACCACACCAGGCTTTTGTATTTAAAATCAAGATCTTTTATATATAAATTAAGTTGGCATCAGATGAGGCAGATTAATTCAGATCTACATTCAAATTCATTGCATTACTCAACTGGTGCACATTTTAAATAAAGCATCATAGCTCATCAACATTGTAGGCCACTAAGAGGCCGCAGGAATTATCTCCTAAACGTAGCACTTAATAATGATCTCAAGGTACGTTAATAAAACAGGGGCCTAAACATGCAGTTCACTTTAGTATATTCAATTACTTAAAAGAAGGCTTTTCACTTTACATTTAAATAGGCCTGCATTAATCTAGGCGCGCCCACATTCAGTACAGTGGGCGTCGCAATTCCAGTACACCTGTAACATAAAACACTTCAACTCTTGGCGGTGTACACTTCAGCTCAATTCAATTAAACACTTTCCCCCTGTGGTAAAGACTTTACAGTTATAAGCATGGCCTAGGCAGTAATTACAATAGGCATCTGCAATAAGTTATTAAATACTGTAGGGAACCCCTCAACATGTCCAGTATCCTGGGGCTTCTATGACCCTTAGGGGTTAACTCCAGGCTAGGCCCACTCCTCTCCGGGGCCTCGCCTCATGGGGAAAGTTTGCACAATTAAATATGGGGTTAATGGTGGCCCCCGGCCCCCAGTGGCGTTTTGTGGGACCTAGGGGCCTCCTGGGCTCACCTGTTGCTGGTTCGTTGGTCGCGCTTCCTTAGCGACTGGCACTCCCCCAGGCCCGGCCCGTGTCCTGGAGGGCGGGGCCCGGTCGGGGTACCTCGGCCTTCAGGCCGGACTGTCGGGACGTTGCGGGGCCGGTATCACCTTCCTCCGGCCCCCGGGATCAAGGAATGAAGCTGCGGCACATTGCGGGGGCCGGGATCACCTTCCTCCGGCCCCCGGGATCAGGTAGGGACTGTGCGCAGGCTCAGGGTCGTTGGGGAAGGGAGCGGGAGCCAGCAGTCCTCTTCGGCCGGCTCCCCGTCTCCTCTGCACGGCCGGGGCTCTTCCTGGGCCTCCGTCGGCGCTGGGGCGTGACCGGAGCTGGCGCCCAATCGTTGCGCGGCCTTCTTGGGGGCGCGGCCGGCGTCCCCGGCTGCTTAGAGACGGCGTCGGCGGGGCCTGGAGGCCTCGTTGGTCGCGCTGGCGATTTCTTTGGCCGCGACGGCGGCGGGGTGATTTCTTCCGGCCGCGACTGCGGCGATGGCAGCTTCTTCGGCCGCGACGGCGGCGTGGGGAGTGATTTCTTCAGCCGCGACGGCGGCGATGGGGCCCAGGGCCCGGTGGCAACAACTTGGGGGCAATATATAGAGGCTTCGGTGAGGGCGCGGACGGCGCACCTCACCACAGATACTTGAGGGGCTTCCCTCACCTCAGCGCTCCCTTCGGTGAGGGCGCGAAGGCGCACCTCACCTCACGGCACTTCTCCTCAGGCGGCGGCGGCCGCGGCGGTGATCTCCACACAAGGTCAGTGACCTGAGGGGTGACAGAATGCAGGGCGCACCAGCAGCCTGTGGGCAGGGCTGACTGGAAAAGTACTTGGGGGCAGCCCAGCAGCAGGCAGAAATGAAAAGGGGGTGAAGGTCTAGCGCTTCAGGGTACGGCGCTTTACCTGGTGATCCCCAGTTGGGCAGTTTAGGCTTCAGGCCTGGCGGGACGGTCAGGCCTCCTCAACTTAAGGTGTCTTGCGACTGCTCCAGCTTGATTGCTTCTTAGGCGCTTCTGGTTAGGAGTTTCTTGTCAGAAGTTCCTTATTATAAGTTTCTTGTCAAAGTTTCTTGTCAGAAGTTTCTTGTCATGAGGGGGGGGAATGAGTTGATGGTCTGGGAGTGCTTGATGTTCCTCCCCGCACGCTGAAGGTGGTTCCCTGGGTCCCCTCACACTGGGCAAGGTCAGTGGGTGGTGGGCGTTCCTCAGCTATCTTACTACAGCAGGGCCTCAGCCCTGTCAGCAGCAGTAGTGTAGGTCTCCCCCCTAGGCCCTAAAGCCTATACTCCGGCGGAGGTTCTCCCAGGTTCAGTGGTGCCTCATCAACTGTCTCCAACTGACTAGAAAGTTTTCCCTCCAAGCCTTTTATACTCCTAGGTCAGGTGACTCTCCCAAAGGCGGCAAAACATAACTCCTCCCACAGCCCGGAAGGTTCTGGAACCTTCTACATGCCTGGCTATGTGGCCCAGAGGCGGGGACGGAATGGATACTGTATCCCTATGTCCCAGCCTGACCCTGGCTACTAGTGTGTATGCGTGTAAGGCCCCTCTGCAGTAGCAGGGACCTGTGGCAGCCATCTTGAGTGAGTTTCACACATGGTAAAACGGCTAGGGGAAAAACGAAAAATTTCTGGGAAAAAGGGCCAAGTCCAACATATTCATTTATTATTTGTTTTTATTTTGTTTTTCATTTTCTGGTATTTTATTATAAGGAAGGAAGGTGTTTAGTATTGTAGTAGAATGTTTTATCTGGAAGTATTCTGAATTCTGAATAGATTGTATGCACTGTTAAGTACAGCCTAGCTTAGTGAATTACTTTGTTATATCATGCTGTTTAGATGTAACTTATGTTCTACATTCTAAATGTTGTGAAGGCAGTTGCTTGAGAAGAGAAGACCTGTGTGGATGCTCCAATAAAGCTTCTTCATAAATACAACTTGTGGGTCGTTTTAACTACCACACCTGCCTGTGTCCCCCTCCTGCAGCTGTGCTTTCTACTTTCAGTCACAGCACACAAGCAGCACTGTGCTGACAGGCTGTCAGAGAGCACTGTCAGCCTGCTTGAAAGGCCTTTATGACATAGCAACATTGGGTAATGAGTTTTTGTTATCAACTGTTGATACGCTGAAGCAGTGAATTCCAGATTTAGAATCTGGTGTAAACAGTAGAGGCTTCCAATGGAAGTCAAGCATAACAATGCCTATATATGAGGTGTGTTGTCCATGACAGCAAAAGCGTCATCTCATAAACTAAAATTCTACTTTGCAAACACTGTAAGCATAGTGAATGCTGGTAAACTCAATATGACCAAAACAATAACAAATGTGTTTAAGCAGCACCATCAGTCACACATTTTCTAGTTTATTGTGAGGGAAGGGAGATTAGCCAAAGAACATGCAAAGTATTTAGTAAGGCTTGTTATGCTGAGACATATTCAACTGGGTTCCGCTAGTTTTACAGTATACCATTTCCTACTCATTGTTTGAGAAACTGGAAAATAAACACTGAACTCCACCTTCTTCCAGGGTGACTAACCTAATATGCATTCAAATGCAACATTTAACAGTGTAATCTCATCCCTAAGTCCTAACGTCCTCCTCCCAATCATTTACTTGTGAGGTGATTTCACCTCCTCCACAGGACCCAAATCAGGAAGTAGGAGTGTGTAGTATCCTGCATTTGTTAATGTAATGTATTTTACACCTACTGCTCAGCCAGTGTTTGTCCTCTGTGCTCAATAGAATGTTGGAGTCTTGATGTGCCTCGGAATGTTGGGACACAGAGAGGTGAAGGGACAGTTGAGCATGGGCTGAGCAGCATACAGGCTGCTCCTGGTGGGGCTCCCCTTCACAACTTTAATACATGTTGTCTGGAACTACTCAACTTGTTACCTGCTTGAATAAATCATCTTTTATTACATCCTACCTGAGTGGACCTCGTTACTACATTATTTGGCGACGAGGATGGTGACGAACCTATGTGATACAAGCGGATCTCAGGGACCTGGCGAACATAAGAGGACCTGAAGATGGAAACAACTACAGAGCCTGCAGTTTTTGCCACCGCAAACAACAGAATGAGGTATCCACAAGAAAGGAAGTACTCCAAACAAGGAATAAGGGAGTTCTACTCTGAACAACAAAGACGTCTACATCAAAGAAAAAATTTCCTCACAGGAAACCAAAGAAGACATCATGAAACAAGTAAGGATGAAGCACTACGCCTCTCAGCCCCACCAGTGTCCTCTCCATCGGACAGCCCTAGCACAGGCGTGCTGTGCTCATCTACACTACATAATTTGGACATTGGATTTGCCACTACAGTCTGTAGTTCGCCTTCTCCAACCTTCTGTCAGCTGTGTATTTCACCATTATCTCAAAACAGAGATAAGAGGATGTGGCCGTGAAAGGTCTGTCTCCATTCAACATTGAGTATTGTGGGAGTTTCCAGTGTCTGACTAGGAACTGTGTGGCTGAGGCTGTTGGATTGCGGTCCCTGCATTGTGTGATCCTGTACATATTCTGCTGACTTTCGTGAGGAGATGTACTAGTCTGGGCTACAGAGTGTGTTCACGTCGTATTGCTGAGGTGGCAACATCTACTATGACAAGATATCAACTATCACCATATACATTGTGCTGGCCTAAACCCTTCGCCCACAGTGTTCCGGTGTTTGGGAGATGTCCAGCTGCTGTATACTTAATGTGGGTTCTCGTATGAGGTGAATCATTGCTGACTGTTTGCCTGGCGCTCCAGGTAATTTTGTGCTGTTTGCATTCATGCCTCCATTGCGCCTCATGACACTATCCCTCACATCGCTACCGTGGTCAGTTTTCGCTCTACTTGGATTCTCCTCAGAATTCAACGTCCAGCACGCTGCTTGGCCGTTGAATCTGTTATTTTGCCGTTTGACTTTGCGCGCGCCGCTTACCTCCCTCGGCATTTCCTCGCGGATCCACTTCACTAGAGCCCTCTGTGACGACACGCTTTCTTTTGCTCAGCGACTCTGTTTGGTGCCCGTGCGCGCCGGTAGCCATCCGGCTTTGCGCATCGTGCGTGCCGCCATCTTGTGGTTGGCAGATGCACGGAACCTCCAGTTCTTGGTTTCGATCATTTTCCATGCAGTCGGGTAGCGCTGGCGTGGGGTGTCTTATGTAGACCGAACCTGGGGTCTTTTCATAGTTTTTTAAAGGCTCCGGCTGTTCTGTAGGTCTGGTTGAAGATATATGGAGTTTGGAGCCGGAAATATTTGATAATCTGAAAGCAGTTCACTGCCTAATTTTCCGAGTCAAATGGAAGTCTGGAGAAGATCCTGCTGGCTCTAGTGCGCCAGACAGCCTACTGCCAAACTCTGGATATTTCAAAATGCACTTTTGAAGCCACTTATACGAACTTGTGGTTCTCACAGTGAGTACAACTTGTTTCTGCTCATTTTTGTCTCACAACAGACTCACTTCTCATCAGCTGTTTGGTATCTTTTCAAAACTTGGTTTCATACGAACTCCTTGGGGTGTCACAGGCCTTCGGTGACACTTCCACCTTCAAAATGTCAACAGTCAACAAACGTTAATCTTTTTCATTATCTATGCCTATTATATGCTTGGCTATTATTACGCAGGATTCATACATGTTTTTTTGTGTACATTTCACTATGGAATTGCTCTTATTCACAATCATCCACCATGGGATATTATGGTGAGTTTTACGTTCATGGACTCTAGGTACACACCTACTTGTTCATTTTTCTTGTGCACACTTTCACACTTTTTCTTCCCTACACAGGAATGGCATTGGGTTTTAGCCCCATTTGCTCTACACTTGCCTACACGAGCTACTTACGGTTTTCACCCTTACACAGGGCACTGCTTCATGGGTCACAGTCCCATTTACATCTACACCGTTACCCTCACACAGGGCGTCTTATGGGTCATAGTCCCATTTTATCTTATCTTTCACCCTTCTCCCAGGTTACTTGTTTTTGGGTCATAGTCCCATAACTACATTACACAGTGCTTTACCTCTACACGGGGGTTGTCCCTACACGGGCTACTATGTCATGGGTTTCAGTCCCATTCACAGTGCTCCTTACCCCTTTGCATGGGGGTAGAGGACGGTCATGGGTATCAGTCCCATTGGCTGATATTTTATTTCTTTGTAATTTCTATGATGTTACATTGCTGTTTTAAATATGCAAAGTTACACTCATTTCTTCTTTGTATTATCTATTTTGGAAATGGGGAGGAGTATAGTGATACTGTTTGTGTCTCTTCGCTTCCTCTCTGTTTTCTCCGGTTCAGCTTTCCTATTGATGTTCACTTCTTTTTCATCTTTGGAATCTGGACCATACACATTCTCTGTTACTATTCCTGGTTCTTCTGCCTTTCTTTGTCTGTTGTGTTCTTCTCATTCTCAATTGTTCAGGAGGAGTTCCTTCCTTCTCTTCTCCTTGTGCTTGGGTATGTCTTCTGTTCTGTTCGCGCCGTGCCTTGTCCTTCCTTCCTTGCTTGCCTGCCTGGCCAGTGGGTATGTTTGGGGATAGTCTTTGGTGCGTCTATGTCTTTCTGTTCACTTGTTGTTTACTTCGCATTAACTCTGCTTCATTCTCCATTCTAACTCGTTGTTGGAGGGTATGCGTCATTTCCTTTCGTGTATATTCACTCTTTGCTTCTTTCACCTATTTCTTCGCTCTCTTCTGTTCGGTCACTTCTTTGCTTCCTTATTGTATTCGTTGTTGGATAGTTTGGGTCTATCCTATTTGTGTATACTTGCTCTTTGCTTCCTCCTCGTCTTCTTCCACCTGTCTCTTCGCTCTGCCTTGCTTACTCTTTTCCTTGACGTTTATTCTGTTCCACCGTTGTTCTTGCTGGTTATTTCTTCCTTGGTTCTCTCTCGCTATAAATCATTCATTTACAGGACTTGTGCTTCCCTTGTGTAAGGAAAGGGGATATGTAGTATCCTGCATTTGTTAATGTAATGTATTTTACACCTACTGCTCAGCCAGTGTTTGTCCTCTGTGCTCAATAGAATGTTGGAGTCTTGATGTGCCTTGGAATGTTGGGACACAGAGAGGTGAAGGGACAGTTGAGCATGGGCTGAGCAGCATACAGGCTGCTCCTGGTGGGGCTCCCCTTCACAACTTTAATACATGTTGTCTGGAACTACTCAACTTGTTACCTGCTTGAATAAATCATCTTTTATTACATCCTACCTGAGTGGACTTCGTTACTTCAGAGTGGCCATGACATAATCCCACCCCCTAAGGGTGGTATGAGTCCTGGCGAAGCCCACCCTTCCTAATGGTGTTCCTGTCTCATGGCTTGAGACCAGGAGGTTTGGTGCGGGATCCCTGCTGGGAATGAGGTCTAAAGAGTGTGTCAGGCAAGATCTTTCCCTGCCTGGCTTTGGCCGCATATGCCTGTGCGACGAGGGAGCTGCAAATTCAAACAGAAGGTTTGTGGCAGTCCTTCAGGTTAGCATTCTATTTGCACTCTTTTCTGGTGCTTCATGGTCAGAAGCGCGGTGGCAGCTTACCTTCCTTGAGGTTGACAAGCATTCTGAGGATGGCTCCTTTGTTGAATCCTCCATGTACCGGTCACCACAGGCAGCAGTGGTACCTGTGATTGCATCTTTTATGGATTGTTTCTTGGCCTACTTTAAATGTGCACCATGCATGCGCGAAGGGATCACTATCACAGAGTGGAGCATATGCACTGCAGTTATTGCTTAGTGCACATTCTCCTTGTTTAATTTCCGTGCCATGCCCCTTTTAAAATCTATTTAAGGGGCACTGAATAGAGGCTGGATGTCTTTCCAACTCTAAGGATTATTCCTTCCATGTTCATTACATTTGCAATCTCTTTATTGTTTTTTTTGTGTACCAATATGGGAAAAACCCATAAGAAATCCAGGCAAGTAGAATATCTGTCTGATGACTCCAGATCCAAATCTAGATCTCCACTTAGGAAGAGATCTAGGAGATCCTCTGATACTGAACATACTTCTTTTGAGGTGAGAGTCAATAAGATTTTTCTGGAGATTTTAGTGGGTGTAGGAAAGTGCCCCTTTTGCATGGTTACCCCCACTTTTTGCCTGACATCTGATGCAACCTGACTTGATGTGCCCAGGGTCCTTGCCAACCAGGTTCTCAGGGCCTGTGTTCTTTCCCAAGACTGTACCTTTGTATCCACAATTGCCACATCCCTGACCACAGGTAAGCCCCTTGCAAAAGGTGCCATGGGTACCAAGGGCACTATGACCAGGGAAGGCCTCTAAGGGCTGCAGCACCTATTGTGCCACCCTTAGAGGCCCAGCACCTTAGCACACACACACTGCCACTGCATGCTGCATGTTTTGGTGCAGAGAAAAGTGAAGAGTCAGCATGGCACACATCCCTGTGTGCCATGCCTGCAATCCACTGCCTGAAGGCCTAGGTAAGTCACCCCTCTAGCAGGGTGCCCTAGCCCTAAGGTGAGGGTACAGAGGCATGAGCCCTGTATCCCTACAGTGTTTAAGTCCATTCTTAGGCATTGAAGTGTAGTAAAGCCATAAATAGTATATGGTCTGGGACTTGGTCATTACGAACTCCCCAGCTCCATAATGACTTTACTAAAAACTGTGAAGTTTGGTAGCAAACTCCTCAGCACATTAAACACACACTGATGCCAGTGTGGGATTTAATGTAAATGGATTTGCCTTTGGATGCTGTCCCTGCCTTTTGCTGCCCCCAACAACTGGCTCCCACAGGTTCTGGCCCTCACTTTGGGCAGGAGAATCAGCAGGAAACCCAAGCTAGAAAGAGAGGTGTGCCTACCTTTGCCAACCCCACCCCTCAGGTGGGGGAGGTAAGGTGAAACACACATCTAAGTCCCCTCCATTTAGAAGAGGCTCATGCCCCCTCCCACTGGAGGGTGGCATATTAGGGGGGGATACCCACCCCATGGAAGGGACCCATTGGTCTGGATTCTGTCTCTGAGTGTGTGTATCAGTCCTTGATTGAGTGAATACAATACATGCTTAACACACCCTCTGGATAAGCCTAACTGCTCGCCCACACTACCACAAAGAGAGCTGTTAGTACTTACCTAAATTAGCCTCTGCTATACCTCTGGGGACTCCCTGGACTCTGTGCACACTATACCTTACTTTGGTATAGTATATACAGAGCCAGCTTCCTACAGTGGGTATCCAAGAAGGACAAACAAATCCAGAGAAGTGGTGTGTGGATGTCTCGTCTTCTCTAAGTGATGAAAAAGAGGAGGAGTTCTCTCAGTCTTCTGATCCAAGAGGAAAATACATTGATAAGGAGATTCTGCCTGAGATCCTATCCAGAATAGGATCAAATATGGGCTTCCTTGCATATGACTTGCTTTCCACCGCTACAGAATCTGTTTGACGTCAATTCAAAACTTGTTAGTGTCCAGCCTTGTCCATTCATTAGCATGTCTCAGATGTAATTTGAAAGGAATAGAAGGATCTATATAAGATAATTAATCAATCAATCAGGGGGTTTATAAAGCGCGCTACTCACCCATGAGGGTCTCAAGGCGCTAGGGGGGGGTGCCGCTCCGGATCAGTCGAAGAGCCAGGTCTTGAGGTCCTTCCTGAAGGTGTGCAGGGTCGGGGCGCGTCTGATGTTCACAGGGAGCTCGTTCCAGGTCTTGGCCGCGATGTAGGAGAAGGCTCTCCCACCTGTTCTGTTTCTGCGGATGCAGGGGACCTCTGCCAGGGTGAGGTCGGCAGAGCGGAGGTTCCTCTGGGTGCGTGGAAGGATATTCTCTCGTTGAGGTATTTGGGTCCGATGTTGTGGAGGGATTTGTAGGCGTGGGTGAGGAGTTTGAAGGTGACTCTCTTCTCGACGGGGAGCCAGTGGAGGTCTCGTAGGTGTTGGGTCATGTGTTCGTGGCGCGGTGTCCCGAGGACGAGTCTGGCTGCGGTGTTCTGGATTGTTTGGAGTTTGTGTAGAAGAGTTCTGTCGATTCCGGCGTACAGGGCGTTGCCGTAGTCCAGTCTGCTGGTTATGAGCGAATGGGTGACGGTCTTTCTGCAGTCGGGGTGGATCCATTTGAAGGTCTTACGGAGGATGCGCAGGCAGTTGAAGCTAGTGGAAGCGACGGCGTTGATCTGGCAGTTCATGGAGAGGGAGGAGTCGAGGATGATGCCGAGGTTTTGTGCGTGGTCTGTAGGGGTGGGCGGATTCCCGAGGGTGGAGGGCCACCAGGTGTTGTCCCAGGCGGAGGTGCAGGGTCCGAGGATGAGGATCTCGGTCTTCTCTGAGTTGAGCTTCAAACAGCTGTCCTTCATCCAGGCTGCCACGTTCTTCATTCCTTCCTGGAAGCAGAGTCTGGTGTCTTCGGGTTTCTTCGTGAGTGAGAGGATGAGCTGGGTGTCGTCGGCGTAGGATACAAAGCTGAGCCCATGCTGTCTGACGATGGCGGCGAGGGGGGCCATGTAGATGTTGAAGAGCATGGGGCTGAGCGAAGATCCTTGGGGTACTCCGCAGTTGATATCGGTGGGTTCGGAGAGGAAGGGAGGGAGTCTGATCCTCTGGGTTCTGTCGGAGAGAAAGGATTGGATCCAGTCGAGGGTGGTTCCTTGAATCCCTGCGTCGTGAAGCCTGGCTGCGACCGTGCGATGTGAAACGGTGTCGAAGGCTGCGGAGAGGTCTAGGAGGATGAGAGCCGCAGTGTGTCCCTGGTCCAGTAGCATGCGGATGTCGTCAGTGGCGGCGAGGTGGGCGGTCTCGGTGCTGTGGTTGCTGCGGAATCCTGACTGGGAGGCGTCTAGGATGGAGTTCTCTTCGATGAAGGCGGTCAGCTGGGTGTTTACGAGTCTCTCGGTGACTTTGGCTGCGAAGGGGAGGAGAGAGATGGGCCGGTAGTTTTTCAGGTCCGTTGGGTCGGCCGTTGGTTTCTTGAGGAGGGGTTTAACCTCCGCCCGCTTCCAGTCGTCTGGGAAGATGCCGGATCTGAGGGAGGTATTGATGGTCCGTCCTAGTTCGGGTGCGATGGCGGCGGCGGCCCTGTGGAAGATGTGCGGTGGGCAGGGATCCATTGGGGCTCCTGAGTGGGTTATCTTCATGGTCGCGGTGATATGTTCGACGGTGGTGGTGATCCAGCGGTAATTTCACGGTAATTTCTCAATACAAAACATAATTTACCTCTAGTTTACCGCTTTAAATTTAAAGGTGATGGACCTTTGCCACCGTGTTATCACCTTCAGGAGTCTTTACATAAACATGAAAAATCAAAAATACAATTAAATTTAAGCCAATAAAGAGAGTTGTGAGTATTTTTAAAGGGTTTTATTTTCTAGTCAAAAGTTAAGTTTCTCTGACCCTTTATTCATTAGTCAAATATCAATCAGGTTACAGAATTGGAAAATAGGAAAAATAGAATTAATACAGAACATATTATAGGTTGCATACAAAGCACTCCATAAAGGAGGGAAAACCCATAATTCTACGTCAGTCAGAACTCTTTAAAGAGTTTCAGGAAAAATATAATTCAAGAGTGAGTTTTGCAAGGCTAATCAATAATTAGCAAAAATCTCCCATAAAGAGAAATAAATGCATAAGACAAAAACCTGTCCTGATCTCTCAGCTGCTCTCTCTTCGCTGGTCTGTTCATCTGTCTCTCTCCCTCTCCATTGTCTGACAGAGAGGCTGCTCCTTGAAAATGCCCCTCCTTCACAAGACCACAGAGGAATGTGATCTGCCTTGCCAAAAATATGACGTGCAAGGACTCTCTGTAAAACAAATATGAGCAAGACCCCCACCTCACTCTGTCTCTCCTCGGACGCAATCTCCTCCCAGGCTGCACCAGCGACGTTCACGTACCTAACCCATATGGTGTCTGGTCAGATCTGCTCCTTCTCCTCTCCTCTCCCCCTATCTCTAATCTAAGTCTGATACGCCCCCTAAGGGGTCATTATTTATACTCTAATTCTTGGCTGACTATACTAATAATGTTGCAGTTTCAGTAGAAACTCGCACTGTGATTGGTTAGCACAGGTGACATAGGGGTCTCATCATCCTGTTCTCATTGCAAATCCAACCCATACCGGTTCTGACAATAGGGGCTTAAGTGCTTAAGAACAATATACATAGCATGTATCAATAAGAACATTTCTTGCAACAAAATGTATCAATCAATTTCCTGTCTCTCTTTCACATCGCACACAGGGATGACACTTTCCCACAAACATTGGTACATTGGCACGATGACGATGACAAGAGTGTGCAGATCACTGTGGCCTTGACCCATGTGTCTTCACTTGAGGCACTTGGCAGTTCATGCAGCTGGCACAATCTTCTGCGCATGCGTCTCTCATTCAACACACTGCTAACAATTCTCAGCCATGCTGGATTCCTAGGCAGCCATTTTTATTGTGGGCCCAAAAGCAAAACAAACACAAAAGAATATTAATTTATGAAATAAAACCCATTATGTTTACCTCCCCCATACTAGTACCCTGTATTAGTTATTACCTAGCAAAAGCCATTAGTTTAAAGCAGCTTTTCTATCATTTGTGCACAATATGCAAAATGTGCAATGTACAACATAGCATAAACATGCTCTAGTGCAAATTTTCAAAGCGCAAACAATTAATACATACTCATAGCAACATGCTGTAATGTTTTAAATAGCTTTTCATGCAAAATGCGTTTGCCCCATATGTAGTGTTGGTGCATGGTTGATTAATTAATACACATTATAAGAAGATGTGTTATGAACTGAATATGCATTGTCTAAATATGCAACAAAGCCAAAGTCTCTTGAGACGGGAACAGGGAGTGTAGATTACAAGGAAAAGGAGCTGGGAGGAGAGAACACACATTCCATTCTTAACTTCAAAGCTAAAGAGGAAACTGAAATCACGAGTTTTTCTACACTGCAAAAACACATGTTAATTCAGCACAATTATGTGCTACTTTAAAAGTTAAAAAAAAACATTCTCTAAATTAAATGTACATTCTATAGTGAGGTTAAATCTAAACTAAACACATTAAACATCCATGATTAATTAATTAAGCATGGTTTTAAATGAAAGCATTTCAGACTGAAAGCATTTTAACCAGGCCTCATTTCATGTCTTTCACTTTGCATGCACCAAAAGTGCCATTTTAAAATGCAGTCTGTCTGGAACACAAAAATAAAGCAATGCCTGAATCCAGATGAAATCTGAGCTACATCAATCCTCCCTTTGATAAAGTCAAATCATGATACCTCCATTGATTTGTTCTTTATCACACTTATTTAATCTCACAGGTGACTTTTTTTTTTTATTGCAAAAGCTGAGCATATAACAATTTTACCTCTATTTCTAAGGCAACACAAGTTTTGTCTGTAATCAGATCATATATATCCAAGCTTAAACTTTTAGTGCAGAGTTCTGTAAGTAGCTTCTTGGAACTGTTAGTCTTCTTTAAATTAAGTAACTAAAATAATAAAAGGAAAATTCAATAGAACAGTTTTTTTTAATATATATATTTTTTTTTTACTTCATCTTTTCTTCTTTTTCTTTCATCATTCAAAGATTCTTTTCTCTTCAGCTCTTGACAATTCTCAGTTATTTGTTTCAGCATTTCTTTTTCTCTTTGTCACCAGCTTGCCTTCAGGGTGGCTCATACAGTTCATTCAAAGTGGCATTCTGTACTTTTTCAATGCATTTTGACCACTCAGGTGCTGAGAAACTCTGACAGAGCACCATCAATTCTTTGCACTTTTTCAATCCAAGCCTTTCACTTTTATTTTCACTTTGATCAGATTCAGATGTTTCAGCTATGGGTGCAAATGATTTTTCAAGGGACCACTGCAGACGTTTTGGATACCCTTTCAGCCAGCTTTTTCCTACCTCCACTCGTAGGCCCACAGCACTAATTTCTTCTTCAGAGGCTGCACCTGACTCATTCACCCCTTTCATCTGTGTCAGTTTCTACTTTTTGCTTTTCCAGTGCAACTTCAGTTTTCTCTAGTGCTGCTTCACGCTCTGTGTGTTCCCTTACAGCTTGACTGACCCTCTTCTGTGGGCTTATGACCACTGCTGGCATCTTTTCTTGAAGAGGAGCTGTTTTATCAGGGGGACACAGGACCATACGTGTGTGAGAGGCATGCACCCTATTTGGAAGGCCACCCCATTTCACAACAGTCTTTGCCAGGATCATTTGGAACAGGCCTTTCCATTTCACAGCATCTCTCAGATCAAAGTTTTGGCACCATCCATTATGCAGATCTTGTGTAGCAGCTGCAATCTGGTGAGAAACTGCACGCTCCACAGCAGTCAGACCTTCACAGCAATGGCTAGTCTTTTCATCTGTGTTTTTCACAAGTGCATTTGCATTTATATATTCAAGCCACTTCAGTGATGCTGAAACACAGTCTTTTGCAAGGTGTTACTCTGTGCTGTCTTTGTGTTGCTTTATTATGCTTGAAACTTCAGGCAGATAGCTACAATCCAATCTTTGTCCAATCTGTGGTTCTGCACACATCTTCTTTGGGACCTCATTATGATCTGATTTCAGAGAAACTGGCAATCTATACCTGGGCATCAGTTTTTGCAATAACACATTTGCTACTATGCAGTTGTCACTTTTCTCAAAAACAGTTCTGATACAACCCTGTTGTTCTGCTTCTGAAACATTTTCTTGAGCCTCTATTAATTCACCTGTGAAGATTCCATTGAATGTATATGCTAACAGAACACAATTTTGTGCAACTGAGTTAGCATTTCTCTCTCCCATGACAACAGTGACTCCCATTTGAGCAGATATACTGCATGTTATGGTAAGGGCAATCAATTTCGAATTTTGGGCTGAGGTAACTACTGAAAGCCATGAAGCTTTGACAACATAATGTATAAGGAGCACAGCATGTGCTGCCTTTAATGTGTCATTGTTACCTTTCAAATATGGGCCAACTACAAAATGGACATTGTTGGGCTGATTCAGACGTTCATCATTAAAGTCTAACCTTGGCTTCATGCATATATTCATGATATCTAGACACTCATATTCAGTTTCATCACAAACCATTTGATTTGCTGGCATTTCTGTGACGTTAGGGCCAAAGGTCATTGGGAAATACATCACAGACCTTTGAACACATTCATGTTTTTGAACAGGCACTGAGAGAGCGCAGCCCTCTCTCTCACTGCAAATTGGTGTATTTTCTTTTAAATAAACTTGCATTCCTAGTGCCGGGGCGCGACACTTCTTTCAACTCTAGGAATGCTCTTGTGCAATTGTTGTCCAATGGAAGCGGATCAGACACATCCTTGTGTGTCAGCCTCAGTAAAGGCTTAGCCACTAGGGAAAGGTTTAGTAACCACTCTCTACAGCAGCTAACCATTCCCAAAAACTTCCTGACTTCTTTCTGAATTTGAGGTGGATTCATCTGGTGAATTATTTCCACTCTCTCTGGTGACACCTTTCTACCTCCTTTTCCAATTATGTGTCCCAGACATTCATTTTCTTTTTGACAGTACTCCTGACTATTCTCATGTAATGGCATTGTGACATGAACTTGACAAAAATCAATACCAGTAAGCCATTCTTCAGCACATGGAATGTGAAAAAATATGTTGGCTGGATTCGGTACCATAGGACAACATAGAAAAGTTATGCTATTAATCTCCTGCACTAATCTGTTCTTTTCATTTAGTTTCTGTGAACCTGTGATCAGAAAGTTACATAAACTTCCAATCAATTCCATCAAAAATCCTTTACTCAGTTTATCTCCAATTATGGGTAACATTTCTGCAACTGATGGTGTTCTTGAATACATGTCATCTGGTTCTAATTTGAATAAGACATGTTCTGCACATTTTATTAATCTGACATCCTTCTCTGTGAACTCTCTTATTTCTGTGTTTATTATTTCTTTCAAATCAGAAGGTAATTTTTCAACTGTCCTTTCTGAAAACAATGCTACAGCTGTCTCTTGTTGGGCCATTTTAAAATGCACATCCTCATCAGGAATCTGATAATTAACATCATCTGGTGTACAGTAATCTGTGCTGTTTAATTTGCAAAACAATTGTTTTCCTGCCAGGGCCTGTATCACAAACAGCAAATTGGTAACTTTCCTCAAATGGGCCTATTTTTGCTGCAAATTCTTCTAAAACTGGGTTTGTAATTTCTCTTTCTAAAATTCCTACAACTAAGTCTGGACCTTCCACTGTTTTCACAATGGACTTGGTAAATTCAGAATTGTTAGGGATAAAATTCTCATTTTCAAATATAGCAACCTGTTGAAATGGGTTCTGATTTTGTTTCTGGAAAGAATTCACATTTGCTCTGGACAACTTATCTAAATTAATTTTAGCATTTTCCATATTTTGTGGGAGCATCTGAGCTTGAAAAACTCCTGCCGTTGGTACCGGTTTCTGAACTGACATATGCATTTGCTTGGCTGGCACATTTTGCACCTGCATTTCTCTCTGTTTTTGCACATTTCCAATTACTGCATCATGTTTAAATTTATATTTCTTCTTCCAATGCTCAAATCTGTTACAAAGATGGCAAAGTGATACTTTTTCCAGCAGTGCAACATCCATACCTGAATTTGCACGAACCAAAACACCTTTACTTCCATCCTGTGTTCTTTTAATTTGTACCCAATCAACATCCTTTGCTGGCACTCTGCCCTTCAGGAAAGTAATCACTGCTACTTTTTTCTCCATAACAACAGAAAATGATGGGGCATTCATGCAAACCTTTTTCATTGTCTTCTCACCTGGCCTTTGCACAACAATTTTAGATTCAAACCACAATTCAGTTTGCATGGCAATGTCAAAGAACATTTCCAAATTAATACATAACTCCTTTAAAATTTCAACAAATCCATCAATTTGTGGGTACCACAGCATAGGTTTGTCTCTCAATTGTGGGAATGTGTTCAGAAATGCTGCAAGTTCACTTTTGTTCCGTGGCACATGAACATGCACTTCTCCCACCTTTTCTCTCAATGAGTAAGCAAAAGCTTCTCCCTCATCCTGTTTATTATTTTCCTCAACAAGGTCTGGTGGTTTCTTTTTCTTCTCATGTTTTCTTGCTAGGTCTGGTGGTTTCTTTTTCTTCTCATGTTTTCTTGCCCATTTGTCTCCTAATTTCTCAAACCCATTGCATTTGAAAATATATTTAATTATTTCTGCAATGTGCAATTGCATTCTTGAAGAACACATTTTCTCATTTGCTTCATCATTCATATGTACCCTGAAACTTTTCTGGAATGGAAAACTTCCTGAAACATCAATTTCATATTTTTGAGCCAAATCAGTCAGTCTATCATGTGTAGTTACTGCACATGTAGCTGTTTCCTTACTCAGGGACATTAATTCTTTCTCCTGACACTGGTTCACATTTTCGTGATTAAACAGCAGGTACTGTTAATTTCTTCATGTTCAAATGTTGAATTTAAAACACTAAGCTGCTTCTCTTTTTCAGGGTCTGGGTTAATTTGTTCCCCCATACTCTCTATCTTTTTAATCACTGCTGCTTCTTCAAAGCAGGTTTGAAAAATCCCATCTTCAAATATATTTATTTTATCCTGGGCTGCAGATGTTGTAAAGACCATTTTCCCCCCCACCTTTCAGTGCTTGGACTGTCTGGGGTAGTTTCTGTTCAATAATCTGTGAATTCTGAGATTCTGAAATAAACCCTGACATAATTACTCCTTCTGCAGCTCTTTGAACTTTTTGAGTAGGGGCCATATTAATTGGGACAGTCACAATTTGTCTAGGCACTGCCTGTGCATCTGCAGTTTGTAATATTCGGACTGAATCAGTCACATTTGAAGCAGTAACACCTGGAGATATCACTGTCAGGGCTGAATCAACAGATAGTGGGTCAATCTGAAATGTCTGCACAGTTCTCTCAATCTGTGTTTCTCTCTGTTTAACAGAAGCAGTAGCCACTGTAGTACTTACTGGTACACTATTTTCAGTATTTTTAAATGGGAACCACATAAAGTGGCGGACACTTAGTTAACAATGCATCCATTATTTCATCCCCTGAATCATTATTTATTTGAAACTTTTTATCATCATTAATTTCCTTCTTCTATATCTGGTGCTTTACCTTTGTATCCTCACTTGCTTTGTCTCTTGCTGCCTTTTCCCACATGCTTAAAGCTTAAAATTGTGCAGCTCTAGATGGTGTCTTCATTTCACATAACACTTCCCTTAATTTGTCAATACTTTGCAATTCAAAAGTACCATCTTTTGGAAACCTCAAAGGACCCTCTTTTTCAGTAATCTTGCACCATTGGTGAACCCACATACATGAATTTTGTCCCAAATTGGTAGACATAAAATGCACGGGTGTTCCTTCAGGAGCATCACCAATTAAAAACGAATTTTTCACTTTACCTCCCAACAGTTTCTTTAATCCTTCAAACATTTTCATTTCTGCAATAGTTCAATGCAATTTCTTTTCTCCAATGCTGTCGGTTTCAATTTCAGTCAGTTTAACTCCTACTACTGACCCTCTCAACTGCAATATTTTTCTGAGTTTTTCTTAAGCAAAATTCTGTTAGTAACAACATAAAAACATTTGCTACTCTGTCTGTTCCACTAAATAAAGGATAGATTTCTTTTCACTGCGAGTAACACATTCCGCTTAATCTTCACAAAGTAAGAACTTCCGTTTACTCTTCAAACACTGCGAGTAAATCCCTTCCGCTTACCCTTCACTCAAGCTTGGAAGAACCTGCTACTCCTTCGGTGTTACCCTTTCTAGGTTATGTAAGACCAAAGTTTCACCAGCTAACTCTTTTGCTGTCACTCAAGCTCGGAAGAACCTGCTACTCCTTCAGTGTTAATGTTAATGTTAATGTTATTGGGACTTATATAGCGCTAACTGTTACCCGAAGGTTACCTGGCGCTGTTACCCTTTCTAGGTGATATAACACCAAAGTTTCACCAGCGAACTCTTTGCTATCAATCACTCTCACTTTTACACAGAAAATAGTCCCTACTTTAACACTACCAGCCCTGCATAGCTTCTCAGTGTTATTCCAACAGACGAGTAACCTCACTGCAGTGTGGTTTCTATCGCCACCCGCTATTCATTCCCCGGGAATTTTTCCAGACAACATAAAACAAGACGCTAACTCTTTTTGTTAAACATTAATCAATAATCAATAATTCTGTCCTATGTAATTACCAATATAATCAATAAAACCATCAAGTCAAAATGAGCAAAATTTCACCAACAGTCAAAACCCTTACTATTTTTCAACACTTAAAAAAAAAAAAAACATACCTTATAGCACATTAACAACATTTCACAACCCTATTGATACTCACACCACTCCAGCAATCGCCTTCTTGCAGTACCTTCCAGTACTGCTTTGCCAGTCTTCAAGTTTTGAGCATTGGAATCAGGAATCAGAACTTTTGAGAATCTGGACATTTATCTAACTTGGGCAATTATTTTTCTAGCGCTATTTAGGCATTAGACTAAACTATGCTTCTTTTGGTGATGGTGTTAACCTTTCCTCTGCTACCAGAAACTGATCCAGCGGTAATTTCATGGTAATTTCTCAATGCAAAGCATAATTTACCTCTAGTTTACCGCTTTAAAGGTGATGGACCTTTGCCACCGTGTTATCACCTTCAGGAGACTTTACATAAACATGAAAAATCAAAAATACAATTAAATTTAAGCCAATAAAGAGAGTTGTGAGTATTTTTAAAGGGTTTTATTTTCTAGTCAAAAGTTAAGTTTCTCTGACCCTTTATTCATTAGTCAAATATCAATCAGGTTACAGAATTGGAAAATAGGAAAAATAGAATTAATACAGAACATATTATAGGTTGCATACAAAGCACTCCATAAAGGAGGGAAAACCCATAATTCTATGTCAGTCAGAACTCTTTAAAGAGTTTCAGGAAAAATATAATTCAAGAGTGAGTTTTGCAAGGCTAATCAATAATTAATAATTAGCAAAAATCTCCCATAAAGAGAAATAAATGCATAAGACAAAAACCTGTCCTGATCTCTCAGCTGCTCTCTCTTCGCTGGTCTGTTCATCTCTCCATTGTCTGACAGAGAGGCTGCTCCTTGAAAATGCCCCTCCTTCACAAGATCACAGAGGAATGTGATCTGCCTTGCCAAAAATATGACGTGCAAGGACTCTCTGAAAAAAAAATATGAGCAAGCCCCCACCTCCCTCTGTCTCTCCTCGGACGCAATCTCCTCCCAGGCTGCACCCGCGACGTTCACGTACCTAACCCATATGATGTCTGGTCAGATCTGCTCCTTTTCCTCTCCTCTCCCCCTATCTCTAATCTAAGTCTGACATGCCCCCTAAGGGGTCATTATTTATACTCTAATTCTTGGCTGACTATACTAATAATGTTGCAGTTTCAGTAGAAACTCGCACTGTGATTGGTTAGCACAGGTGACATAGGGGTCTCATCATCCTGTTCTCATTGCAAATCCAACCCATACCGGTTCTGACAATAGGAGGCTTAATGCTTAAGAATCATATATCACCATCAGCATGTATCAATAAGAACATTTCTTGCAACAAAATGTATCAATCAATTTCCTGTCTCTCTTTCACTTCGCACACAGGGATGACACTTTCCCACAAACATTGGTACATTGGCACAATGACAAGAGTGTGCAGATCACTGTGGCCTTGACCCTTGTGTCTTCACTTGAGGCACTTGGCAGTTCATGCAGCTGGCACAATCTTCTGCGCATGCGTCTCTCATTCAACACACTGCTAACAATTCTCAGCCATGCTGGATTCCTAGGCAGCCATTTTTATTGTGGGCCCAAAAGCAAAACAAACACAAAAGAATATTAATTTATGAAATAAAACCCATTATGTTTACCTCCACCATACTAGTATCCTGTATTAGTTATTACCTAGCAAAAGCCATTAGTTTAAAGCAGCTTTTCTATCATTTGTGCACAATATCCAAAATGTGCAATGTACAACATAGCATAAACATGCTCTAGTGCAAATTTTCAAAGCGCAAATAATTAATACATACTCATAGCAACATGCTTTAATGTTTTAAATAGCTTTTCATGCAAAATGCGTTTGCCCCATATGTAGTGTTGGTGCATGGTTGATTAATTAATACACATTATAAGAAGATGTGTTATGAACTGAATACGCATTGTCTAAATATGCAACAAAGCCAAAGTCTCTTGAAACGGGAACAGGGAGTGTAGATTACAAGGAAAAGGAGCTGGGAGGAGAGAACACACATTCCATTCTTAACTTCAAAGCTAAAGAGGAAACTGAAATCACAAGTTTTTCTACACTGCAAAAACACATGTTAATTCAGCACAATTATGTGCTACTTTAAAAGTTAAAAAAAACATTCTCTAAATTAAATGTACATTCTATAGTGAGGTTAAATCTAAACTAAACACATTAAACATCCATGATTAATTAATTAAGCATGGTTTTAAATGAAAGCCTTTCAGACTGAAAGCATTTTAACCAGGCCTCATTTCATGTCTTTCACTTTGCATGCACCAAAAGTGCCATTTTAAAATGCAGTCAGTCTGAAACACAAAAATAAAGCAATGCCTGAATCCAGATGAAATCTGAGCTACATCAGCGGGATCCCAAGTCATGATGTGTGGCTTATCGGCAGCGGTGGGGAGGGGGGTGGTGGGGTTCGGCGTCTGTTCACTGAAGTTGTCATAGAGGATCTTGATCTTCAGATGGAAGTAGGAGCTGAGCTTGTCGCAGAGTTCCTGGGAAGGTGTGACGTCCGTGGCTTCGCTGGGGGGTTTTGTGAACTGCTGTATGACGTTGAACAGTTCCTTGGCGTTGGTCGGGACGTTGTCTCTTATGAAGGTCCGCTTGGTTTCTCTTATGCGCTGGTGGTATTCCTTCAGGGTGCTCCTGTGGATGTTCCGTGCTTCCATGGTTTTCTCAAAGCGTCTGCAGGAGCGTCTGGCTTCTTGTAGTTCTGTGGTGAACCAGGCGGCCTTCGGGGGCGTTGTTTGGTGGGGTTGCGGAGGGGTGCGAGCTTGTCGGCGCAGCAGGAGATCCAGCGGTGAAATTCTGTGGCTGCGGAGTTGGTGCCGGTCGTGGTGCGTGGGGGGTTTTGGAGGAGGGTGGTGTTGAGGTGTTCCTCTGTGACCTTGCTCCAGTTCCGTCGTGGAGGGCGCGGGCGGGCTTGGGTGCGGTGGTGGGGTTGAAGGTGAAATGGACGCAGTGGTGGTCCGTCCAGAGGGGGTGGGTGGTGTGGCTGAAATAGATGTTTGAACCTCCCGCGAAGATGGGGTCGAGGGTGTGTCCAGCTCTGTGGGTGGGCGTGTTGACCAGCTGCTTCACTCTGAGTTTGTCGAGGTTGTCGAGGAGAGTGGTGGTGTCGGGTCGTTGCAGTTGTCGAGGTGGAAGTTCAGGTCCCCGAGTAGAATGTAGTCCGTGGAGGTTTATGCCTTACTTCATGTCTAAACTCTATCCTTTCACAGGGGTTGACAAGAAGTTTCCTGAATCTGTGCCAGTCCACTCTTTGGTTGCAGTCTGATGGGTTGCACTTCGATTGCTGAAGCAAATTTGATCAAGGGTCCTACGACTAAAAAAAGACTGATTCCACTCTCAAAAAGGCATATGTGGGAGCTAATTTAGCTATGAAGGATGGCATCTATGGAGCATATACAAATCAATCTATGCTTTCAGATTTCAAGCAACTTTTCAAAACTGCTCAAGAGGAAGAAGAACGTTCTGCTCTTGTTGAGAGTCTGGAAAAGCAAGCAGAATTTCTATTTGATATCTCTTTTGATGTTGTGAGAGTGGCAGCTTTAGCAGAGGGTGCAACAATTGCCCCGAGGAGAAATATTTTCAAAGAGACTCGCAGACTGATTATGCACACAAAAATGCAGCCCAATGAATGTCGTTTGAAGGGGTTAAATTACTAGGTCCTGAATTAGAAGAGAAGCTTCACTGAATCTTCGAAGAGAAGAAACACTTTTCCTCATTTTGTCAATCTCAGGCTCCATCTTCTAGTGCTAAATCGTACAAGTCTTTTAGGCAACTGTCAAGAAGACAATACAACCAACCCATGAAAAGACAGAAGGGAAAATCCTTCAAACCTCAAGTAGACACCAAAGGGAGATCCTCTCAGTGAATAAGAGTCAGCGATCCTAACTATGCTGAAAATGGATTAGACTTCCCAGTTGGAGGAAGGATTGCTCATTTTCTGGAGGTATGGAAACAATCCACTTCAGGCTCATGGGATCCTCCGGATAGTGAGCAAAGGGTAGAAAATGTAATTTGTTTCAACTCCACCAGATACTGGGACTATTCCTACATGAAATCCATGAAATGTGGACTAGTTCACAAGAATGCCATTATTCCAGTCCCACTTCACCAACAGGGCAAAGGAACCTTTGTGAAGAACTTTTTAGTTCTGAAGGTTACAGGGGGATATAGTCTAATGATGGATATCAAAAATGTGAACAAGTGGATAAAAGACATATACTTGAAGATGGAAACTCTTTAAAGCATTATTCCAGTGATTCCCTAGAGGAACTCCATGATAACGCTCAACTTAATGGATACGTACTTTCACATTAGTGTAAGAGTGTCAGAAGTATTTAAGGATCTGTGTTTTTGGCATCCACAATCAGTTCCAGGTGTTGCCCTTTGGAATCAAGTGTGCCCCCAGGGTATTCACAAAAATGATGGCTCCTCTAGTGGCTTACCTTCATCTTCAAGGTCTTCTCATTTTTTCATACCTGGATGATTGACGTTTGGTCAGATCAGAACAGGAGTCATTGCAAGGTTTCAGTCTGATGGAGAACTGTCTGAAAGCTCCTGGGCTCATCCTGAATTACGCCAAGTGCCAGTTGATCCATTTCAAATGAGAACATTTATCGGAGCTCTCTTCAACACTCTTGGATGTATGGTCTATCTTCCTCAGGACAGAGCGTAAAGATTAAGACAGACTCTATGCCAGCTTCTTTCACAGAATGAAGCCCGAGCAAGGTTTTAGTTGAGAGTACAGGGTCACATAGCCTCCTCTGTCTTCCTAATCCATTGGCTGAGGCTACATATGAGGCCTGTACTGGCACATCTGATCAAGTATTGGAAACCAGCATTAATACATTTCGAGAAGAAAATTCCTTTTACAAAGTAAATCTTACTCCAGTTACTGTGGTGCCTCAAAGATTCCTCTTTGAGCAAGGGATTTCCATTGAGTCAAACCGCCCTTCTGGTTCTCACAATGGACGCCAATTTGCTTGGTTGGGAAGCAATATTGAGGCTTCACATGGCTCAGGGGAGATGGTTATTTACACAAAGAGAGCATTCCTCAAATTAAGGGACCTTTCGGCAATCTTGGAAGCCTTGAAAGTGTTCAAATGCATCCTCAGCCTCAATCATGTTCTAGTACAAATTGACAATCTAGTAGTGCTAGCTTAAGTCAACAGAAAAGGACTCTCGAAGTCATCCTCATTTAATCTGGTGGCTGTTAAGATAGAAATCTGGGCAGAACAGTATCTTCAATCCCTGACATTCAGATATATCAAAGCAGAAAGCAATGTGCAAGTGGATCTCCTGAGTTGGCAGTTTGTTTCCTTAAAGGACCTCTGCCTCTCACGGCAAACATTCAAGGAGATCAGAAGGTTTGGGGAACCATTCCTGGATCTGTTTGCATCCCCACCAAGGCACAGCTGCTGACATTTTTATCTCAGACACAAGCTCCAGGAGCGTGGGAAGTGGATGCCCTATGGACATCTTGGCCCCTCAAACTTCTTTAAGCCCTCCCACCCTTTCCCTAAATCCGAGGATATTACTGAGAATTCAGGGAGAGAGAGAGTGGAAGTTGGGAAGGTGGTTCCAATCGGGATGAGACAATTATGGTTCTCTCTACTCCTCTGGATGTCCATGGATCTTCATTGGGGAATTCCAATGTCACTTTCTCCTCTAGTGAATGAGTGAAAGCTTCCACTAACTTATCTGTCTCTCTTGGCATGGAGATTGAAAGGGTGGGGGGGGGAGGGGGTGGAGAACTAGAGGTGTTCCTGATCATTTGGCCTCTGTGATTCAACAGTCTAGATGTCCATCCACTTTGTTCTCATTCTCTAGGCATTGGAAAAATGTCCAAAGCTGGTGTCTACAAAAACAAAGCTCTCCAATTGATGGTACTATTGGTACTATACTTCAATTCCTGTTTGACAGCTGTAGCAAAGGTCTATCAGTAGCTATGTTGAGATCACAATGGGCGGCCATCAAAGCCTTTAAAGATCCAAGTAGAAGGTTTTTTTTTCAATTTTATAGAGATGGAGACCTAGTGATTAGGCTGCTAAAGAGTTTCTCCATTTCCAGACCTGTGAATTGTCCAATCTTTCCTCCTTGGGTTTAACAGGATTTCCCTTTTGAACCTCTACTTTTATGAGCTAATATTCCTTACACTGAAATTAGTTTTCCTGGTAGCAATATCATCAGCAAAGAGAATTAGCAAATTGGTTTTCCTTGTTTTATAAACCTCCAGGATTGAAGGTCATGGAGGATGGCATAGTTCTGAGACCTGGCCCAGCATTCCTAATGAAGGCATCCTCTTTGAGCCATCGGGAAAGGAATTTGTTTTACCTTCTTCCTTTCCCAATCCCCCCTCAAAGGATGAATATCTACTACATTCTCTGGATGTCAAGAGGGCAGTTTTGACATGCTTAGATCCTACTAGGAGATTCAAGAAAACAGATTTGTGTTACCTTTGGTAAAGTGAACCAGGGTTGTAAAGCTGCAACCATGACTATAAGTAGATAGATAAGGGACGCAATTGCATTGGCTTATGAGTCCTCCACTGTTCCTCCACCAATAGATTTCAAGGGCAGGTCCACAAAAGGTGTAGCTGAATCTTGGGCTGATTTTAGAGGGGGTTTCCTTATTGGAAATATGTTGAGCAGGAACCTGGGCCACTCCTCATACCTTCCTGACACTTTACAAGATTCAGGACGTGGGTTTGAGAAAAAATAATTTTAGTTAGAAAGATCTGGAATCTGTATCATTGAAGTAAGATCCTTTCATTACTTTATTAAAATTTGAGTTTGTGGCATTACTGTGGAGTTGTATTATTTTTCAGCCAGTTCAGCTTTGGTATTCCTCACAAGTAAATGACTGGGAAGGGGACGTATGGATAATGCCCCAGTTACTTACCAGTAATCTTCATTATCCTTAGTAGTCCTCATCACAGTCACTACAGTGGAGCTTCTGGCCTCAGAAGGCTTGGTATTTCAGGATAAAGGGTGGCCTTGGCCATGATTTATACCACCCTAATGGTGTGGGATTTTGTCATTGCCATTCCTACTTCCTAGTTTTGGTCCTGTGGATGAGGAGGGATCGCTTCACAAGTAAATGACTGTGATGAGGACTATGAACTAATGAAGATTACCGGTAAGTAACCGCAACATTGCTTATGAGGAGCACCTATGAGTAATTTTGACTCTGGCTCTGGAGTTGGATCCGCCCCCAGTGTTGAAAATCTAAGCTCGCTCTCTCCAATGTTTGGATCTCATTGCTCCCCGGCCAGCAGGTCTTTAGATTTGATCATTACTGCAGGACAGCCTAGCAATTTCGTTTTTTGGAGAAGCACAAACGTGGTGCATGTGCTATGCTTGCTCACACCCTGGTTTAAAATCAGCAGATGAAAGGAGGAGCAGCAGTACTCCCTACATGCCTCGAGTGTGGGGGTGCCAGGGCCTCGCGGAGCACTACTTTCCTATCCCTGTTGAAACCATGCCACTGAAATTGCACTGACAAACACCAGCTCATCATTTTGCTTGTCAGATAATGTCGCAACTGCCACACAAAGTCATTCTTGAGCTGCTTGCTTTCTATACTGCAAGGTTTCCGATTGTGACAGATGTGTTAATCTATTTCTGTTAAGACCAGTGGTCGGAGTGGGGGAGATCTGAGGGGCACTGCGTGCCCATACTTTTTTGATTTTAGAAAAACAATTTCCCTACTTTTTGTGAAAAGACGACCGTCCCAGGATGGTTAATCCCAAATGTTGAAATGCTTCAGCTGAAGTGTAAGGCAGGGAGTCTCCTGTGCTGTAAAACCGAGGGCAGGGCAAACAGCTAAACGAACCTTTATGCCAGGGTGCCTGCTTCCCTGAAAGAAATGTAAATGTGCGCAACTGGTCAATCTGCATATGTAAAGGATGCTTGGACGCCAGTATTGGCTTTAATTGGTGGAATCACTTGAAACTTCCTGATGAGAAACAATTATTCTTTTTGAGAGGTAGGGCAAGGGAGCTACCAGCTAAGCTCTGAAGTTAGTTAATTTAAAAAAATGTACTACGACAGTCTGGGTATTACTAAAATCTATATTTTGGAAGCACTTTTTTAACTTAAACCTTTTTGCGCATTTTGTACCAGCATATCTTATATTGTGTGTGATGCAAGTTTAACATAATGACTTGCATGTTCACTGTGCTTTCTCTCACAGACTGGGAGCTTGTAGCCCTAAACATACATAAGTCACTATTTTCCACAGCACCAACCAGGATTCAATTCTGTGGCTCTCTGGTGCAGTGCATTAACTAATAGAGGTTTCTTGATATACGATAGTGCATCTCCCACTGATTAACATAACTTGCATTTTATTTTCATTTAAGCTGTGCTTTATTTTATATGTAGTTACCTGAAGGTGAAAGACCGAAAAAAGTTACATAATATTTAGTTTTTTTATCAATGCTTTGCCACGCTCCCATGCTCACTCACCCTGCCCCCATTGCGTGCAGCATCACAGTTCCCATCCTTGACCACCTGTTAAGACGCTGCATCTCTATGCGTCTGAAGGGAGAGTAACTGTACAGCTCCATCTGGCGTTGGATTTCCAGAGGCAGCAAATCAGACAAGTCTTGTTTTTAGGTCTCGCAGACCTGCGTTGCAGCGCGCATGCGCTGCTCGCTCTGCGAGGCTTCTTGTAATCAAGCAGATTTCAGAAGTGGCGTGTAGGCTCCGCCCCTTCTTTCCACTGGCTTGCGTCATCGTGCATGCTAAACGCTGGCTTTCCATTGTAAGTGAGGCTTTTTAGTCCCTCCTTGTTACCGCCCTGTCTCCTTTTGGCCCCGCCCACCCGGACTGGATCGTTTGCTTGCTTGTCTCCTTCAATTAGTGTGTAAGCACTTTTTTTTTCATTCGCGCAATGGCGACAGCTTGTTGTTTACGTGCACAGAACTTGCCAGGCTTCCACCCGGCCCCTAACAAGTAATTGATCGCATCACTATTCTGTGCACCAATTCTATACTGCGCAGGACAAAAGTGCACACCGATTCACCAGGAATAGGTCCCGCAGCTCGTATCAATATCTTTGAGTCTGCCCCAAAGAAAGCGCTGCTGCTGGACCGCTCTGGGCACTGATGCCAGGAAGAATGCAGACACGGTGGATCCCGTATTCTTTTAAAATAGAGACATTTGCAACACGACCGCTCTGGGCACTGATGCCAGGAAGAATACAGACACGGTGGATCCCGTATTCTTTTAAAATAGTGAGATTTGCGTCTCCTTGCGCTGAAGGCGGGTCATGAAGCGTTGCATGCTGGGTTCTTGGAGCAGTTTCACCACATAGAGAAATCCTTTGTTGCACTGCGTGTGCTTACAAGCGGAGAGAAGGTTAAAGAGGTGGTGCTCCCCTGCAATGTGTGTGCTTAGAAGCGGAGAGAAGGTGAAAGACGTGGTGCTCCCCTGCACTGCGTGTGCTTACAAGCGGACAGAAGGTTAAAGACGTGGTGCTCCCCTGCAATGCGTGTGCTTAGAAGCGGAGAGAAGGTGAAAGACATGGTGCTCCCCTGCACTGCGTGTGCTTACAAGCGGACAGAAGGTGAAAGACGTGGTGCTCCCCTGCACTGTGTGTGCTTAGAAGCGGTAAGAAGGTTATAGACGTGGGGGCCCTTAGTCAGTCCAGACTCCAGAGTTACCCACCGAATCTGATTACAGGTTGCTAATGTTCAGCATGTGTATTTAATTATTTCCATAATCCTTGCGTGTGTGCATAAAAGAACATTGCCCTAATACTATAAAAAAATAAATGATGCATATAAAATAAATTATGCTAGGCTCTTTTAGTGAACGTTCGTTGTGAGTCTGAAAACATCCTTTTCAAGATGGAGGGCTGTGAGGAGTTAAAGTTACAACACACACCCTTCTAGCGATGACGTACACACGGAGCTGCTTCAGCTACAAAGAGTGGTTTTGGCAGGCTGGAGTCAGCTGATCCTCAGTACAGTGGTCAGTATCCCCGCCTGTCCCGCGGGAGACCCGGGTTCAATTCCCCGACGGGGAGAGCAATTGATTTTATAAATTAATTTCTAATGCTTGTACATTTTAGAAGTGCTATATATTTTGAACGCGCTCTACAATATAAAAAAAGCATTTGCAATGCGATAGGTCTCGCATTTACGCGAGTTTGAGCTATTCACATTACAAATAACAATGCCTTTTATTTTTTTTTCGTTTTTAAAACTTAAATAAAAGGCATTGTCATTTACAATGCCAATAGCTTAAACTCGCGTAAATGCGAGACCTATTGCATTGCAAATGCTTGTTTGGAAACGGAACGAAATTTACATAATAGTTAAAAATGTTTTCCTTTTCTGAATAACATTTTTATATGTCTAAATAAAGATAAGATCATTATTACCCTCTCCAGCTTCTATGTTGACGCCAATTTAAAAAATTGAAATTACGTAAGAGGGCTGATTCCCCGCCCCCTGAGCGGTGGTGCTCGAGGTATCTATGGCTGGGACTCCAAGTCTCGCGCTCCTCCGGTGAGTGCAAAGAAGCCCAGCCCTGCCAAGTGTCACTCATCCAGGGTTAGACTAATGCATTCTAGGAACTTCCTCGCTTTACTGCAAGGCCCCAGAATGCTCATGCAAATCAGCTGATCGAGCTGAAAGTGTGTTTTCAACTGTTCGACTACAGCCTCATCCACTTTACATTTTTTCTGGGGCAAAGTGTAGTGATAGCCCAGCCTCCGAGTATGCCTGAGGCCCTGATTGGATCCAACCCTGCCAAGTAACGCACAGCAGGCGTTAGACTAATGCATTTCAGTGTGGTGATCCCCATCACTGCACTGAAATGCAAAGTCACACATTTATAGCACCTCCTGAAGCTGGAGCGCTGCTAATAGCACTGAGCAAAGGAAGCCGTGCGCAGTTCACGCTGCTCTGGCAGCTGCAGAGTTAGGTGAATGACAGACTCTGACCTGGGAGCTGGCTCAGCTGCGCTCTCTGGCTCCATTCATCTTAGCCGCATTCACATGACATGATGGCGTCACAGAGATTGCAACAGTATCCCATTATTTGCCCAATTAAATGATGAGACGGGACTAATAGGCACGAGCTGGCGGCAGTTATGACATTATGTTTCTTAAAGTTTGTCTGGACTCGAGCCCATCGCTATAGTGCCGCCAGTATTTTGGTGCCTGCAGTCTCATCAGGGATGCCGCTCAATCTGGACTGGACCACAACCACGGCAGTGGCCGCCGGAGTGAGTGGTGCTCCTGCAGCCTCTCATAATGATGCCAGTGCAAGTCTGGACGGAACTGGAGCGCGGCTGCCGCCGACGGGAGAGAGTTTGGTGCCACTGCCTCTCATTACACTGGCCTGTACTGTGGCTTGCTTTCTCTGCCAGAGTCCGTCACTAGTCGCAGGCAATTTGTCCTAATATATTTAATTATTTCACTAACCAGAGGCAGACTGCTCAGGCTGCGCAGTGGTGCCACGGCGGGACTGGCCAGCCCTCTAGACGGGACTGCTCAACTGACAGTCAGTGAGTGGAGTTGGTAAATTTAATTTTTATTATTTATTAGCTCGCACTAAAGTTCTTGAAAATATTATTACAGCGTGACTGAGCCTCAGCTCACTGCACTCCTCAGCAGCCTCAGGCTGCAGGTGCCGCGGCAGGCTGGGCAGTGCTCTGCGAGTCAGCTGAATGACAGTGACTGAGTAAATTTATGATAGCAGCTGAAATCTGCGCTGGGGCCTCTCTCAGCCTGTTTGGTCGGCCGGTCCCACGTGGGACAGAAAGCCTACAGCCAGAGTGTCAATTGAGCATGCATTAATTTGATTGATTGCTATGGAGGAGCCAGGAGGACTGGTCTGCATGACTAAGTCAGGATCTCTGTTTAACATCATGGTTACACATTTGTTTACCAGTATGATCAGGTTACAAGGGCACTAGGTTAGTGCCCTTCCATTTCTGGTGCTTTGCAGCAGTTTTGAGATCTTCTGAGTTTCTTGTTACTCAAATGAATATAATTTCTGGCATTTATATGTTTCCCTGGTCTTCATTGCTTGATTTTGCTCGCAAGAAAGTGTCACTCCAATTGTCACACATAGTCGTTGAATGTCACTCATAAGTACACTGAAAATATGAAAATGTCACAAGAGATGGCAGCTATGTGGATCTCTGTTGTGTCTTATCTTCTTCGAAAGCACTGCGAGTGGTGCCGTCTCATCCCATGCAATGTGCTGGCGCAGCCACTACCTCCACCTGGAACGTCAGCGGCTTGTGCTGAAATACCATTGGTATCTTCCGAGTCATTATAGAGACCCTGATTCACCGGAAAGTCATGGACGTGATTCATCAAAATGCCAGGGGTAGCGGGAAGTGACATTACAGGAAGTGATGTCACAAGAAATTTGACCTGGTGACATCACAGGAAATGACATCACCTGTCCTTTGACCCAACCCGATAATGTCACAGGAAGTGACATTGCAAGGCATTTTACCTGATGACAAGACAGGTAGTGACATCACAGGATCTTTGGACCCTATGAAATCAAAGGAAGCAACATTGCATGACCTTTGGCTTTGTTCTATCACAGGAAGTGATGCATCTAACTTTTGGTTATTTACATCACACACAGAGGCTCGAAAATTTCTAAAGATACAAAAGAAGTACCTTATAAACAGACATACTTCAAATCCTTTGGAAAATGCAGCTACATACATTGTTTTAGGTAGTATCTTCAGATATACAATTCAGATAACGTAGCATTGATTAAGAACCTATCAAATAGCGTACAACAATGGCAAATACACTTGTCAAGTTGAAATCAGCCATTATCAATATCAAATAACTTATAAAATGGGAAAGTAGATGGGCCTAGAATGTTCAAAACAAGTTCACTTTATCATTTGTTTTAGAAACTAAGAGTATCAAGTAATTAAATCTCAGTCTTGTAACATAGATAACAGTACTATTTAATGCAGGTCAAGTTCTCCCAGCAGCCTTCCTTTCCATGACATGATATACACACTTCTAAACCTGTGGAGCCATTGAACCTTTCCAGGCTTACTATCATTAATTTCTTCTTCAGAAAACATGCGCATCACTGGTACAGTACTTGTGTTAATCAATAATATACTTTTTCTGCATTAACATACCTTACCAGCAACAAACATCTTATTTAACAGCCAGAATGCCCAAAGGCCTGAATGCTTGCTTTACAAATGCAGATGTTGCAGTCCGCATTTAAAAATTACTCCATTAATCACTGCTCCTAAAGCAAAACTTTCCACATTTTCAAAATCCATCACACACAAATACAGATACAATGAATCATACGTGTGCAAATCAGTGTATAGAAAATGTTACATAAAGTAAAGGAGACTACAAGGTATAGGATTCACATGTCATCTATACTGGTAGGCACTTTTTAGGGTGCTTGGTCTGAAGAAGCACAAACTCAGGATTCAGGAGGACATAACACTGTGGTTAGGGTTGACTTTAATAATAAGAATGTATTTCTACCCAAACAAACCTTTCATAGCAACATCAAGATAGAAAGACTGGTAAAAAAACATAACATTCTAACCTGTACCGTGAGCTTGCCAGCAGCTTTTAGATGGCAGTTCATATCTTACTGTGCTAGATTACGAATGTAACTTATGAACTGCACAGTAACAACAGAATATCTGTGACACAAGCAGTAACCCGCTGAGCTATCCACATAAAATATTGTTGTTTGATATGCATGGTACACCTTCTGTGCCGCAGCCATATTAACCCTCTGCTCTGCCTTAGATAACTGAAAACTGCCGCTACAAAAAACTCCCATCTCTCTGCAGCAGGTACATAAGTAAACCACCAGAGTTCACTTGACACTTTTATTGTTGTCCAAAAACTGCTGAATATACAAGGAACTTTGCAGTGCTTTTAAAACTGCTGCACTGCTACAAAACTGTCCCCCACTACAAAACCTGCCCTCCACACTTCCAGCCTCCCAGGGAAACGCTCACCTGTTGCCCGATACCCAGTATGGCCATTCTGGCCTTGGTGGTTGTAGGAGGCTGGCTTAGTATATGGTGCACACTTAATTAAGTGAAGCACCTTGCATTAATGCAGACAACCCATATGGTGATTTTAGTGGTCTTAGACAACCATAGAAAGCTCTCTAAGTGGAAGCTGTGGAGAGCAGCCTTCAGGCTTAGTCCAGAAGGAGTGTAAAGCAGCTTGTTTTACCATATCTAATCATGTAGTGTAGGTTAAACGAAAAAGAACCACTCAGTGTACATATAAAAAACGATCTATTCATTACACAACACTCACTAATGCATTGGTATATCTCCTTACCAGAGATATCAACACAAATACACAACAATACTTCAATTGCAAAAGGTAAGCAAGCACAATAAAAGTGGTCTCCAGGCACAGACCAAACCATATACTAAAAAAGTGGAATGCGAACTAAACTGAAGTCGGGACTTGGACCAGGAGACTCAGAAGAGCTGGGGACCCAAGGAACCACCCAAGGTAAGTACCCAGGAACCCCATGGAGGCTGTGTGCAGAGTGGAAACACAGCTGCGTACTCAATAGAAGTCAATGGGAAAGTCGCGGTTGCAGTTTTGAAGTGGACCCTGAAGATACCTTGTGAAAGACAGAAGGTTGGAGAGTCACCCCACCCGTGGATACCCCAGGAACCAGGATACCTACACCAGGGAAGCCAGGTGCATAGGTGTGAAGTGTCGTCGGAAACTGCAGTAGACCACAATGGAGGACTTCAGTAAAGATGCCGCTGGCGAAGACTGTGCAAGAGTCCGGTGGAAATCCATGTCCATCGTAGATTCTTGAAGAGAAGAACCTGCAAGCAGAGGGGACAGAGTCTATGCCACCTGGAGGTGTCCAGGAGGCACGGAAGAGCAATGCCCACTGATGTTGGAAGATGCGGGAGTGATGACTGTGACCTTGTCGCTGCAGCTGTGATGAACAGACGATGCTGAGGAAGACCAGGAGCTGTGCATGAGCTGTTCCACGTTGGAAGGCAAGAATCAAGGGGTCGGTGTCTGGCGGGAGCACCAACAAGCCTTGGTAGCTGCAACAGGCATGGAAAGCAAAGAAGGAGCAATGTTGGAATCAGCAAGGTCCATGGGACTCCCCACAAGCAGGAGAGTCCGAGCAGGCTGCAAGGAAGCAGGGCAGCCCACTGAAGCAGGAGAAACCCTTGAGAGGACCCACAGGCCGAATGCACAGGAGTTGCAAGAGGACTTCGAGCAGCTTACCCAAGAAGAAGGCCCACGGTGCACAGGATCTGGTGAGGACGATGATCTTGGAAGGAAGAGATGCTGGAGGCTGGAGCTTCTTGTAGCCCGAAGATCTCTGGAGTGCAGAGTTAACAAGTCTTGGAAACGGCAAGTCTACGCGGTGAACCGGGGTTTGGTCCCAGCGGTTCCGACAAGGGATACTGGCCTCAAACTTGCTGAGAGGACAGGTCAGGCCCTGAGGGAGTTGCAGAACCACCACTTGCATTGCTGAGCCTTCCAAAGTCTGTGGGACGTCAGGAGCAGCAGACCAGGCAGCTTTATTGCGGTGCCTGCAGATGCAGGGGAATGACTCCTTCACTCCAAGGGAGATTACTTCGGGTGTCCTTGATGCCCACAGGTCTGTTGAAGATCCTGGAAGAAGCATAGACACAGATGACGTAGAAGACTTGCAGAACAGCGAGACCAGGAGCAGCAGGAGTCTTCCTTGATGCAGTCTTGGTTCCTAGTGAAGTCCAAGTATCCAGATGGTCGAAGCGTGACGTGGCTTCAGGGTTGAGTCTTGTCTCACAACGAATTTGAGGACCCACCCATAGGTAAGCCCTTTTATACCCTAAAAAAGGGGTTAGGCCAACTCAGGGGTCCCTCCCAGAGGAGGGGCTGGACAGAGGGGAGGATACTCCCATGTCTTTTGTCCAGTTTCACGCCAGAGCGGGAGCCAAGGGTTCCCAGAACTGGTTCCAACTGGAGTATGCAAGGAGGCCACCAAATGTGCCCTTCAAAGCAGTCTGGTGGCACTGGTAAGCACCCACACCCCAGCCCAATACACTAAGTCCTGTCTGGGAAGTGGTCACACCTCCTTGTGACAGGAAACCTATTGTACTACTTTCTTCTGCTTAAGCTCAGCTCAGCAGCAGGAGGGCAGAATCGTGTCTGGGGTTGGCAGCAGCACTAGTTTGCTGGCAGACCCTGGAAGGCTGTTACCGGGAGTACTGATTCAAACATGTTTGATACCAAACATGCCAAGGTTCGGCACAGCCACTATATAGTTAGTCATCATGTAATGACAGATGGCCACAATATGTATCAAAATGGCTGCCCGCACTTACAAAGCCTGGAGAATCGACTATGGGGTTTGTAGGGGTGTCCTGCCTTTGCAGGGGCACCTACACACTTATAACCCAGCACCCTACCTCCAGGATTGAAAGGCCTTCCTTAGGGGTGACTTATAGGTTTTAAGTGCAGTGACCTCAGATATAAGAAAACTTCTATCTGTTGTAAGTGGTGCTAGCACCAGTTTACACCGTCTGCAATGGCAGGCCTGTAGTCACAATATGAGTGGTCTCTCGTGGGTGGCATAACACATGCTGCAGCCCACTGGACCCCTGGTGTATCAATGCCCTGTGTACCTCAGTACCATATCCTAGGGACTTGTAGGAGCACTTCAGTAGCCAATTGTGGAGGTACAAAAGTACTTACTAAGTCAAATTTAGGAAGGAAGCACAATGACTGGGGTCATGATTAGTAGGATCCCAGTCAGACTAGTCAAAAAACACACTGACGCCAGCAAAAAGTGGGGGTAACTATGCTAGAAGGATCTTATCTTCCTACATAGGTGTTCAAAACAGACAATGTCTTGTTGGCCAGTCCACCAGCATTGACCGGCGTGCGCATGCTGTGGCTACATGGATGCAGTATTCGACCTAAAACAATGGCAATTAATGTATTATTCACATTACCTAAATGATTACTAGACCGCTAGAAGTGTTGAACCTGAAATGTGTGCTTTTTAACAATTATTTCTGAAGTTTTGCAGTAGGGCATTTGAAAATCTTGAGTAAATTCTAAAAACAGATGATCTTGTTTTACTTTACTTGTTACTTCTGTTAGAGGTTTGCCCAGGGTCTGAATCTCACAATGACCGGCACCACGACAAGTGGAGTCGTAGAGTCAAGATTCAGGTCGAGTAGATGTGACAACTCAGTCAGTCTCACTCTCACACTACCTGCCCCACAGCCCACCCGAGGTCTGACTCAGTCAGAGAGTGAAAATTAAGTGAAGCAAGTCACTAACAGCCTGGTCGGGACTGGGAGTCTGTTCCCGAACTTGCGTTGAATTCAGTCATACACTCTAGAGACACCCTGCACCCACGCCACGCAGCAGGCACGAGTCAGACTCTGAGACCTCACCGCGTGTCACACATTCTTGGCAGCAGGCATATTAACCCTTTGCGCTACTTTAGATAAGTGAAAACTGCCACTAGACAAAACTCCCCTCTCTCTCCAGCAGGTACATTAATAAATCATCAGAGTTAACTTGACACTTTTATTGTTGTCCGAAAACTGCTGAATATACAAGGAACTTTGCAGTGCTTTTAAAACTGCTACAAAACTGGCCCCATCAACAAAACCTGCCTCCCACCCTTCCAGCCTCCTGGGGAAACACCCACCCGTCGCCCTATGCCTGGTACGGCCATTCTGGCCTTGGTGGTGTTCAAAACAGACAATGTATTGTTGGCCGGTCCACCAGCACTCACTGACCAGCGTGCACATGCTGTGGCTACACAGATGCAGTGTTCGACCTAAAACAATGGCAATTAATGTGTTATTCACATTACCTAAACAATGGCTACACCACTAGAAGGGTTGAACCTGAAATGTGCGCTCTATAACAATAATTTCTGAAGTTTTGCAGGGCATTTGAAAATCTTCTGTCAACTCCAAAAACAGACAATCTTAACTTACTTTAGTTATTGCTTTTGTTAGAGGTTTCCCTAGGGCCCGCAACTCACAGGAGTCACAGCGACCATCACCACTACAAGGGGAGTCGGAGAGCCGAGACTCTAATTGATTTGATGTGATGACTCAGTCAGTCTTACGCTCACACAACCTCACGTGCCTGGTGGCCCGCCTGAGGTCCAACCATCCAACTCAGTCAGAGAGTGACAATTAAGTGAAGCAAGTCACTCACGGCCCGGTCTAGAACTTGCCTTGATTCTAGTCAGTCACTTTAGAGTCTTGACACCCAGCACCCACGCAGCAGCCACAAATCCAACTCGACTCCAAGGCCGCGCCAGCACAGCTTTTGCTGCCGCACGGGGGCTGCCCAATAATTTTTGCTAGGGCTGTCATCATTGGTAGCACTTTTGCTCTACCAGATTGATGGCTCTGCAACCCGGTCGGCGGTCCCAAACACAGTGGTACACATACTGCACCAGGCACCATGTCCTCAGCTAGGTTAGGGTGCAGCAGGTCGGCGATTGCACTTACACAAACGTGCTGCTAGCTGCAGCATGTGTAGTTCGTCACTGTCCATTAATGCCCAGTCATGCTGCGAGCCCTTCTTGCTCATTCGCCCAGCTTCCTGGCCCAGGCCTGCAGCAGATACATACAATGTATCAAATCAAGGACTGTGCTGGCCGGCTGGCCTGGCCCGGCCCAGGGTCACAATAGCAACAAGTGAGATGAGTTATTTCCCCCACCCAGGCCCATCTTGCAGACCATCATGATGTCTCTGCAGGCAGAGCTTCAGCACAGCAGTGCAATCAAGCGCTGCTCACACTGTGGCTGATTTTATGCCACCAGAGAGCTTGCCAAGACTGACAAACAGCCCGGGGTAACAAGCAAGGTGGCAGGGGTCCCAACGGGTGGCTAAGGGGTCGCATTGCGATCCCTGGTGACCCCTAATTGACATCCATGCTGTAAGTACTAAAAAAAAAACCAGAACCTCCGCATCGGCATTCATGCCTCCATTGCCCTCTTCCACTTGAAAACTTGTCTCGGACAGACTCACGAAGAACACACTGCTTTGAATTCTGTGTTAAAATTCTTAACCGTCCCAGAAAAAAGTCTACTCAACTGTGCCCAAAGTTAACACAGAATTATAATTGTATGTAATTTTCCCTGTTTTAAAAAATCTTTCCATATACTCTTTTTATTTGGAGGTTTGACATCTAAACTTTAAAAAGTGGCCTGTATTAAGTACCATGTTATAAGATGTATAGTTTAGATAAGACAGCTATAAAACTATAAAGCTGTAATCAACATTAAAGATCCTTATATAGGTTTGCAAAATGTGCACTACTACCCTGCAAGATTGTTGATAGACTCCAACATTTTGAAATAAAATATATTTTAAATAATTTACAAAATTGTTGTATTTCGAATACAAACATTAAACGAACTATGGTATTCAAGTAACTTACATATTCACGTACTTTCACTTTCAGGTTATGCTCCACTCTTTTCCAGAGACTATTCTAAACGTGGATCATTCTGTATTAAACGCACACTATTATTTATCAAAAAATATAAGCATTTTTATCTTTATTGCGATTTTCCTTCATGGTTTTAATCACAACAAGTTTTACACACAGTGTCACATAAAACGTTTGGAATGTTGCACATCAGTACACTTAAACTATGGGAAAGTCACACATAGGCAACCTGAAACTTGGTAGCTGTGGAAGCCCCGTCATGCTATGGATTTTTGTAGCGGTCGCGTGCTTCTTCTTGTTGGTCAGGGTTCAATTCCGCTTATTTTCACTATGCGGCTCTCAAGAAAGCACTGAAAGAGCGAGGGTCTCGAAGGAGAGAATAGCAATGCCGATAGTGCCACCTTGGGCGTAGCTGAATAAATGCTCTTAGTGACTCCATCTCAGTAGAAACTGCGGGGCAGATTTACAAGAAAGTGACGCATCTGTAAAGATGTGTCACATTCCCTGCGCCACCCTGAGAAACCCTTGAGCCACCAGGGATGCGATGTATTTACAACACGGCGCACCATGGCACAAGGATTGACAGATGCGTCAGAAATTCTGATGCATCTGTTGGTGCAAAAGTCACGCAATGCTGGAATCATGTCGCAAGCACAACGCAACTCCAGCAATGCATGTTGAGGCCTATCCTCATTGTGCTGCGTCACTCCTTATGCCTGCTTTAAGCAGGCGTAAGGTTTTGACGCAGTGGCACAGTGAAATCTTGTAGATTTCACTGCTTCACTTTTAAGAGGCTTTCCTGCGTGGGAACGCCCACCCTGCATACATTATACCTGACGCAGGTATAATGTGACGCAGGGCCTTACAACGTGTCGCATCTTCCTAGATGCGTCACGTTGTAAATGGGCCGCATTTTTACGCCGCCGCTGCATCACAAAAAGTGACGCAACGGCAGTGCAAAAATTACGCAAGGGGCTTGTAAATATGCCCCAAAGTGAGGAATGGAATACTCGAATCAATCTCAGCCACTAGCAATCGTGTCGGGCCTCTTCCCAAGCCATTCTTTTTCGCCCACCGTGCCACCTAAGTTTGGGAACAGTCCAGCCCGTACTGCCATGCCAGGTCCTCCCTGAACTGATACACAAGCAACCTAGGACCGGTTGCGCCCTTATTAGGGCTCATCAAGCAGGTATAGCTTGTTTCCAGTGGTACAGTGAGCTCAGGACCCACGCCTGGGCATACATACCCATTACAGTCCATCTCAGCAGTCATTAAATAACAATGACCAAAAAAATATACGTCTTGATGCCGGCCATCATCAAACACCCACACTAATTAAGCACTTGACGTGCCACATAAACGAGGTGGTCACTGACCCTTTTTATGCAAGTTTTGGGTGAAGCATCTGTATGCCCTTATCCGCGTTTCTCTACAAAGGCACAGACTTATAACACGTTCACAAAGCGCCATATCTGAGCCCTCCACAATCACGGTCTGTGACTCTTGGAGATGTGCTGCTGAGCCCTGTATCAAAACAGTGTCACAGGCGACACAAGACTTGAGTTATTTAAGAATCCATCAAACCCCCCAAATTCTCAGCCCAGGGCTCAGGCTGCTCGCCCCTGGACTTTCTTGGGGTTTTTGCAGCCAAGCGAGGTGTATGTGGTGTCTTGGGCCACTAGGCCCACATGCTGGATGAGTAACCACACTGACACAGTAGTAGGGTACTGGGAACATGGCCCAGGGCACGTGTGCCTGGCCCCTTTTATTTGCCGGGTCACCTGACTGGTGACGCCTGTGATGGGTGGGTGTATAGTGTGGGTGCGACACAGGCGGAACACTAGAACGTGTCCAGCTGGACTCTACAGTGTACTCTGGAAAAGACACAGTGCACCACAAACCGGGAACGAGGGTAGCAGCAGTCTTCTTCCGACATGTTTCCAAAGAAAATTTCATTTAAACTCCATTTCTGAAGGCTGCTGCTCCTCTGTCTGTATTATGACTGTTTTTCTTCTAATGCTCTTCTTGTCATGCCTCCCCTCCCATTTTTTTCAACACACAGAGGACGAATGGAAGGAGGCACCTCATTTGGTTTTCCCTAGGGCGCTTTCTGAGCAAAGGCCAGATTTGGGCAGACCAGTGCCCAGTGGATGTACAATGGGGTGAGACAAGAGCGGTACTTCCACTGCATGGTCCGTGCCCATGGTGGAGCCTCATTCTCATCCAACTGCACCTCTGACTAGTAATCTGCAGGGGGCACTATTAGATTAGGGATGCGGGTGGGGCAAGTCACCTCTTAAATACTGCAACAGATGGAGGATGATGTTTAAGACTTCTAGGTACCTAGGAAACATTCTGCCCACTCAGGCTCCGGGACAGCAGCTCTCACTTTACCAGCTGTGTTGTGGATACACAAAAAGATGAAAATAAATAAACAACAGCAACACACATAAAATTCGGCTTGGGCGTGGGAGGGGTACTGTGGACAGTGCAGATGCAGTAAAGCTTTGCGGGTCAGGTGATTCCATCCTTGACCTCTGCCCCGGCCCTCTTGAGGTCCAATTAGCAGAGGGAAAAGGGTAACGTCGGGCACAAGTCCTTAAAAAAGAAGTGGGGGAACTAACCAAGTTAGACAGTATGCAAGTGACATCATGGTGCCTGACATTGCATCACAACTCATAACCTCACAGGAAGTGACATAAGGTCTTAAGACCTCAGATATGTTTAGCAGGTCTATCATGAGTACATTTGAGCGCATTAAAATATTTAACAAATGAAATTTTGTGTTGGGGTTGTGCCAAAAAATTGACGTAACCCTGATGCAAAACTTGGGCATCAACGTATACATTTATTTTTTTAAACGCTCCCACAAAGAAATCGGCAACAAGGAGAAATGTGGCAGTAAATCTGTTCTGCTTAATTGGTTGCAAAGTCTGTATTTTAAAATATCTTATGTGTGTCAGCTAAATCTCTGGGAATAATAGTAATGGTAAAATAACTCGAGGATAACGTATTTGCTGGAGAGATCTGTGTTTTGTCTAGTGTCAGTTTTGAATGAAAGTAGAATAGAGGGTTAACATGTCTCCTGCAAAGCATGTTATGTGACATGCAGAAGACAGATTTTGATTTTATGTAAATAGGTAAGTGGGTAACTGCTTTTAACACACAGATCCTTTTGTTACCTGCAGTCTATAAATTGTAATCCTTCTAATATACCACAGTGAGCTATGAAGGTGATGTGGCTCCTACACCTTGTAACCCTCACTGTCTTATGTAACATTGATGCGTTACATTATGCGTGCACTGATTTACACACATATGATTTATTGGCAATGTATAATGTGTAAATGGGATGCAAACGTTCTGACACCCTGTATTGGAAAGATTAGTGCTAAGGTACTATAAAAGAAATTCAACAAAATAGTGGAATTTAAATTATTTGTGTAATTACTTGGACAGACCAACACATCTGACATTCTAACAGTGCATGCATATCTGCTATACACAGGGACTGCACAAAGTCAAAATCATGCCTCTCTTAAGTATTTCTGAAGTGATAACAAGATGTGCGCCTTTGTTTCCCCTCCATTGCATTTAGATGTGAGGCTCCCCATAGCTCCCAGCCAGGATACTCTAACAAAGGGAGGCCTGATGGCCTCTTAACTTTGGCTTTTGTTATGGGCACAGCTGGAATCTGATATGCCTCCTCCCTGCCTGCACTTTGCTGTTCGGAACAAAAGCAGACAACGTGCAGGCACTGCTGAAATAGTCCTGGTGTCTGAAAATTATACTGGGACGAGTTCAGTATATTTCTGTGGGGCCCGACCTCTTAGCATGGTAGATGGCGTCCGTCCACTCAGTGAAAACAGTGGGTAGACGCCGTCTACCTGCGTTTACCCTCGACTTGTGCCCTGGGTAACGTGCATCTATATGCAATGGATCCCCCTCCAATTACTTTCAATCCGTGCATACCACAGAATCAACCCTACAAGCTTTAACGGCTGTTATTGCCCTACTGGCCTACACACAATGTACTGGAAACAGAAGGATGGAAGGATAAAGAGTTGAGTCAGCCATTCTAGAGTTCAAACCTGTGACCCACAGGTCTATGGGTAGATAGCTGAGCTAGCACACCACCTCACCTGCAGCTGTACCCCATTAAGATGCTAATGTCCCATCTCAGTAACGCCCCCACAAATGTGGTTGTCTTTCTACCTACCAGTAGACACAATTCCAGTAGCGTAATGCAAAATTCTGGGGCCCACTGCTGAATCTGGTGATCGGGCACAAGCCTCCCATATCTCAAAAATATTCATTGGCTTTTGACGAAATGGGGGCCCAGTTATGAGGTTGGGGACCTTAGGAGATTTCAGGGACCCCTGCTCCGCAGCGGCCTGCGTTTTGCTTCTGCACAATTCCAGAGATGAGATGTGTCACTCTACGGGCTCTTTCAAGGCCAGGTATCTCTGACCTGTAGTCCTTGCTAAATACAAAACCAACTTTATAAAACCATTGCAGCTGTTCCGATGTTCGGCATAATACAACTTGTGCACAAACAGCTACCCACTATGTAGACGATTGGCAGACCTGTTCTTACGCAAAATGAGGTTGGGTGGAAGCCCAGCTGGAGGCTAACATATTAGAATGTACCCATCTTTTTTTCACAGTTGTTTTATAGCATGGCAGTATGCATTCATTACGTTTACTACTCTTTAATAACGGATGCTTTTTAGAGTGCGCAAAAGACACAAAAATAATGGATGGAATGTGGAACAAATCAAACATTCACCCCCAGTCAAGAGATCTGGGTTAAATCCATCATTCTTTTGCTCACTGTGTCACCCCAGTTTAGACCCAGCCATATACAAATCAGTCTTGACCCTTCTCCTCATGGGAGCAGTCCAGCCCGAACTGCCAAGCCAGATCCTCCCTGGACCAGCTACATTGGTAATTCAGATAATGTCTAATTCAATGCAAAACATACAATCTGGATCTGACTGATTATGAAAATAAGAAGGGACTATTGTTTGAAACGTAGTAGCCATCCTGCTAAAAGGCAAAGTAAAGATAAATAAATCAAACTATTAAAAACACTGGGGAATGGTTTTAACCCAATTTGGAGAGATCAGCCAAATTACCATACATTCAGGATGATGCTGAAAACCTTAATCTTCAAAGATGTTTTTGATTGAATTTGTTTAGTGAAAGCTAGAACTCAAATGGACTCATATTAGAGGCAATCTCGAAGAGAGTGACTTGCTACCCTGTGATCACGAATACTCCCAACACGGAAGCTTACCTGAACATTTCATTTAACCCTTACACAATTACTCTCACCGACTCCCCAGTAGTCCAGCACCTGTGCTTTACCTCTGTCCATTCCATTTCTCCAATGTACGTGTAACCATATAGCATTCTAAAATACGTGACGGGAAACAGGCACAATGTGGAGGAGTTGGGACCTATTGGCCACAGCTGTTGACTTTGGACCTGGGTAATCAAGTTCAAGTCCTGGTGCCGGTCAACGTCCTATAATTCTGGGCACTTAATTTCACTGTGCCTAAAAAGAGCACTCTAATGCCCTCGGGCCAAGTTCGCACTATATAACAAGGATTCGTAAATGCATTAGGTTTTGCCTATGTGATTAATAATGTTTTGTTGTTGCAAGTTTTAGCTTGGTGAGCAGTTGTGCAATATAAGTTACTGAAACTCCATAAAAGTGCTATGACTTATTTATTGAGAAAGCTAATATATTTTGCAGTAACTGGTGGCAATATAATGTGGGGAGATTAGGTAAGAGGCAGAGGACAATGAAAGTAAGTAATACTGTGAGCGGATGTGGCACTATGGTCAGAGCTGCCGACCTTGCTACTGGGTAACTGGTTCAAATCTCGGCATCTGCTCAACATTCTGTGATTCTGGGCAAAGAATGAAAAGGAGCTGTGTTGTGACACCACAACATTGAAATACATCACAAGCGCATGCACACATGCGACAATAAACAGCAGCAGGCAGTTACTGGATGTTAGTTCCCCCATGGCATGCAATGCTATTTTACATGAGTATGGTACAACAAGTAATGCGGTCACACAAGCAATGATGCTGCCCAGAGTACGTGAAGTAGGCCTGTATCTGTTTGCGAGTTGAATTATTTGTAACCTTGGTTACTAGCATTCCATCTAAAGCACTCAAGTTTGTGCTACATAAAAGCGCTAATAAAATGAATTAAATAAAAATAATAGGGCCCTGAATGGAGTTTAAAAGGACATGAGGAAGGAGGGTGGGGGACACGGGGGAGGAGGGTGGTGGACACAAGGGAGGAGTGGTGGACACAAGGGAGGAGGGTCGTAGACACAAGGGAGGAGGATGGTTGAAACGAGGGAGGAGGGAGGTGGACACGAGGGAGGTCACTGGGCGTTGCTGAAGCAGGGGGTGAGTAAAACAACAAATAGCAGGGAGAAGGGCATGGTGGGTTAATAGCATGGGGGCTTGTTCAAAACAATGGTGGGGGTGGTACGTTAACAAGCCGGGGAGAAGACGGCTGTAGATGCACCCTAGGTGTCCCTTTTTAAAGTAAGTGGTGCTCATGTAAAGCACTCCAATCCATTTAAGGTTCGGGTTTGCACTGCAAAAAAGTGGCTAAAAATAATTAAATAAATAAAAGGCAATGCGGTGCAGGAAGACGACAGAGTACAAACACATGCACTCGTATGGAGTGTGGGAAAGAAAGGATAAAAAAAAGTACCTGGGAAGCGCACGACCAGTGGAAGGATACTGGCCACCAGCCGGAAACTGCACTTGGTCTAAGCTCCAGGGAACAGCCAAGGAAAGAGGAAGTGAAAGCTGTCGACGTGACCCTGATGCTGCTGACCAGTGAGAAGCAAGAAATGAGAGTGACTGCGAAGCCTACGAATGGTAAGTAATGGGCGGGCTGTAAGCCCTTTTTTACATCTTCTTTTTTAGGTCGAGCCTAGGCAGCGCATGCGCTCTCTCTCCGAGACCTGAAGTAATTAGTGTGTGGGTTGAAAGTCCGCCTATTGGCTTTTCATTGGTTTCTTCGATTATCTTGTAAAAACTCTTCATTTGTAGTGGTTTATCTGTGTTTCAGTCCCTCCTTTTAGCTGTTTGGTAACACCTACACAGCACCGTCTAACTACCGTAAACTTTCGACCGGTGGGTTGGAGTATTTGGTTTGGAACTATTTTCTTTTTGTTTGCTTATGTCAAACTTGCATACAGCTTATTTTTGCTTGGGTCTGTCATCTAATTGAACATTTGTGCATTGCAGATATTTTTTCGGTGGAAGGAACATGTTTGTATTTTGATGAATTGGTGCGCTGCACGCATTGACACTGTGCTTTTAAAGATGTGTTCGAAGAATTGTTTAAGCGTGACTTTTTCCATTTTCAATATTTACACGCGCATTTTTTAACCTTTCCCTGCCTGCACATATTTAGCTCATGCTGAATTGTTTCTGTGGCACCATGCACAGCAAAATTGTATTTATCGCACATTCTTTTTACACTTTCCCGGCTGCACGCATTGAAAGTGTGCTTTTAAAGATGTTTTGGAAGGATTGTTTAAACGTGCCTTTAAATAACTTTTTACAATTTGGAGATATACACGCTTATTTTCTAGCATTTCCCTGCCTGCACATATTTAACCAGTGCTAAATTGTTCTTGTTGCAATACGCACGGCAAAATTGTTAGTATTTCATTGCGCTTTCCCAGACTGCACGCATGAAACTGTGCATTTAAAGATGTGTTGGAAGGATTGTAAAAGCGTGATTTTAGCTAACGTTTTACAATTTCTATGTTTACACGCACATTTGCTAACGTTTCCATGCCTGCACAAATTTAAAACTTGCACATGTTTTCTCGTCCCAACATGCACAGACTTTTATTATTTGCATGCTCAGTTTCTAACATTACCCTACCTGCACATATTTAATACCTGCTGTATGGTTCTCTTGGCGGCACTCACGGCAAAACTGTGATTATTTCATCTCGCATTTTGCTTCATTTCTATCCCTACACGCATTGAAAACGTGCTTTTCCTGATGTATTACAAGGATTGTTTAATTACGTCTTTGCCTAACCTCTTACACTTTCATTACTTACATGCGTGCATTTTCAGACATTTCCCTGTCTGCACATATTTAAGGTGAGCTTAATTCTTCTCGAGGCACCACGCACGTCTACATTACTATTCAATTGTGTACTTTTTTGCCAATTTTTCAGGCTTAACCTAACATATGTTGCTTTAGCCCAATTAGCTCAGTTGAAACAAAAAATGCCAGTCTAGTCTTTGAGCACTGATAAACTATATGATAAGATCTGTTTCCACGGAAAAGCCTTCCAGCTTTCAACACTGTTCCTTTAATGATTGTTTACGACATTGTTCTGCTCCACAAATGCTTAGGACTTCAAACATCTGTGCCAAGTACTCTCCATGCTACATGGAATTTAGAGAACACTTTATAGCCAACATTTGTTAACATCTAGTAAATTCCTTTCTTTACCCATTTGTAAAATTATACCAAAAATACACAAACAATAAGGAATTATATGCTATTTTACAATACATCAACAACACCATACAATATCTCCCCCTCAGAACTATTTTTTTTATGCAGCATGATTTTCTAAAAAGTCAAACTGCCACTGGTATTTGAATTCCTGAGATATACAACAGTGCATTTTTTAATTGCCAAACATTCAGCTCACTATGCTACCTTTCTTTCCTTTGCTACATGAATGGCTCTGCCCTTCCAAGCCTACAAAGCAGTGTATAAAAAGATACCAAAAATAAAAATGTATAAAAAACGTAAACACTTTCAGAGGTGCACAAGCGTGGACGAATAGACACTGGGTCCCCTCTACATGCTACGTTTGTGGGGGAAGCAGCTCTCTTGTGATGGGCAAAATACATTTATGCCTTATTTCATCTATAACAACTCTTCAATCCTTCCACACTGGTAGAAAGCTGGAAATCTCCTTCACAAATTCTGCTATTGTTCAGCCAGTCCCAGGGATGCCTTATTTCTTTAGCACTTAATAATAATTTGCATGTCCCAATTCTAAATAAGGATGGACAATACAACGCATAAACTACCTCGAAGCACTATGGCCACTAGCTGCTTTAATTCCCTTTGTTCATTATCATATTCACACACTCATCCATGCACCTACCCACTCACCTCACATTTACTTAAACATTCACTAAAACACATTTATTCGCACAATCACTCTTCAAATAAACATCAATAACACCATACAATATTTGCCCTACTCATTTTGCATATACTGAAGGCACCATGCATTTACTTTGTCACGCTAAGAAACTCACAAATGAAGCACATTTTTATTTATAAACAGACAAAAACAGTAACAGAAAGTTTACACACAATAGTTATGATTTATTTTGACATGTTACCTTACAATATTATAATTTACAACCCACAGTGCATTTTCTAAGTGGCAAACATTCAGCTCACTGAGCCACCTTTCTTTCTTGCAAATAGGTGGATGGAAAAGTCTTTTCCCTGTTCATTTATTTAGGGTGCATTGCCATAGGCTCTACAACTAAGTCATTGGATACATATGATTTAATACAGCTTTTGTCATGGTGCTGCCCTTCCAAGCGTCTAACACAGCATACAAAGAATAATAAGAAAAATATATATAATAAATGTAAACACTTGCAGAGGTGCGCAGGCGTGGACAGATGGGCACTGGGGTCCCCTCTACACTCTACTTTGGCGGGGAAGCAGATGTCTTGTGATGAGCATTACACTGAGGGCGTGAGCACGTTGTTTACAGAGGACTCGCTTTCTCGGGGTTATCTTTGAAAAGCATCTACGTACACTTCTGCCCATTCACAGCTTATATGTGAAGACCTAATAGAAATTACTCCATGTGGTACTCCAACCTGCCCGTAACTGCTTACTCCGTGTGGTACTCCACCCTGCCCGTAACTGCTTGCTCCGTGTGGTACTCCACCCTGCCCGTAACTGCTTACGCCATGTGGTACTGCACCCTGCCCGTAACTGCTTCTCACTTCATATTTAAAACAGTCAAATAGCTGCACGTTTTAGCAGATCATTTGTCCTTCACATCATGCATAATACTGCTTCCCCACCACATTTACACCATTAACAAGCACGTCTGGTATTAGGATGTAACACAACTACTGGTTTCAGCACATAGCTCCTTCTTTTGAGAGTCTCAGACACTAATCTACTGTTGGCGTAACTTTAACATATGTTAATTCACAGAACTTCTCACTGTTTACAAGCTATTGATTGTCAAGCCCTCAGTCACTTTTAGGAAACCTGATAACATCTCTTCACAGGAAAGAACTGGTGACATTGTAACACTTGTAACAAATGCTTCACTTTTTTTTGAGTGGGGGGAAAGGAAACACTAGTGATAGCTTTGTTTTACAGTGTTAACAATGTGCCAAAGTTTTACCATTCTAAAATGTAAACAAACAGTAAAATATAAGTGCATAAACACAAAAAAGTTCAGAATTCATATCGGCCTCAGATTGTTTCAGATCAACAATCCGCCATTTGGAATATATTGATGTGTTAGCCAACATTTACTATGTTTGCAGGCCAACTATCGTATGTCGCGAATTTGAAAAGATGAACTATCATTTAGAAAATAAATTTAAAAAAACAATTACAAAAACAAACACCTAAAACTATACTTTCAACAAAAAAATGAAAATTGCTTTTACATTTACAACGTCAATAGCTCCAACTTGCACAAATGTGAGACCTATTGCATTGCAAATGCTTGTTAATTACGGGAGATTTCGCAAACAGCGCAAGCGATGTGCAGGCGAATCCTAATAAAGTAACTTAGCAGGATAACTGCAGACTACAGAAGGAGCTGTTGAAAACACATTTCTCTGCCAAGCCCTCCACGGTCTAGAAACTCGAACTCTAACGTGACCGTATGAATGCTAAGGCGCCTTATCTGCTGTAGGCTTTTACACTATTATTTTCATTGTAATGTTTCCCAGTCCTTTCCATGTTCTCATTACATCTGCTGATGTTCTGAAATGACTGGTGGGTGGCCTGTAGCGCTAAAAACCACAAAATATAAAATGAATACAATTAAATAAACTGTCTCAAAGAACTTGATTGCCAATGGACAGGTACTACCCAATTAGCCCACTCATATGTTCTGTGTTCACAATCTACAGGGAACATTCCTCTACTTTCACTTAGCTACTTCACTAACTAAAAACCTTTTGTAAGAGCTATTTAACTAGTTTATCATGCTTAGCATAAAAAAATTAAGCAGTAGCAGAGGATTTTATAAGAAACGTGTTTTGTACGATGCGTGTAAGTTCGACTTTTGTTGCTAGGCGACACAGCATGTTGTCTCCATATTGTATGCTGCTTCTTCTGAATGGTAACACAGCTTTTGCAGTATGTGTTTGAAAGGAATATATTCATTTTGCTCTGCAGTCATACCAATTACAAAATACATATTTTGACAAAACAGCCACGAAATTTACAGACTCTTTGAGGAGCATTATGATAAAATCTTTTTAAAAAACAACTGCCATCCTGGTTAAGAACTGTCGTCAGCACTCAGAAGTAACTAAAACGAAATATAATATGGCTAACATCCCATCTGAGGCTTTCCCTGGACATAGATTTATGTTCAGTCCTATAAGAGACATGGATCGAACAGTTTTTTTCCCAAATGCATGTTATTTATTTTACAGAAAGTAGAAACTACGGTACATAGTCAATTATCAGTGCCTGTACATAAATAGAGAGAAAAAACAAGTAAAATAAGAAAAACATGCCCTATTTAACACTTACAATTATTCTGAATTTCCAGATTCTCATGTAAAACTGCATATTAATTACAAAAAAGCGACAATTTTTAGTGGTAGCCCAATAGTCCACAAACTTCTAAATGAGTCTGTGGCGCGGGAGTCTCCCTTTGAGTTTAGACAGCCAGATTCAATATGCGTAGTCTTGGAGGGCATGTCACAGCACCTCGTGCAAATTTGCTCCTGTCTTTATGCGTCCAATCCTGATTTCAGTTGTCGTCGTGTCCCAGACATGCCAGCATCAAGTATTACAGCTGGGGGTTATCATTTGCTTTGAGTATTTGGTGGCTCGAACAGTTTTGATCTAAATAATTATTCATTATGCAATGTTTCTACATAAGCTGTGTAGTGAATAGACTAGTGCAGATTATTCATATATTGTATTGAGTTGGGGCTAAGAAGAAATCAGGTACAAATACAGCAGATGCAATCAAATAACTCATGCACCTAAACGAATCAGTGGAGACACGCATACTTCAGAGATCGGTTTTAGAACAATTAAACATTAATACGCACTGCTAAACAGAAAATTGTGACAGAGTCAGTGACGGTCGGTGACAGGGTCGGATTGGTAATGCGGGCACTTGGGCAATGCCTGAGGGGCCGGTGTCCGAGTTACAGCTGTGGGCCACTTTTTTGGGCAGCCTGGGGGGTGATTTAGGCGGTGTCTGTGTTGTCAGGATGCTGCCAGCGGCCCAGTGGGTGCCTGAGTGACCTTTCTGGAGGTAGATGGGCGTCCATTACCTCCCTTTTATCAACGGCAGAGGTGTCACTCCCAGTGGCGGCTCGCCGAGGGAGTGCTGGGGGCGGTGGGGCGGGGGAGGGGAGGGGCAGGGTGGGGGTAGTGGAGTCCGACATACGATGGACAGGAGTAAGGTAAGTAATTAAATAAATAAAACAATTTACCTTGCACGCGCTGCATCGCCACGTTGGTGATGCAGCACGCGCAAGGTAAATTGTGTTATTTATTTCATTACTTACCTTACTCCTGTCCGTCGTATGTCGGACTCCACTACCCCCCCACCTTGCCCCTCCCCCGCCCCGCAGCACTACATCGGCGAGCCGCCTCTGGTCACTCCCTTTCTCACGCTGGACCGGCCCATTAATATATGCATATTTGGGGGCAGGTGGCCTGAGCAAAAGTGGCCTTACTTGTATTCAGGTGTGTTTCACCAGTGTGAACTATTCCGTGCTTTCTTTTTTATCTAAGTAAAGTTAAGAAAGCATGCCTCTGTCAGAGATCCCCCCACCCCTTCTTTTTTATAAAACTTCGCCAAAGCTGTGTTTTGTGGAAAGGCAATATGCGAATGTGGGCCGCTTTTTTTTTAGCGTGCCCGGGACGATTTTTAATCCCAATCCAACCCTGGTCGGTGACCCTCAAAGTGGAGGGTTACGAACTGAAAGACAAACATCTAAGACAGCACAGAACAAAGGAGTTGTGAAAGCGATAAATGAGTGTGTAAGTAAAGCTTACCTAAATTGCCTACTACGCGTCTCTGCTGGCGCTCACTGCTATCGCCATCTAGGTGTGCTTTTGAGAAGCACATGTGACGTAAACAGCAGACTGAGTGCGGGCGCCATGTTGTAATGGTATGGTACAAGATAAAGTAACTGAAATTCACCTGTGTATGCGAAAATGCATGAAAATGTAATAAAATATGCATGAATAGTGTGTTGTAGTTAAACCAGTGAAAGAAAATGTGTGGATTGTGTGTTGAAGTGAAACACATCAAGTGTATATGATAGTATTAGCGTGGGCAGGAAAAGAAAAATACAATGTGCTCACATTTTAAAAATAAAAGCAAGCAGAGTAAAAGTGCTGCGCATGCAAAACTTTAAAAAAAATAGTTCCACAAAAGCAGAAGGAAACAGTACATTGGTACCGGGAAACTGATAAGAGAAGCACATGAGGAACACAGGAATTAGCATTTGTAAATGCAGGAAACAGTATGCTACAGCCAATAGAAATGGAGGAAAACGTGGCGAGCACAGGGACCAATGAAAAGCAAGGGGACAGGATGGAAGCCCCTTTTAAGATTTATTTTAAATACAATAGATTTCACAAGCACAGCACAAGCGCTGTGCAGGCAAAACCTAAAAATTGCAAAACTCTTACACACAAATTAATTCTAGAAAACAGAGACTTGCTGAGTAAATACATTAAAAACAAAACTTGGATAATGGAGAGGTCTTATCCATGAATAATAAATTTACGCCATAATACTCCTAAAAACAAGCATTGGCAAAACCAATTTAGGACCTATTGGCTTTGCCAAAGGTTTTTAGGTTTGTTGCACAGCATCCCTGATGGCATGGCTAAAGAATTAAAAAACATAAAACCTTAGGTGCGGCCAGCTGCATTATTTTGTGGGCCCGCACACCAGGCACAAGTGTGCCTACAAAGTTATGCAGCTGTTTTATTTTCCTTGTAGTTCCCAATCTGAGTTGAATCAGTAACTAAAAAGAAAAAAATGTGCAAAATTGTTTATTTTATTTTAAGGCATGGGGAAGCAACACAAGGGGATAGAAGCAACATGGAGGGTGGATGGTAAGGGAGCAACACTGGGACGTAGGTAGGTGGAAGAAACATGGTGGGTGGGGGGAAAGGAGGCAACCGAGAGAGAGAGAGCGCAAAGTAGAGTGCTGGGAGGTACAAACAGGCAAAAGAGCAGGTGGAAGGGGGGTCAAAGAGACATGGGTGAGAAACAGGGGGACGATACAAGAGTAAGTGCACAGTTTAGGGGCGTGGAGAAGCACACTGGCAACAGAGAGCAATACAGAGTGCATGAGGAGATGTACACGAGGGAGACAACTTGAAAACACATGCACTCTCATGGAGTCCTTAAACCCCAAAGAAACAAACATTGGCAAAACCAATTGGTCTGGCATTGGCATCCAGCCTCTTACCTTTACCAATGCTTTTTTGTAATATTTTTGTAAATCTTTATTACAGATAGATAGTGAAGATTGTAAAGCTAGATAGACATGGTTGCAGAGATAGATAGACAGATATGAAAAGATAGGGTTGCATAGATGGATATAGTTACATAGAAAGATTGCTAGGACAGGAAATTGAAAGAAATGGCATAGCTTCAATTAATAATATAATAGTTTAATGTCTATATAGGTACAACATCAACAGCACTTCAAGTAAAAAAGAGAAAGAAATACAAGCAGGGCATATAGGAAATCTGAAACCCGGCTAAATTGGTTTACATTGGTATACATGTGTAACTGTAATGCTCAATTAAAATGCATACCGGCATGATATACAGGAGTGCAGTTATAATTGTGCTTTATTGCACCTATACTAAAGACGACATCTTCATAAGGAACAGTTTCATATGGACACAATCTGGTATGCTGTGAAATAGTAGCAATCAAATAAACAGAGGCCACTCAAAAATTGAATTTACAACAGCATCAGCAGCATTCAGGAAATGATAAGGCTGGAATGGGCCCTGTGCTCACATCAAAAACAACATGAAGAGCTGGTCAAAGTGTGTTGCCATCACTTCAGGTGGCATGAGGTGGATTCAAGACTATGCAGCATTAATTGTTATATGGTTACATAGGCCTCGGGCGAGGAACACCACCATTTTACATGTTCATGTTTAAAGTTGACATCTTTAACATCGGACGTTGGCTCTTGACACACATATGCACGCGCACACATATAGGATAATATTCTCTGAAATGGATTTGCTTACATCTTGGTAGGCATATTATTAGGGCCTTGAACATTCTGTACTAGGCTTAAGTTCACTGAGCAAAATGTTGTTTGTTGTGTCTGCTCGGTGTCAGGCCTGCAAGGGTAGAGTCAATGATGGCTTGACTTGGGCTCCGGTATGGTAACATGGGCGAAGTTTATTATATAAACAATACCAATCCTCTGTTTAGACAGAGGAGCATTTTGCTGTCACTGTCGAGGTCGCCCCATGCAAGAATTCCAGCCGAGGTAAATTCCGTTCACCTTCCTGAGAAGGATCATGGCCTGATCTGCACAAAACCGGGCTCCCAGATGAAACATACCCACAAGTAACTGGGGAGTTAGATCACCCTAGGGTATTCTGGCAGATTCGCACCCCTTAAATCCACTAGGTTAGGAAGCACCAGATAGGAGTATAGATATGATTATACGTATATGCTTATAATCAGTGTAGCAGCACTATGGTGGAATTGATCATCTTCTTTACCATTCTAGTAATGGTGATTACTCTGTTCTGCCAGGTAGGTCGCTCCCCCACCACACAGCTCCGCCTGTGTTGTCTGCCCGCTGCTTCTGCAGGTTAGATCGCCCTCCGCTTGTGGCCCCGGTGCCCGTATTTCTTGCTTGTCTCCCCATTTTCCTTTCTGTGCCCCTCGCTGCCTCATTTGCGTTGTGCTTGTAATTTTGTCTGTTTTCTCCCCCCATTTTCCTTTCTGTGCCCCTCGCTGCCCCATTTGCATTGTGCTTGTAATTTTGTCTGTTTTCTCCCCCCATTTTCCTTTCTGTGCCCCTCGCTGCCCCATTTGCGTTGTGCTTGTAATTTTGTCTGTTTTCTCCCCCATTTTCCTTTCTGTGCCCCTCGCTGCCCCATTTGCGTTGTGCTTGTAATTTTGTCTGTTTTCTCCCCCATTTTCCTTTCTGTGCCCCTCGCTGCCCCATTTGCGTTGTGCTTGTAATTTTGTCTGTTTTCTCCCCCATTTTCCTTTCTGTGCCCCTCGCTGCCCCATTTGCGTTGTGCTTGTAATTTTGTCTGTTTTCTCCCCCATTTTCCTTTCTGTGCCCCTCGCTGCCCCATTTGCGTTGTGCTTGTAATTTTGTCTGTTTTCTCCCCCATTTTCCTTTCTGTGCCCCTCGCTGCCCCATTTGCATTGTGCTTGTAATTTTGTCTGTTTTCTCCCCCATTTTCCTTTCTGTGCCCCTCGCTGCCCCATTTGCGTTGTGCTTGTAATTTTGTCTGTTTTCTCCCCCATTTTCCTTTCTGTGCCCCTCGCTGCCCCATTTGCGTTGTGCTTGTAATTTTGTCTGTTTTCTCCCCCATTTTCCTTTCTGTGCCCCTCGCTGCCCCATTTGCGTTGTGCTTGTAATTTTGTCTGTTTTCTCCCCCATTTTCCTTTCTGTGCCCCTCGCTGCCCCATTTGCGTTGTGCTTGTAATTTTGTCTGTTTTCTCCCCCATTTTCCTTTCTGTGCCCCTCGCTGCCCCATTTGCGTTGTGCTTGTAATTTTGTCTGTTTTCTCCCCCATTTTCCTTTCTGTGCCCCTCGCTGCCCCATTTGCGTTGTGCTTGTAATTTTGTCTGTTTTCTCCCCCATTTTCCTTTCTGTGCCCCTCGCTGCCCCATTTGCGTTGTGCTTGTAATTTTGTCTGTTTTCTCCCCCATTTTCCTTTCTGTGCCCCTCGCTGCCCCATTTGCGTTGTGCTTGTAATTTTGTCTGTTTTCTCCCCCATTTTCCTTTCTGTGCCCCTCGCTGCCCCATTTGCGTTGTGCTTGTAATTTTGTCTGTTTTCTCCCCCATTTTCCTTTCTGTGCCCCTCGCTGCCCCATTTGCGTTGTGCCCGTATTTTTGTCTGTTTTCTCTCCCCTTGTACTTTGTGCCCCCGCTGCCTCTCGCCATTCCCGCCGCTGCGTCCCTGCGGCCCCGCCCCTGACTGCCCATTCGCTGCCCCTGCCTCCCGCCTCCCAGCTGCTCCTCCCTCCCACCTCCCCATAAATGGCGGCCGCTGCGCAGTGAGGAGAGCGACCCTTGACCTTGCCAGGTAGGTCGCTCCCCCACCACACAGCTCCGCCTGTGTTGTCTGCCCGCTGCTTCTGCAGGTTAGATCGCCCTCCGCTTGTGGCCCCGGTGCCCGTATTTCTTGCTTGTCTCCCCATTTTCCTTTCTGTGCCCCTCGCTGCCCCATTTGCGTTGTGCTTGTAATTTTGTCTGTTTTCTCCCCCCATTTTCCTTTCTGTGCCCCTCGCTGCCCCATTTGCATTGTGCTTGTAATTTTGTCTGTTTTCTCCCCCATTTTCCTTTCTGTGCCCCTCGCTGCCCCATTTGCGTTGTGCTTGTAATTTTGTCTGTTTTCTCCCCCATTTTCCTTTCTGTGCCCCTCGCTGCCCCATTTGCGTTGTGCTTGTAATTTTGTCTGTTTTCTCCCCCATTTTCCTTTCTGTGCCCCTCGCTGCCCCATTTGCGTTGTGCTTGTAATTTTGTCTGTTTTCTCCCCCATTTTCCTTTCTGTGCCCCTCGCTGCCCCATTTGCGTTGTGCTTGTAATTTTGTCTGTTTTCTCCCCCATTTTCCTTTCTGTGCCCCTCGCTGCCCCATTTGCGTTGTGCTTGTAATTTTGTCTGTTTTCTCCCCCATTTTCCTTTCTGTGCCCCTCGCTGCCCCATTTGCATTGTGCTTGTAATTTTGTCTGTTTTCTCCCCCATTTTCCTTTCTGTGCCCCTCGCTGCCCCATTTGCGTTGTGCTTGTAATTTTGTCTGTTTTCTCCCCCATTTTCCTTTCTGTGCCCCTCGCTGCCCCATTTGCGTTGTGCTTGTAATTTTGTCTGTTTTCTCCCCCATTTTCCTTTCTGTGCCCCTCGCTGCCCCATTTGCGTTGTGCTTGTAATTTTGTCTGTTTTCTCCCCCATTTTCCTTTCTGTGCCCCTCGCTGCCCCATTTGCGTTGTGCTTGTAATTTTGTCTGTTTTCTCCCCCATTTTCCTTTCTGTGCCCCTCGCTGCCCCATTTGCGTTGTGCTTGTAATTTTGTCTGTTTTCTCCCCCATTTTCCTTTCTGTGCCCCTCGCTGCCCCATTTGCGTTGTGCTTGTAATTTTGTCTGTTTTCTCCCCCATTTTCCTTTCTGTGCCCCTCGCTGCCCCATTTGCGTTGTGCTTGTAATTTTGTCTGTTTTCTCCCCCATTTTCCTTTCTGTGCCCCTCGCTGCCCCATTTGCGTTGTGCTTGTAATTTTGTCTGTTTTCTCCCCCATTTTCCTTTCTGTGCCCCTCGCTGCCCCATTTGCGTTGTGCCCGTATTTTTGTCTGTTTTCTCTCCCCTTGTACTTTGTGCCCCCGCTGCCTCTCGCCATTCCCGCCGCTGCGTCCCTGCGGCCCCGCCCCCTGTCTGCCCATTCGCTGCCCCTGCCTCCCGCCTCCCAGCTGCTCCTCCCTCCCACCTCCCCATAAATGGCGGCCGCTGTGCGGCCGCGCCGCTGGCGCGCCGAAGGCGCGCCTAATGCAAGCCCGTCTGCGCCCGTCCGCGACTGGACCGCGCCCAGCGCCAGAACCCCTGGATCCCACCGATGCAACACCACTCGACGGACCTACGACGCCGCCACCCTCACCGCACTCAATGCCGGCCGGAACCCTGCCTGCTACCGAGCCTCACCGAGACGCACCCACGGACCCTTCACCTGCCAAACCTGCCGATTCACCTGCCCCCGGACGTGCACCACCTCCGCCAAGTCGAGCACCAGCAGCAACCACCTGAAATGCATCCTGTTGAACACCCGCTCCGTCCACAGGCACGCCGTGGAACTCTGGGACCTGCTCGACGCAACAGCACCGGACATCGCCTTCCTCACCGAAACCTGGATGAACGCCTCCTCAGCGCCCGACATCGCCATAGCCATCCCGGACGGATACAAGATCACCCGGAGGGACCGCGTCAACCAGACGGGAGGAGGCATCGCCATCGTACACAAGAACACCATCCGCATCTCGACTAACTCCGACGAGACCTTCACCGCCGCCGAACACCTACACTTCCAGATACACACTGACCCCAAGACCACCCTCCGAGGCACCCTCATCTACAGACCCCCGGGACCACGCACACTATTCAGCGAAGACATCGCGAGACTTCATCAGCCCGCACGCCATGCCCTCCGCCGACTACATCCTCCTAGGGGACCTCAACTTCCACCTGGAGAACAACAACGACAGAAACACCACCGCCCTGCTGGACAACCTCGCCAACCTCGGACTCAAGCAACTGGTGAACACGCCCACCCACTACGCCGGCCACACGCTTGACCCCGTCTTCTCTTCCAGCAAGCACATCTCCTTCAGCCACGCCACCGGACTCCACTGGACCGACCACAGCTGCGTCCACTTCAGCTTCAGAAAGACTGCGACCCACCACCACCCGCAACAGGCTCCCCGCCGGAGCTGGAGCAAGATCACCGCCGAGCAGCTCACCGCCTCCCTCAGCCAGAACACACCCACCAACACAACGGACCCAAACGAAGCAACCAGCAACCTCGCCAAGTGGCTGACCGCCTGCGCCGACGACCTCGCACCACTAAAAACCCTCCCAGCAGACCCGGAAGCAAGAAAACCCCTTGGTTCACCAACGAACTCAAGGAATCCAAGAAGAACTGCCGCACTCTCGAGAAAACCTGGCGACTCGACCAGACCACAGACAACAGGACCGCCCTCAAGCACGCCACCCGTAAACACCACCAGCTGATCCGTGCCACCAAGAAGTCGGCACTCAAAGAACGACTGGACAACAACGCCCACGACAGCAAGGAACTTTTCAGCATCGTCAAAGAGTTCTCCAACCCCGGCGCCGGAAACAACGACATCACCCCCTCGCAAGACCTCTGCAACTCACTCGCCGCGTTCTTCCACCGCAAGATCACCGACATACATAACAGCTTCGACGCACAAACCACGCACCCTACCGCCGAACCAACGCCCGCCACCACCACCCTCTGCAACTGGACCCCGATCAGCACCGAAGACACCACCCGCACGATGAACTCCATCCACTCCGGATCACCAACCGACCCCTGCCCACACCACGTCTTCAACAAAGCCGACGCCACCATCGCACCCCATCTCCGGGACATCATCAACTCCTCCTTCCACACCGCCACCTTCCCGGAGAGCTGGAAGCACGCCGAGCTTACCGCCCTCCTGAAGAAACCAACGGCGGACCCCACCGACCTCAAGAACTACCGTCCCATCTCGCTCCTTCCGTTTCCGGCCAAAGTCATCGAGAAGACCGTCAACAGACAGCTTGCCGCCTTCCTCGAGACGAACGGATCCCTCGACCCCTCGCAGTCCGGGTTTCGGGCCAACCACAGCACCGAGACCGCCCTTATCGCAGCCACCGACGACATCAGAACCCTAACCGACAACGGGGAAACAGCAGCCCTCATCCTCTTGGACCTCTCCGCGGCGTTCGACACCGTCTGCCACCGCACCCTAGTGAAGCGCCTCAGCAACATCGGAATCCGAGAGAAAGCACTGGAATGGATCATCTCGTTCCTCGCCGGAAGAACCCAGAGAGTCCGCCTCCCCCGTTCAGATCCGAGGCCACCAAAGTCATCTGCGGCGTTCCACAAGGATCTTCACTCAGTCCAACCCTCTTCAACGTCTACATGAGCCCCCTCGCAGCCATCGCACGCCAACACAACCTCAACATCATCTCCTACGCCGACGACACCCAGCTGATCCTCTCCCTCACCAACGACCCCACCACCGCCAGAGCCAACCTACACGACGGGATGAGAGACGTCGCCGACTGGATGAGGAACAGCCGCCTTAAACTGAACTCAGACAAGACGGAAGTCCTCATCCTGGGCTCATCACCCTCCGCCTGGGACGACTCCTGGTGGCCCCCGGCCCTGGGCACCGCGCCCAAGCCAACGGACCACGCACGCAACCTGGGCTTCATCCTGGACTCCTCCCTGTCAATGACCAGACAAGTCAACGCCGTCTCATCTTCGTGCTTCAACACCCTGCGCATGCTCCGCAAGATCTTCAGATGGATCCCCACTGAAACCAGGAAGACCGTCACCCAGGCACTCGTCACCAGCCGACTGGACTATGGGAACACCCTCTACGCCGGAACCCAGCCAAACTTCAAAAAGACTCCAGCGCATCCAGAACGCCTCCGCACGACTCATCCTGGACATCCCCCGACACAGCCACATCACCGGACACCTGAAAGACCTGCACTGGATCCCCGTCAGCAAGAGAATCACGTTCAGACTCCTCACCCACGCACACAAGGCCCTCCACGACCTGGGCCCAAAGTACCTCAACGACCGCATGACCTTCTACACGCCCACCCGCCAGCTACGATCAACCAGCCACGCCCTCGCCACCGTACCACGCATCCGCAGAACCACCGCCGGAGGAAGATCCTTCTCCTACCTGGCAGCCAAGACCTGGAACTCCTCCCCACTCACCTTCGGCGAACCCAGGACCATCTCTCCTTCAGGAAGCAGCTCAAGACCTGGCTGTTCGAGCAATAACTTACCCCCTCCCCCAGCGCCTTGAGACCCTCCCGGGTGAGTAGCGCGCTCTATAAATGCCGTGATTGATTGATTGATTGGTTTCCTTCTATTATTCATTACAGTGCACATATTTTACACAAGAATCATAATGCTACAATGAATGATTGAAATGCCAATCCAAGTATTTCTTGTGTCTCCCTTTGGGCATGCCTGTGTTACTAACAAAATGGACTGATCTGTTCCACTATTTTCTGTGAGCATGCCAGGACTAAGGCCAACATATCCTGATGTGTGTGTGGAGTCAGTCTTGCACAGTTTTGACGTTTATGTTGTCCAAACACAAAGTTTTACCGATATAGTATGAACCATACAACATGGCGCTAACAATGTTTTAGCTTGGGTACTTAATTAATGGGTCTCCTGAGTAGTTTTTCTTTTGTATGCCTTACTCACTTATTAACCGGAGACGTCCATGGTGTTAGGGAAATAGTCCTCCCCAGGGGAATAGGGAACCCCTATCTCTGGCTGTAGGTTGTTCAAGCTTGAATATTTAAAAGGATCACCCCACAGAGGTACCCTCTCTTGAATCCATATTTCCACAAGGCTAATCCAGCACAGGTAGCTTTGGCACTAAATTGCAGACATGCACTAACACAAATGTTATTACACCAGGGGCTCACCCTGACTGGTGGGGATGTTTCTTCGTGGTAGAGGTCCATGCAGCATATAGAACAGAGATATTCTATTCATGGATCACATTCCCGGTAGCAAATGCCAACACAGGGAATTTTCACACATACACTGAAGCACAAGCACCAAACAACTACAGACCATATGAGGAATTAGAGATCTAATTAACATATCAGGAGCACATGAATTGGTTCCTAGGAGCCCTACCACATACAATAGATATTCATTCAATAGAAAATGTCAGATTAGGTCCCCTCAGTAATGAGGGAGCAACATGGCCAGTCCCAGCCGGTTAAACACCTTATCCAGATATATGAAACCTTATGGCTCCAGAGCTACATGTACTATACAGAGGTATAGTTACATTGTATAGACCACTAAAACAATTTGTAATAACAGCAAACCTAGCAAGGGCTGTTCAAGCTGCTTAACCACAATTGGTGACGCCTGGAATTAGTCCAGTGACTATTAATGCAATAATGGGTAAAGTTCCCATCAGGCGGGATGAGAATCTGTTCTGAATTGCACAAAAAACGAATCCGCTTAAAGCAGTGTTTACCCATGCAGGACCCCCCAAAAAACATAGAATTCTAACAATGTGCCTACCGTTAGGGATGGGTCCCCCGATGGAAGACTGTGACACTTGGGCCACAGCTGAGTTGGCGATGCAGCGAGCGCAAGGTAGTTTTCTTTATTTATTTACTTACCTTACTCCTGCCCGTCGTATGTCCGACTCCACTACCCCCACCCAGCCCCTCCACCACCCCGCCTCACCAGCCCGCAGCACTCCCTCTGCGAGCCGCCACTGTAAGCAAGGCAATGAGTGAACAATATATGAAAATATGTCCACATTGATCCTTAAATAACCATTTACGTTCCCTTAATACTTTCATCTTGTTTCATGCTTGATTTTATGCTTTGAACACAAATGTCAGATTTAATGATACCAGAGACTCACCCATGGCACACATATGAGTCCACCACAAGGGGCTTGACTCTGGTATACAAGGGCACCTATTCCAGAGACAAAACGATTTTATCTCATTGTTACCATTTTTTGTGTGCTTTCTTTCTTTTTCCTCTCTTTCAGGTTGGACGACCGCTTTTTATCACGCAACCAACAGGTACCACCCACTTATGGGTGACCAAATATTTGATATTTTTTAGTGGGGTAGGCAACTTAGCCCTGCTCTTGCTCCTGAGGAAGCGCTACAGATCATTTTTTGACCAGTAGGTGCGAAACATGTCGACCTGCACTTGTACTTCACAAGCTACTTGGCACATCAATTGACCTCATAAGTAGCACAAACATTTCTAACGTGACAGGGTAGTTGCCAGAATAAAGCCTGACTCTGACAACCCCTAGTCATTTTTAGCTCACTATCACCACAGTGCACCACTTTAGGACACCCTCGCACTCATCATACGGCAATGAAAATAAAAAGATCTTTGCCAAAGTGACCCTTCGGGGGACCCATAGGGCATTGCAGCACCGTCCCGATGAGAAGCACCCGCCTGATGATGAAGCATGACACCCCTTTGGGTGTGTGAGGGCAACAAGAAACAGTCTTGTTGACTGACCGCCTCCTGGTCGGTCGAGTACCTATCCCTCCCCTTTAGGAACAGTGACCCCTATTTTTGAATTGACTATATACTTTGGTGCACGGACACCGGACCTCTAACTGCTCTGAGTCCCCCCGATCCCCTTTTGTTGATATTGGTACAAAAGTTAAACATGCCACAAATTTTGAGGACTCTGCTTCTGAAAGGGATGTAGGCTCTGACTCTGCTAGACAGTGGAGTAGAAATCACAATAGTTTACCAGAATCTTATGGAGTGTTGGCATCCACACCGAACAGGTGAACACACCGGACCAGTGACCAAGTTTCCAAAGTCAATTATTTGAATTGAAACTGCAGTTGGAGGGGATATACCACATACCATTAATGTTCTCTTTTGGGAGAACTTGTCATTTGGTTATGACATTCTCTTGGCGGAAAAAGATTTGCCACATGAGTTTGTTAGAAATGTCCCACTTGGAGAAACAGTAATACTACCAGCTTTTTCCGACCTCGTTTCAGAGTCAGTAAAATACAAATATGCCAAGAAGGGGGCCCAAGCACAAGCTCCGCCAATATACCGCAATCACATGGGTTGTTATGAAGGGTCCCCTTACCACATCATACCCAAAAGTCCAGCCCACAAGCACAGCCACAATATCCAATTAAACATGAAGCAAAACAGCAGGTTAGATAAATACTCACACAACTTGAATATCAGGGTGTAATAGAAAGTTGCACCTCACCAATGAACAATCATTTGTTTCCAGTAATGAAACCAGATCATTCATATCTCTTAGTCTTAGACTATAGGCAACTGAACAGTGCTACACGCACATTTGCAGTACAAGAGACATATGGCGCCGGCACTAATGAACAATATAGTGCGTAAAAAATATAAACCCACATTAGACATCTTGAATGGGTTTTTCTGCCAAAATATTGCCCCTGAAAGCAGGTATCTGACTTCATTTAGCCCGCACAGCTCCCAAAAACAATTATGCCAATTTCCATAGAGGTTTAAGAATAGCCACAGGCTTTTCCTAGTCCATGTAATGGAACTGTTATAAGACTTTGACGACCAAGCATTGTCCTATGCCAATGACCTATACTTGACTGATGATGATTTAGCAACACACTTGGTCAGAGTAGATCGCACAATACTAGAATTTGCTCACATGGGCTACAAATTCAATAAAAAAAATTAAAAAAATTGCCTATCTCCGGTTCCTGTTCTTGGGATACGAGTTGTCAAGTGAAGGCAAAAGTCTAGCAACACATTTCCTAGAGAAGTGTGCGCTTTGACAACCACCAAACATATTGAAAAAACTCCATTCAATATTGGGTTTTCGAAATTTTGGCAGAACATACATACCAGATTATGCGCAATGGGTAAAACCATTTTATGATTTAATTAATCCAGACTTTTAAAGCACACATTGGACACCTTAACTCACAGATTTTGCACTCAGTACAAGCTGATATGCTGTCTTTAGAACACTTACTTGTGCTAACACCACCTATTTTGTGATCCGCGTAATCGCGGGAACCTCAGGTTACATATATTTCACATTCAATGAGGGTGACACTGAACCAATTGCATATAAATTGCACCTATACACAAATGCACAAATGTGTTTTTGCATCAACAAAATATATACTGATGGCAGTACAGACTGCTGTAGTGAAAGAAAGATCATTGGCTCAGGGAAAATGAATAATGTCGTGACCTCGATTCCAGCCTTAGAGGCTGTCACAAAGGCTAGCATTCCTAATGCGAAAGCTTTATATCCAAGATGGATACAGTGGGCCAATTCACTAACAGCAACGTATGTAGATTATGTCTTCGACTCTAGACTACAAACATAAGCATATCTCCAATATGAACACGAATATCCGCTGCCCAGTGAAATAATGCTTCTAGATCAGTATCATTTCATAATCTATACTGATGGTTCTGCCCAGCCTGCATTTGGAACAAAACATCAATAATCAGCTGCTTGCGCAGCGGTTAAGGGTAAAATGAGGAGTGGTGAATTCCAATCTCATAAAACATACATGCAGCATGCAGGTGATTGCACTACACAGCTGGCTGAACTGAACGCTCTAATTCTAGCACTTGAGAATACAGATTCTGAATTCCCCATACTTATAGTGCGAGAGTCGTGTCCAGTCTTATAATGGGTATTTACACTACAGGAGCCAGAATGGATTCAGAGATTCAAAAGTGTGTACAATTAAGCATAAAATGCTATGGGGACAAGTGGCGAAACTCAAAGCGAGTTTGCCACAGGCTCATGTTATTCACACGCTGAGCCACTAACATGAGGGAATACAGGTTGGATGGAATTCACTAGCTGATGAAGCCGCAAAGGCAATGGTGCAGACTGCTCCCATCACTGCAGTGACCTGTAACAGGTTTTCCAACAAAATATTTCAACCAGTTAAGTGTGCAAAACATTCCGTTTCCTCATCTTCCCAGAGTTGGGGGATAGAGAAATTCCTAATTCAAACTGCAGGTTAGGATTAATTCTAGCAGCTCACGAGGGTCTAGCATTTGCTCACGTAGGGGTGGCAGCTACAATTTTACTATTGCTGCAACTCTACTGGTGGCCAGGTCTATACAAACAGACAAAAGACTATGTCCATAAATGTGACATCTGCCAAAAAATAAAGGTTTCCACCACAGCTCGCCTACCACAGACACCTCTCTTGATCTCCAACCAGCCTCTTGCTTGTGTTTATTTGGATCACTGTGGACCCCTAAATTCTGATGGGTCTTATTAATACATCATGTTAGCAGTGGATTCCTGCTCTCGATTCCTATGGGTTTGGCCACATTGAGCGGCTGACGCTCGTACTGTTATAAAGGACTTACAAGTCTTTATTGGCACATATGCAATAGCTGCTTTCCATTTGGACCAGGGTCCAGCGTTTGCCTCTAGGGCTTACTGAGACACCATGGGAATATATGGTGTAACTGTGCGCTACTCCTCCCCATACCATCCAGAGGGAGAGGAAAACATGTGACTTAAATCAGTCTTTAACAGCTAGAATATTAGGTTCAGGTCACAGTTGGGTCCATCACCTGTATGGGGCACAGAGAGCATTAAACAATCTGCCAAGAAGATCCTTGGGTGGTCAGACTTTTACGAAGTCCTGTTTGGGATTAAGATGTGGGTTCCAGACCTTGACAGTCACAGTACAGTGGTGGTGGAAACGCCTTTTGATATCAGTGAACGTTTGGCTGCCTTACAGGAACTGAACGACTTCCGAGACGGAGTCAGCAATGAACTACAGAAACATTCTGCCACTGGTGAAGTGAAGGCAGCACTGGCATCTCCTGGTTGGATTCCGAAGTTCGGTGCTGTAGTGTGGGAGAAAATACCGGACAAGGAGTTCGGGCCTGTGCCTGTCCTGGCAGTTGAATGTACCAGAACGGGTACTTTTACCGCCTTTTGCCGGCAGCAAACACAAGAGATTTGTTTTGATTGATCTCTTCATGCCACACTATGTGGCCCATTATACATAGTAGACCACAAGTTATCCGGGGTAGTTACCTGCCTCCCCTCGCTACCATGCAGGTAATCTCTTTAGAAGCTTTAACCAACAATGGAGTTTCTTCTCCCTGGCTGGGGACAGCTAATATTGAAGTTTCATTACTTTCACTTACATCTACAGACACCATACAATCATCATGCGTGACTACATAGATCTCAACACAAAAAGCAAAAATGGAGTTGTTTATAACATCCCACCAGTGGAGTTAACTACCAGTTCTACACAGCTCTACGAGACTCACACATTTGCACAAACTGCCTCAGGCAACTTTGTCGACTTTGACGACTTTTCATCAGATTCATCTGACCCCCCGCCACAGCATGTCCCACATGCATTTTTAATTTGACTTACAAAGGCATACTTTATCCCACCCTGGGTATACCTTTGGATTACAATTTCATTACTTTTTCTCTTCCTTTGGATTGGTTTTATGACTGTCTTTTCCTTGTTTCGGAAAGGACACTATCTCCCAGAACGTTCTGCTGTTGAACTGGGAAACAAGGTTTTGAAGCCTCATCCTTCATCACACAAAGAGTGAAGAGACCTGTTCTTGTGAACATTCCAGCAGTTATGGTTTCTGATGGAATTGTTTGGGACAAGTTACCCTATGATATATTTGGACCGACAGAAACTTTACAAGTTCCTTATGTTTTTTGTATTTCACTAAATTATGTCATCACTTATGGCAGCATCTCTGATGATTGGGACATTCATACAGTAAAGCAAATGCTTGATGATTTAGAACATTATACTGTATTTCAGAGTGAAGATATGTATACTGGCACACCTAATATTGATGAAATGCTTTGTTTTCACCAATATGGTCACCATTATTTACTTAAATCAAGTACTCCATGTACAGTATTTAATTACACACAATGGGAACACTGCCCTACACCACCAGTGGGTACTTCAAAGACAAATGCACAGAAATGTGCATATTTCTCGGGACACAATCCCACAGACCCAGAATCGTATTATTATATGCTTCTCCCCTCCCCAGCAAAGAAAAATATGCTAACTGGAACCATGCTGATTTATTCGGCCCCTTTCATTTCACTGTTGTCGATACAAGGGTATGACTTTTGGAAAGATAACATTGATTTGAAATCCATCTGTAGAACTAAAGATTGGCAGGTTCAGGTTTAGACTATGCAAACACAAGGAGAGGATGAACAGAGTGCTGAAACATTTCAAACACTCACCCCCAGTCACAGATCTGGGTTAAATCCATCATCATTCTTTAGCTCACTTCGCCACCCCAGTTCAGACACAGCTATATGCAAATCAGTCTTGAAGCTGTGCCTCATGGGAACAGTCCAGCCCGAACTGCCGATCCATGTCTTCCCTGGACCGGAAACAAGTATCCTGGGACCGGTTTTGGGGTAACACCCCTCATCAGCCAGGTTAGCTTTGTCGTGTAGTTCCTATAGTACCCATGCAGGACCTGCGTGTTTGGATAACATAAACCGTGGGCTTGGTGTTAGACTGACTCTGTGCACCCCCACCGCATATTTGCATTAGCTAGCTCACAGTGCCACTAGAATCTCCTCTTATCGGGGAGAGATTAGTTTCTGGCAACCTTAGATCATGACAACCCTGATCCCTCAGAATCGTGGAAACAATGTACTACTTTTCGCTCAGTCACTCGTGCTTACTCATTCGGTTTGTCTCAGAGAGTTACACAGAATAACCAGTCTGGGCGTTTCAATAAGTATTTATTGAACAGTTGTTACTCTAGTGTAAAATATATATGGTGCAGTAACCAGCAGACAATAGCAGAGATATATTATCAGCAGTACGATAAAAGTGAAGGGATAGAACAGTTCTACCATATTGCAATAATCATGAATACATACATGAATATAAAAAGCATTATGAAAGTGCTCGTACTCCTACGATGCCTAACTAGATGTACCTAAGTGTACCTAGCATGTGTGAGGTCTAAAAGCCTAAGAGCCAAGAATCCCTCTAAGATTTAGTCGAACCCCCATACCTGAATAGAGAGAGTATGGGACCCCATCCTGGTCTCGAGTTGGACACCCCGTAAGGGCTGTGTTAGACCGCTGTCAGCTGGAGTGACTGCATGCAGGAGCCTCAGCGTCTCTAAGGATCTTCACTCAGTCCAACCCTCTTCAACGTCTACATGAGCCCCCTCGCAGCCATCGCACGCCAACACAACCTCAACATCATCTCCTACGCCGACGACACCCAGCTGATCCTCTCCCTCACCAACGACCCCACCACCGCCAGAGCCAACCTACACGACGGGATGAGAGACGTCGCCGACTGGATGAGGAACAGCCGCCTTAAACTGAACTCGGACAAGACGGAAGTCCTCATCTTGGGCTCATCTCCCTCCGCCTGGGACGACTCCTGGTGGCCCCCGGCCCTGGGCACCGCGCCCAAGCCAACGGACCACGCACGCAACCTGGGCTTCATCCTGGACTCCTCCCTGTCGATGACCAGACAAGTCAACGCCGTCTCATCTTCATGCTTCAACACCCTGCGCATGCTCCGCAAGATCTTCAGATGGATCCCCACTGAAACCAGGAAGACCGTCACCCAGGCACTCGTCACCAGCCGACTGGACTATGGGAACACCCTCTACGCCGGAACCACAGCCAAACTTCAAAAAGACTCCAGCGCATCCAGAACGCCTCCGCACGACTCATCCTGGACATCCCCCGACACAGCCACATCACCGGACACCTGAAAGACCTGCACTGGCTCCCCGTCAGCAAGAGAATTACGTTCAGACTCCTCACCCACACACACAAGGCCCTCCACGACCTGGGCCCAAAGTACCTCAACGACCGCATGACCTTCTACACGCCCACACGCCAGCTACGATCAACCAGCCACGCCCTCGCCACCGTACCACGCATCCGCAGAACCACCGCCGGAGGAAGATCCTTCTCCTACCTGGCAGCCAAGACCTGGAACTCCCTCCCCACTCACCTTCGGCGAACCCAGGACCATCTCTCCTTCAGGAAGCAGCTCAAGACCTGGCTGTTCGAGCAGTAACCTACCCCCTCCCCCAGCGCCTTGAGACCCTCCCGGGTGAGTAGCGCGCTCTATAAATGCCGTGATTGATTGATTGATTGATTAGCATGGAAGTCTCGGTTCCCTCTATCTTACCATGGTAAGATCTGGTGTATTTATACCCTAAAGTGTCTCGTCCCTCAGTATGGTTTGTATTGGTCTTTGTTAGACATGAGGAAGACGTCAGGGGTGAACTTTGTACATACATATTATGCGGGAGATGTAGCTGGTGAATGCTCATGCATAATTTATGAGTACATTGTAGGCCTGTGTTCGAGAAAGACCTTGCAGTGTTCTAAACACAGACTAGATAACGTTCATCCCTCAGAGTTCGTTGTGTACTGTAGGGAACTAATGTAGGTTAAAGATCATGCCTATATTAGGGCATAGAAGATCATGTCTATAATAGGGCATAGACGATCATGACCATAATAGGGCATCTACGAGTATGACCATATTAGGGCATATACGATTATGACCATATACGGCATATATGAACGCGTCTATATTAGGGCCTCTATACGAAACGTAACAACCACTCCACTTTCGAATTGGATGACAATGACCATACGTAAAATCCGGACAATTTAAAATTCTTTCTTAAAAACAGCTAAAAACATGGTTTAAAAAGGAAAATAACATCTTTAAAAATGTTAAAAATCAGCTATTCTTTAGTTGTCACTTGAAAAGTCAATTCTGTCTTACTCATAAAAGTTGCATTACCAAAAGCAGAATAAAGCCATACTTTCTCAAGTGAAAGTGTCAATTTAGGAAATGTTCCAAATTTAGTTAGTTTATTTATGAAACGAAGTGGAGAAGCCGAATTCTTTTCCAGAACGCGATGAGCCAATTCAAGATTAAGTGTCCTGGCTTGGAGATACAGCATAATCGGTGTTAGCTACTGCAGATGACAAATCCAACGCCTCACAGAGAACGTCAATCGCACATAGATGGAATTCAGCACTACCAACAGTCGGTGCTGCGGCAGCTTGTGCAGCAGTTGTTATCTGAGTGCCTGTGGAGGAACCACCTAACCCAGCAGGAGCAAACCGCACCTGTGGATTCTCAAGGAATGCATTCATCAGAATTGGAAGACGCTGGGTACAACGCAGAGCATGGGCCTTTAGGGGGTCCAGCACAGCATCCATGTCCGGAGGCGTATCTGACAGAAACGTTAGACAGAGATCCAACGTGCATTCTTCTCCGCAAAACAGGCATTGAAGAACAGGTAAGATGCAGTCCACCCAGACTGGTCTAAACAATAGAAACCAAGAGGCGTTGAGTTCTCTTAGGCAAGGTATTCCCAGAAGCTGTACCATGCGTTCATGGTACTTCCGCTCCATGAGTACGTTCGCCATTTCCTCGGAAATTGGGCCGTCCATTGCGTAGCAGTAAGATTACAATCAGGACTCCTGCAATTAGGAACAGGATAAGCGGGAGACCTCCAAAGACGCTTCCCAATACGGAGTGTATAAAATTTGGGATTACTCCTAGGACTGTCTGAAAGGTGCTCAACAGTCCTGACCCTATGGTCTTAAATAGGTGTACAATACCGCTCGTATCAGACATGTTAAAGATACGACCCACCATTTCTGCGAAATGAAAGGGGCAGTTTGTACGTATAAGCGCCTGTATCTCAGTCGAGGTCCTTGCAACTTGAAGTTCAAAGGTTTCTCGAGTGGAGGTTAAGGGCACGGGTTGCTGTAAAAGCATGGCTTTCAGTCTGCTCAAAGTATCAAATTGTATGAAGGAAACATTCAATGAAGGCCATAACGGCGCCTCCCTGACTGTGTTCAGTGGCGGAAACAATACTTGCATACAGCAAGTAACCCTGGAGTTAACAGTGACCAGATAGGCGACGCCCGGAAGCATTCCACAGCAACCTTGATCGTTTAGCATCAAGTAACTCCCATTCGAGAGCAGCTGGAAAACCGGCGTGATCATGGCCGCTGGGGTCTCTGACATGTGACAAGATAGATTCGCTACCGAACCCCTACATGCTCCGTGCAGAGAAATATCCTGACACATGAGAGAACCGCTTAAAGTGTTCTTGCAGTTTGTACCACTCAGATACACTTCTCGATCCCCATTCCGACATCGATATCTATATGGTAACTCCCAAGTTTCCTTAATGTACCCCTTACCCATTTTTTCATATTTGCCTGCCTTTGCTCAAGGCAATATTGAAACTGAAACGTAGTGACCGGCAGAGTGATTTGGCCATGAATTAGCCATTCGGTTGATGGTAATTCAGCTACAGTGAATGGTGACCTTTCCAGTTTCTCAATACGCAGCATTGTATATTTGGCTCCCCTTTGTGCCATTTCTGTCTGTTTATCAGTTAGATTGTTTTCTGAAAACAGAGTTGTGGTGTTTATAATACGCCAGGGCACATAGCCTGCACGCAGAGATTGCAGCGTCCAGCTTAACATCATAATAGAACGTAGTTGGGATTGCGCGTGTTGTAACAAGGCCAGATCTTGTTCTAATATGTTGATTGCCGAAGACACAATGTTGCCTAAGGAGTAAATCCTGGAGGTCAAAGTTGTTAACCCATTATCCACTACAGTTAATGCCTTCTCTAAGTTAATACGGTCTATTTCCCGTATTCTTTCTGCGGCCTCCTGTTGGGATATTTTTCAGTTTTCATTATAGTAGGCATAAATGCCAGCATATATGAAACGTTTCTGACGTGTTTTCCTTGGGCCTTGCAAAAAATCCCTAAGGTCCACATCAGGTGTGAGTAAGGTCAAGTGATGTTTAACTTCTGTGAGTGTTGAGGTCTCTAGCCAGTCTAGGCACAACTTCCCAACACTATAGGATGCCACTACCCCTGGGTGTTGTCTCTGTACATAGCGTGTATCTGGCCTACTGATACTAAAACCCTCGGTTATACCTAAGAATCTCTGTTGACATGTGTTCGTGTCAATGGGCCAGATCAGCCATTCTGTCCAATTGGGATCTGACCTGTTGTACTGGAGAATGTCATCTAATCCTACCCCGTGTGTAGTTGAATTCTGCCCCCCACCCATCTGTGATGGTGCTGGAGACCCCGGTGTGTTCATTTCCTTGTTCTTGGCTAGTCCAAGACAGGATGTCTGTTGCACAGTTTCATTTAGAAATATCATCTGCTGTGGAATGAGGCATGCTCTAAAAAGCACTTCTGTTCCCTGGACCTGCCAGTCTCTAGAACCCCAGATTGATTTTAAATCTATAGTGTCCTTCCATAGGTCGAAACCCTGTGTAGACAACTGGGCCATAAAGGAAGCAGAGTAAATCTGTTTGGTGTTAGTCAACATAATTTTCTGTGCTGATGTTGTTGCCACATTGTAATAAAATGACTTCGGGTCAGATGTATTAAACCCTGAAAAGTATGTGAATTTCTGTGCAAAAGTTTGCGAACTACCTTTTGGAGGAGTTGGGCAGTGTTCCCACTGGTGGTACTCAAATACATTTCTAGGTGATATGGATTTGTGCAAGAAATGATGACCATAGTGTTGGTAACAGTACAATGTATCATAGTCTGAAGTACCTTCTAACATTTCATTGTTCGGAAACGCTGCAGTTTTTTCTAAATTAGACATCATATTGTTCACAGTTTCAGTGTCCCAATCATCAGACAATGTACTGGAGGTAATGATATCATATAAAGAAATTTTAAATACATGTTTAAGCTTTAAAAGTTCAGTCGGACCGAATATATCAAAATCAATCTTGTCCCATACTATACCGTCCGGTATAGGAACTGCTGTGATGTTCACTGAAGACAAGTCCCTTGGTTCACGATGTGAAGACTGGTGTGGTTTTAAAATCAAATTGACTCTTTGGGCTGTAGAGCTCTGCTGGAGATATCATCCATTAATAAGCATACTAAAAGTTATAATTAAACCTAGCCAGAAAAGGAAAAATAGAATCCCAGTGATATACCATAGTTCTATCCAAGGTGACACCAGGTAAGTCTTTCTAAAAAAAGTTCAAAAAGTCAATGAGTTTCTGTTTGTGTGATTTTTGGGCTGGCGTCGTTTCCGGCTCGCTTGGATCCAGTGAAAACGTATCAAAGTTCATGAAATAGCCAGAAGCAGTTCGATCAATTGTTGGAATTGCATCGGGATTTGTTGAAATTGGATTTTGCTCTTGACAAGGCATGTTAACATAGACGTCTGTATTCGGTCTTATTGCAACTTGGTTGTTAAATTGATTTTCTTGTTGAAGTGGAACGAGTTCCATAGCATTGTTGCTTAGTCCTTCATTCCGTACAGGTGGCTCTTCAAACGTGATGAGTCTTTCTGTTTGGACTTCTTGGATTGTAGCGAGAGGATGGTGTCTGCTACTGTGGAGTCCACGAGGCCTACTGTTTAGTATTGGCCACATAGTGTGGTTTGATTAAGTCGATTGAGACAAATCTTTTCTCCTTTTTCCCGGCAAGAGGTGGCAGAAGTACAGTTCTTGTGCCTTGGATTGCTAGGACCAGTACAGCAGTTCTGTAAGATGGCCCAAATTGTTTCTTGTCTGCAATCTTCTCTCTGACCTGATCCCCGACTTTTGGGATCCAAACAGGTCTTGCCGTTACTGCCTTGACTTCCTCAGTGGCGGTCTGTTTTAAGTGGAAGTTGCTTTGTTGTGTCCTGGATTCATTTAGATCCTGTAAAACAGCCAAACAATCATGGATATTAAGTTATTTTTCATCCGCCACTGTGCCTTCACAATCAAGATCAGGTACCCACATTCTTGTCCCAAATAGGACCTCGTAAGGAGTGACACCCCCTAGAGAGCTTCTTGGCTGATTGTTCAGGGCTCTTTGCACCCCATATAAGTGATATATGGGCCATGCCTAATACCCTAGCTGTTAAAGATTGCTTTAAGTCACAGTTTTTCCTCTCCACAACAGAATTTCTCCCAGGATGGTATGGAGAGGAGTACCGCAATGCTACGCCCATTCCTTCCATGGCCTCTTTGTAAGCCCGAGAGCTAAACGCCGGGCCACGGTCAGAATGTAACGTGCCAACTGTGTATGTGCCGATAAAGACTCACAAATCTTTTATAACAGTTTGAGCGTCAGCCGAGCGCTGGGGCATCACCCATAGGAAACTAGAGCAGGAATCCACTGCAACCATGATATATTTCTTGGCCCCATCCGATTGTAGGGGTCCGCAGTGGTCCAAATAAACACATGCGAGTGGTTTGTCTGATTTTAGTAATGGTGTCTGCGCTGGGCGTGTCACGGTGGAGCCCTTCATCTGCTGGCAGATGTCGCACTTTAAGACATAGTCTTTGGTCTGCTTTGTTAACCCTGGCCACCAGTAGCGCTGTTTCAATAAAGAAATAGTCGCTGTAACGCCTGTATGCGCAGAACCCAAACCCTCGTGGGCTGCTAGAATTAAGCCTTGCCTACGATCGATATTTGGTATTACTCTATCCCCCACTCCAGGAATCTGAGCATATGGAATGTTTTGTGCATCTAACTTGTAGGAGTACTTGAGTGGAAATTTTTTAGGTACTGCTGTGCTGCCTTTGCGTGAAGCATTGACAGCTACCAAAATCTCGCCGTCTATTCTCGTTTTTGAATGAGTGATTGCAGCTACGGACGCTGTGCGTACAGCCCCCTTTGCGGCTTCATCAGCCAATGAATTCCCTTCAACGTGAACGCCATCACGCTGATGACTCAGTGTATGTATCACGTGAGCCCTTGGTAGTTCGTTTCTCAACTCCACTACCTGTTCCCATAGCATTTTATGCTTAATTGTGCCACCTTTTGCGTCTTTAAACCCGTTTTGTTCTCAATGATGTAGATATTCATTGTACGACTGTACACAGTAAAAGGAATCACACACAATTAGTGTGGGGAATTCGTGTTCAGTATTTACAAGTGCCAGTATCAGTGCTTTTAATTCTGCTAACTGAGCCTTGCAGTCTCCTAGAGATTGCGTTTTAGTGCTACTGGGGTGGAACTTTCCATCGCGCATGCAACCTTTAACGATTGCACACGCTGCGCTGTAAGCTTGCTTACTCCCTATGGCCGGTTGAGCAGAACCGTCAGTGTAATTAATGTATTCATACTGATCTAAAGGCAAAATCTCATTTGGTAGAGGATATTCTTGTTCGTATTGCAGAAATGCTTGTGTTTTTAAACTTGGATCAAATCTGTATTCAACATCCGTTGCAGTAAGAGAATTAGCCCATTGTATCCATCTCGGATGTAAGTCTTTCGCATTAGGAATGCTAGCCTTTGTAACAGCCTCTAAGGCTGGTACTGGGGTCACGACTATTATGTGCTTTCCCTGAGCCAGAGCTCTTTCTCTTGCTACAGTGGTCTGCACTGCTGTCAGGATTTTTTCTGTTGAAGTGAAACGCATCTCTGCGTTTGTGTACAGGTGTGATTTGTATGCGATTGGTACTGTTTCGCCTTCATTGAAAGTTAAATAAGTGTACCCGCATTGACCCGCTATTACTCGGATCACTAAGTTGCGTACGTTTACGCGTGTCTGAAAATGTTTTGAAGCTATCATGTCTTCCTGTAGTGAACGTAGGATGTTTGTATGTTCCTGAGTCCATTGTCTAACTGAAAAATCAGGTTTTATTAAGTCGTAGAAAGGTTTTACTCTTTCTGCGTAATCCAAAATGTATGTTCGACCAAAATTTAGGAATCCCAGAATTGATTGTAAATTCTTTAATGATTTTGGAGGTTGGAGCAGCGCACACTTTTCTAAAAAGTTAGCTGCTAGGCTTTTTCCTTCACTTGACAGCTCATACCCTAAAAATAGGACATTGAGATGGGCAATTTCTGATTTTTTTAAATTAAATTTATAGCCATCAGAGGCGAATCCCATAATAATGGTGCTCACCCTGGTCAAGTGCCTCGGTAAGTCATCGTCCGTCAGATAAATATCATCCACATAGGACAATGCTTCTTCATCCAAATTTTGGAGTAACTCTGTTACCCTTGCTGAAAACAACCCCGGGCTATTCTTATACCCTTGGGGAGTCGACAAAATTGCCGGTGTGACCCTAGCGCTGAAAATGCGGTCAGATACCTGCTTTCAGGCGCTATGTTTTGGCAGAAAAATCCATTTGAGATATCAAGTGTTGTTTTGTATTTTTGTCGCAAAATGTTATTCATTAATGCTTCACTGTGTGCATTTTGTACTGCAAATGTCTTTGTGCAGGTGTTTAAATGTCTGTAATCTAAAACTAGACGATATGTGTTGTCGGGTTTTGATACGGGAAACAAAGGATTGTTCATAGGTGAAGTGCAATTTTCTATCACCCCCTGGTATTCAAGTTGATTTAGGATCTCCCTGACTTGTTTTTTAGCTTAATGTTTTATAGGGTATTGTCTTTGGGCATTTGGGGAAACTTTTAACGGGATCACGTGGTCGGTTGAATCCTCATCCCAACCAGCATGATTTTTGTATAATGCTGGAGCTAGGGCAACCGCCCACTCCTGCGCATATGCATGTTTTAAATGTATGGGAACGAGATCAGAAAATAATGGAAAAATTACCTTTTCTCCCTTAGGGCACTCCATGACGAATGCTGGCGGCCAGTCTTGCTCTGCTAATAGGATGTCCTATCCAGATGACAATTTTTTCCAAAATAGACCCTTAACTTTCCTGGGCTTGTCCCCTTCCATCCGGAGTGTTATCTCATGTAACTTATGTGGGACACTTAGCCGAGTATCAGGTGTTTCCACCGTGATATACTCACTCAACTCCGCTGTCAACAGAAATTCCTTCAGGTTCTGGCGAGCTATTGTTACTTCTGCCGCGCTGTCTAGCATCGTCAGAGCCCATTCCCCGTTCAGAAGCTGTGTCCTCAGAATTCTGGGCATGTCTGATCTTGAGACCTGCTACCTTCTTCTTTTTGAACTGAGGTTTCTGTTTTTGTTTATCTTCTTTTTTAGGTGAGTAGTCCGCAGCGCGTTGCGAGTCTCTGGACTTTGTACGCTCCTCTGACCGTCCTCCCCTCTCTGAGTTTTTTGATGAACCCTGAAAGGAACGAGAGGAACGTGTATCAGTATCCTGATACCTGTCAGGTTTTTAAATATTATCCCTATTCCTGAGGTTATACCTCCTTTCAGAGGGCTCCTGTTGAGGAGACCTACCTTTGGATTGAGATATGCTTTCTTTAGACTTTTGTTGTTTTTTATTTTCCCACTTCTTTTTAGAAGAAGTAGGTGTCTGCTTTGTAGTGTCCTTTTCAGGACTGCCCACCAGTTGTGGTTTTAGTGCTTTCCCACCTAGACTGTCTCTGCCTAGTTCTGCATATGCAGTTTCAATTATTTTGGGTAGTTCGTGTTGTTGATCTATTGGACTGAACTCCCTGAGGCGTTGGCGGATCGCCACTGAAGCTGCTTCCCCCTTAATGTTAGCTAGTATTATGGCTAATACCTGATCAAAGTTGTTTAGTAACTTCATCCCTAAGTTTAGGGCAGGCTTTGCTCCGTACTCATTTTGTATCTGTCTCAATACGTCAGGTACTACTGCTAATGACGGGATACCATACGTTCTGGTATATATGGCAGCAAAGACTGAACCACAAGAGGTGCAGTCCTCTACTTGTGGTGTGATCCCCATGGGCAAGCAGATTGTTAGTATTCTGTGTTTATCATAGTTGGTAGTATTCGGGAATACTGCCTCAAGCCGAGTTATTTTCTGAGCTATCCAGAATGGTATTTGTTCGCGTTTTGCGGGCATTTTCCCCATTACCGCGTGTAATGTTTGAGGAGTAATTTTAGTTGCTGTACCCTGGTATTGGGTCCCGTTTGTTGCAACTGTTGTTGGTTGAACTGTGAGAGTCCTCATGACGAATTGTGTCAAGTTCCTGTAGATTTTTATTAAATCTTTGTGTTGTATGAGTAATTCTGGCTCTGGCATTGTGTTAATGTCAGGGTGCGGTGTGTACGCCGCTAGTATTGGCCATGTGGCCCCGTCTCCTCCGAGCGGGCCTAGTCTTACTCTTGCTCTTAAGTGGGGTAGGGCGCCTTTAACCCAGTATAACTGTTCCTGGTACGTGAGTGGAATCTCTATGTCATCGAATGGACAGTATTCCTCTGGTGCATCTCCTTCTATGTAGTAGTGAAATGTCTTTGTTACGGCATCTGCTGCTGGGAATGTAACCCATGAATAGAATACCTCTGTTTTATTTTATTCGTGTGCCTCAATCACGAGAGCTACTACGCCACCCCTTGGTGGTAAACCATTTTTTAATAGTTTCATGGTGAGCATATGTCTGAATTTAGGTGCAATTTCAATTGCATTTTCGGGTTGTTCTCCGGCTGAGACCTGCAGATTTACTCTTTCTTCATCGCTCTTAGTCATTTTGAAAAGAAAATCTTTTCCAAGAGAACTAAGAGAAAGGTGTTATGCACAGTTTAGGAACTAAATGTCCTTCAAGCTTGATTAACCAACAGCCGATAAATAGGATATCTCGCCTACTCAGCTGTGGCGGAGTTTGTGCCCACCCACTCCAGACGTCTCTGGGGTTTTGTGAGTAGGTTCTCTGAGAATATCACGACTGAGCTACTCAGATACTACTGTTAAATAAGTACCCAACAAACGTTGGCGGCGCTATGTCGTGTAGTTCCTATAGTACCAATGCAGGACCTGCACGTTTGGATAACATAAACCGTGGGCTTGGTGTTAGACTGACTCTGTGCACCCCCACCGCATATGTTAGCCGGATTTGCATTAGATAGCTCACAGTGCCACTAGAATCTCCTCTTATCGGGGAGAGATTAGTTTCTGGCAACCTTAGATCATGACAACCCTGATCCCTCAGAATCGTGGAAACAATGTACTACTTTATGCTCAGTCACTCGTGCTTACTTATTCGGTTTGTCTCAGAGAGTTACACAGAATAACCAGTCTGGGCGTTTCAATAAGTATTTATTGAACAGTTGTTATTCTAGTGTAAAATATATATGGTGCAGTAACCAGCAGACAATAGCAGAGATATATTATCAGCAGTACGATAAAAGTGAAGGGATAGAACAGTTCTACCATATTGCAATAATCATGAATACATACATGAATATAAAAAGCATTATGAAAGTGCTCGTACTCCTACGATGCCTAACTAGATGTACCGAAGTGTACCTAGCATGTGTGTAGGTCTAAAAGCCTAAGAGCCAAGAATCCCTCTAGGATTTAGTCGAACCCCCATACCTGAATAGAGAGAGTGTGGGACCCAGTCCTGGTCTCGAGTTGGACACCCTGCAAGGGCTGTGTTAGACCGCTGTCAGCTGGAGCGAACGCATGCAGGAGCCTCAGTGTCTCTGGTCAGTGTGTCAGCATGGAAGTCTCGGTTCCCTCTATCTTACCATGGCAAGATGTGGTGTATTTATACCCTAAAGTGTCTCGTCCCTCAGTATGGTTTGTATTGGTCTTTGTTAGACATGAGGAAGACGTCAGGGGTGAACTTTGTACATACATATTATGCGGGAGATGTAGCTGGTGAATGCTCATGCATAATTTATGAGTACATTGTAGGCCTGTGTTCGAGAAAGACCTTGCAGTGTTCTAACCACAGACTAGATAACGTTCATCCCTCAGTGTTCGTTGTGTACTGTAGGGAACTAATGTAGGTTAAAGATCATGCCTCTATTAGGGCATAGAAGATCATGACTATAATAGGGCATAGACGATCATGACCATAATAGGGCATCTACGAGTATGACCATATTAGGGCATATACGATTATGACCATATACAACATATATGAACGCGTCTATATTAGGGCCTCTATACGAAATGTAACAGCTTGAATCCAGTGGCAAAATGAGCAAGGAACCCACGTCTGGGCATACCCTGCCAACTTAGGGCGAAGAATGCAAACACAAGGAGATGATGGACGGAGTGCTGAAACTTTTCAAACACTCACCCCAGTCACAGATCAGGGTTAAATCCATCATCATTCTTTAGCTCACTTCGCCACCCCAGTTCAGACACAGCTATATGCAAATCAGTCTTGACCCTGTGTCTCATGGCAACAGTCCAGCCCGAACTGCCAAGCCATGTCTTCCCTGGACTGGAAACAAGCATCCTGGGACCGGTTTCGGGGTAACACCCCTCATCAGCCAGGCTAGCTTGAATCCAGTGGCAAAGTGAGCAAGGGATCCACGTCTGGGCATACCCTGCCAACTTAGGGCGAACAATGCAAACACAAGGCGATGATGGACGGAGTGCTGAAACTTTTCAAACACTCACCCCCAGTCACAGATCTGGGTTAAATCCATCATCATTCTTTAGCTCATTTCGCCACCCCACTTCAGATACAGCTATATGTAAATCAGTCTTGACCCTGTGTCTCATGGGAACAGTCCAGCCCGAACTGCCAAGCCATGTCTTCCCTGGACCCGAAACAAGCATCCTGGACCGTTTTCAGGGTAACACCCCTCATCAGCCAGGCTTGCTTGAATCCAGTGGCAAAGTGAGCTATGGGACCCACGTCTGGGCATACACTGCCACCTTAGGGTGAACAATGCAAACATAAGGAGATGATGGACGGAGTGCTGAAACTTTTTAAACACTCACCCCAGTCACAGATCAGGGTTAAATCCATCATAATTCTTTAGCTCCCTTCGCCACCCCTGTTTGGACACAGCTATATGCAAATCAGTCTTGACCCAGTGCCTCATGGGAACAGTCCAGCCCGAAACGCCAAGCCATGTCTTCCCTGGACCTGAAACAAGCATCCTGAGACCGGTTTCGGGGTAACGCCCCATATCAGCCAGGCTAGATTGAATCCAGTGGCAAAGTGAGCAAGGGACCCACGTCTTGGAATACCCTGCCAACTTAGGGCGAGCAATGCAAACACAAGGAGATGATGGACGGAGTGCTGAAACTTTTCAAACACTCACCCCCAGTCACAGATCTGGGTTAAATCCATCATCGTTCTTTAGCTCACGTCGCCACCCCAGTTCAGACACAGCTTTATGCAAATCAGTCTTGACCCTGTGCCTCATGGGAACAGTCCAGCATGAACTGCCAAGCCATGTCTTCCCTGGACCCGAAACAAGCATCCTGGGACCGGTTTCGGGGTAACACCCCTCATCAGCCCGGCTAGCTTTAAACCAGTGGCAAAGTGAGCAAGGGACCCACGTCTGGGCATACCCTGCCAACTTAGGGTGAACAATGCAAACACAAGGAGATGATGGACGGAGTGCTGAAACTTTTCAAACACTCACCCCCAGACACAGATCAGGGTTAAATCTAACCCTGGGCTATATACTTCGCTCCGCCAGCAGAGTGTGTGGAGATTTGCCCACTCCGCGCTCCTCTGGGAACGTGGAGTATAGGACAAAACTCCGACTCCGCAGCGGAGCGGAGTTATCCAGCCCGCCCCCCCTGAAAAACAGTTAAAGATTATTTTAAAATTAAATAAAAACACACTTAACTGTCCTGCGGTGTCCCCGGGCTGCCCTCCTCCTCCTCACCGTCTCTCTCTCTCCTACATGGAGTACATTTTGAGAGAACTGCGCATGCGCTCGCTTGCGCAGTTCTCTCAAGATGTACCCCACGTAGGAGAGAGACGGCGAGGAGGAGGAGGGCAGCCAGCGGACGCCGCAGGACAGGTTAGTGTGTTTATATTTAATTTTAAAATAATCTTAACTGTTTTTTGCGGAGGTGGGTGGTGGAGCGGAGTTCCACGGAGTTTCCCCCCAACTCCGTGGACCTCCGCGTAGTCTTACTACTCCAGCTCCGCCCAGGGTTAGTTAAATCCATCATCATTCTTTAGCTCACTTCGCCACCCCATTTCAGACACAGCTATATGCAAATCAGTCTTGAACCTGTGCCTCATGGGAACAGTCACGCCCGAATTGCCAAGCCATGTCTTACCTGGACCGGAAACAAGCATCCTGGGACTGGTTTCGGGGTAACACCCCTCATCAGCCAGGCTAGTTTGAATCCAGTGGCAAACTGAGCAAGGGACCCACGTCTGGGCATACCCTGCCAACTTAGGGCAAACAAAGCAAACACGAGGAGATGATGGACAGAGCGCTGAAACTTTTCAAACACTCACCTCCAGTCACAGATCTGGGCTAAATCCATCATCATTCTTTAGCTCACTTCGCCACCCCAGTTCAGACACAGCTATATGCAAATCAGTCTTGACCCTGTGCCTCATGGGAACAGTCCAGCCTGAACTGCCAAGCCATGTCTTCCCTGGACCGGAAACAAGCATCCTGGGACCGATTTCGGGGTCACACCCCTCATCAGCCAGGCTAGCTTTAATCCTGTGGCAAAGTGAGCAAGGGACCCACGTCTGGGCATACCCTGCCAACTTAGGGCGAACAATGCAAACACAAGGAGATGATGGACGGAGTACTGGAACTTTTCAAACACTCACCCCCCGTCACAGATCTGGGTTAAATCCATCATCATTCTTTAGCTCACTTCGCCATCCCAGTTCAGACACAGCTATATGCAAATCAGTCTTGACCCTGTGCCTCATGGGAACAGTCACGCCCGAATTGCCAAGCCATGTCTTACCTGGACCGGAAACAAGCATCCTGGAACCGGTTTCAGGGTAACACCCCTCATCAGCCAGGCTAGTTTGAATCCAGTGGCAAACTGAGCAAGGGACCCACGTGTGGGCATACCCTGCCAACTTAGGGCAAAAAATGCAAACACAAGGAGATGATGGACGGAGTGCTGAAACTTTTCAAACACTCACCCCCAGTCACAGATCTGGGTTAAATCCATCATCATTCTTTAGCTCACTTCACCACCCCATTTCAGACACAGGTATATGCAAATCAGTCTTGAACCTGTGCCTCATGGGAACAGTCACGCCCGAATTGCCAAGCCATGTCTTCCCTGGACCGGAAACAAGCATCCTAGGACCGGTTTTGGGGTAACACCCCTCATCAGCCAGGCTAGCTTGAATCCAGTGGCAAAGTGAGCAAGGGACCCACGTCTGGGCGTACCCTGCCAACTTTGGGGGAGCAATGAAAACACAAGGAGATGATGGACAGAGTGCTGAAACTTTTCAAACACTCGCCCCCAGTCACATATCTGGGTTAAATCTAACCCTGGGCTATATACTCCGCTCCGCCAGCAGAGTGTGCGGAGATTTGCCCACCTCGCGCTCCGCTGGCAACACGGAGTATAGGGCAAAACTTCGACTCCGCAGCGGAGCAGAGTTAGCCAGCCCGCCCCCCCAGAAAAACAGTTAAAGAATATTTTAAATTAAATAAAAACACACTTACCTGTCCTGCGGCGTCCCTGGACTGCCCTCCTCCTCCTCGCCGTCTCTCTCTCCTACGTGGGGTACATCTTGAGAGAACTGCACATGCGCCCGTGCGCACGCGTGCGCATTCCTCACAAGACGTCTTGCGAGACCTCCGCATGCGCAGTTCTCTCAACATTTACCCCACGTAGGAGAGAGACGGCGAGGAGGAGGAGGGCAGCCCACGGACGCCGCAGGACAGGTAAGTGTGTTTATATTTAATTTTAAAATAATCTTAACTGTTTTTTGTGGAGGCGGGTGGTGGAGCGGAGTTCCACGGAGTTTCCCCCCAACTCCGTGGACCTCTGCGTAGTCTTACTACGCCAGCTCCGCCCAGGGTTAGTTAAATCCATCATCATTCTTTAGCTCACTTCGACACCCCATTTCAGACACAGCTATCTGCAAATCAGTCTTGAACCTGTGCCTCATGGGAACAGTCACGCCCGAATTGCCAAGCCATGTCTTACCTGGACCGGAAACAAGCATCCTGGGACTGGTTTTGGGGCTCATCAGCCAGGCTAGTTTGAATCCAGTGGCAAACTGAGCAAGGGACCCACGTCTGGGCATACCCTGCCAACTTAGGGCAAACAAAGCAAACACAAGGAGATGATGGACAGAGCGCTGAAACTTTTCAAACACTCACCCCCAGTCACAGATCTGGGCTAAATCCATCATCATTCTTTAGCTCACTTCGCCACCCCAGTTCAGAAACAGCTATATGCAAATCAGTCTTGACCCTGTGCCTCATGGGAACAGTCCAGCCCGAACTGCCAAGCCATGTCTTCCCTGGACTGGAAACAAGCATCCTGGGACCGGTTTCGGGGTAACACCCCTCATCAGCCAGGCTAGCTTTAATCCTGTGGCAAAGTGAGCAGGGGACCCACGTCTGGGCATACCCTGCCAACTTAGGGCGAACAATGCAAACACAAGGAGATGATGGACGGAATACTGGAACTTTTCAAACACTCACCCCCAGTCACAGATCTGGGTTAAATCCATCATCATTCTTTAGCTCACTTCGCCACCCCAGTTCAGACACAGCTATATGCAAATCAGTCTTGACCCTGTGCCCCATGGGAACAGTCACGCCCGAATTGCCAAGCCATGTCTTACCTGGACCGGAAACAAGCATCCTGGAACCGGTTTCGGGGTAACACCCCTCATCAGCCAGGCTAGTTTGAATCCAGTGGCAAACTGAGCAAGGGACTCACGTCTGGGCATACCCTGCCAACTTAGGGCGAACAACGTAAACACAAGGAGATGATGGACGGAGTGCTGAAACTTTTCAAACACTCACCCCCAGTCACAGATCTGGGTTAAATCCATCATCATTCTTTAGCTCACTTCGCCACCCCAGTTCAGACACAGCTATACGCAAATCAGTCTTGACCCTGTGCCTCATGGGAACAGTCCAGCCCGAACTGCCAAGCCATGTCTTACCTGGACCGGAAACAAGCATCCTGGGACCGATTTCGGGGTAACACCCCTCATCAGCCAGGCTAGTTTGAATCCAGTGGAAAAGTGAGCAAGGGACCCACGTCTGGGCATACCCTACCAACTTAGGGCAAACAATGCAAACACAAGGAGATGATGGACGGAGTGCTGAAACTTTTCAAACACTCACCCCCAGTCACAGATCTGGGTTAAATCCATCATCATTCTTTAGCTCACTTCACCACCCTAGTTCAGACACAGCTATATGCAAATCAGTCTTGACCCTGTGCCTCATGGGAACAGTCCAGCCCGTACAGCCAAGCCTAAGTTGGCAGGGTATGCCCAGACGTGGGTCCCTTGCTCACTTTGCCACTGGATTCAAGCTAGCCTGGCTGATGAGGGCTGTTGGCCCGAAACCGGTCCCAGGATGCTTGTTTCCGGTCCAGGAAAGACATGGTTTGGCAGTTTGGCTGGACTGTTCCCATGAGGCACAGGGTCAAGACTGATTTGCATATAGCTGTGTCTGAACTTGGGTGGCGAAGTGAACTAAAGAACGATGATGGATTCAACCCAGATCTGTAACTGGGGGTGAGTGTCTGAAAAGTTTCAGCGCTCCATCCATCATCTCCTTGTTTTTGCTTTGTTTGCCCTAAGCTGGCAGGGTATACCCAGACATAGGTCCCTTGCTCACTTTGCCACTGGATTCAAGCTAGCCTGGCTGATGAGGGCTGTTAGTCCTAAACCGGTCCCAGGATGCTTGTTTCCGTTCCAGGGAAGACATGGCTTGGCAGTTCGGGCTGGACTGTTCCCATGAGGCACAGGGTCAAGACTAATTTGCATATAGCTGTGTCTGAACTTGGGTGGCGAAGTGAACTAAAGAACAATGATGGATTCAACCCAGATCTGTAACTGGGGGTGAGTGTTTGAAAAGTTTCAGCACTCCGTCCATCATCTCCTTGTGTTTGCATTGTTTGCAAGTAATACACCTAAGTTGGCAGGGTATGCCCAGACTACTTATATTTATACTCACTATTACTTATATTTATATTTATATAAGTAATAAATAAGTAGCAGGTCTTAAAGTTAGACATGCCCAGAATTCTGAGGACTCAACTTCTGAACGGGGAATGGGCTCTGACGATGCTAGACAGCGCAGCAGAAGTAACAATAGCTCGCCAGAACCTGATGGAATTTCTGGTGACAGCGAAGTTGAATGAACGTATCACGGTGGAGACACCTGATATGAGGGTAAGTGTCCCACATAAGTTACATGAAATAACACTCCACATGGAGGGGGACAAACCCAGAAAAATTAAAGGTCTCTTCTGGGAGAACCTGACTTATGGATATGACATCCTTTTAGATTAAAAAGATTGGCCGCCTGAAATTGTTATGGAGTGCCCAAAGGGAGAGACAGCAATTTTACCGGCCTTCCCCGACCTCGTTCCAGTATACTTAAAACATTCATACGCGCAGGAGTGGGCGGTAGCACTTGCTCCAGCATTATATCGCAACCATGTTGGGTGGGATGCTGAGTCACCTCACCATGTAATCCCAGTAAAAACTACTCCAACTCCACAGAGACAGTAACCAATAAAACAAGAAGCGAAAAAACAGGTCAGAGAGATCTTGGATCAACTTGAATACCAGGGTGTAGTGAAACTTGCACCTCTTCAATTAATAATCCTTTGTTTCCCATAATGAAACCCGATAATTCATACCGTCTAGTTTTAGACTACAGACATCTGAACACATTCACTTAAACATTTGCAGTACAGAATGCACACAGTGGCGCATTAATGAATAACATTGTGCGGAAAAAATACAAAACCACATTAGATATCTCAAATGGATTTTTCTGCCAAAATATAGCGCCTGAAAGCAGATATTTGACAGCATTCTCAGCGCTCGTTTCCCAGCATCAATTTTGTCGACTCCCCCAAGGGCATAAGAATAGCCCTGGGTTGTTCTCAGCTAGGGTAACAGAGTTACTTCAGAATTTGGACAAAGAGGCATTGTCCTATGTAGATGATATTTATCTGACGGATGATGTTTAATGGATCGCTTGACCAGGGTGAGCAACATCATTTTGGGGTTCGCCTCTGAGAGTACAAATTCAACTTTAAAAAATCAAAAATAGCCCACCTCAATGTCCTATTTTTGGGATATGAGCTTTCAAGTGAAGGGAAAAGCCTGGCAGCTAACTTTTTAGAAAAATGTGCGCTGCTCCAACCTCCTAAATCTTGAAGAATTTGAAATCCATATTGGGATTCTTGAATTTTGGCAGAACTTACATTTTAGATGACGCACAAAAAGTAAAACCTTTCTATGACCTAATAAGACCTGATTTTTCAGTTGGGCATTGGACACAGGAACACACAGATATCCTCTGCTCTTTACAAACTGACATGATAGCGTCCAAACACTTACACACACGTGTCAACACCACAAATTTGGTGATGCATGTTATAGCGGGTCGTTCTGGGTGTACTTACCTAACCATCAATGAAGGTGAAACAGTACCCATAGCATACAAATCACACTTGTACTCAAACGCTGCAATGTGTTTTGCTTCCACAGAAAAAATTCTGACAGCGGTACAAACTGCCGTAGTGAGAGAAAGAGCACTGGCTCAGGGGAAACGAATAATTGTCATGAGGTACCAGCCCTAGAGGCTGTCACAAAAGCAAACTTTCCAAATGCTAAAGCTTTACATACAAAATGGATACAATGGCTACTTCTCTCACTGCAACAGATGTAGATTACAAATTTGACTCTACACTTAAAACACAAGCAATCCGGCAATACAAACAAGAATATCCTCTCCCGAATGAAATAATGCCTCTAGATCAGTATGAATACATTATTTACACTGACGGATCTGCTCAGCCGGCCGTAGGGAGTAAACAACAATACAGCGCCGCATGTGTGATTGTGAAGGGTCGTATGGAGGAAGGCAAGTTCCATCCTAGCAGTACAAAGACACAGTCTCTAGGAGACTGCACGGCACAGCTGGCAGAATTAAAAGCCCTGTTACTGGCACTAATAAATATGGATCGAGAATTCCCCACACTGATTGTGTGAGATTCTTTTTACTATGTCCAGTGATACAATGAATATCTACACTACTGGGGTGAAAATGGGTTTAAAGATTCAAAAGGTGGCACAATTAAGCATAAATTGCTATGGGAACAGGTAGCTGAGTTGAAAAACGAACTACCAAGAGCTCACGTGATACACACGCTAAGTCATCAATGTGATGCCGTTCACGTTGAAGGGAATTCATTGGCCGATGAAGCCTCAAAAGGGGCAGTACGTACTGCTGCCGTAGCTGCAATCACTCGTTCAAAAATGAGAATAGATGGACAGATAATGGTAGCTGTCATTGCTTCACGCAAAAACAGCACAGCCTTACCGAAAGGCTTTCCACTCAAGTACTCCTACAAGTTAGATGCAAATAACATTCCGTATGCTCAAATTCTAGGAGTGGGGGATAGAGTAATACCAAACATGGATCGCAGATTAGGTTTAAGTCTAGCTGTACATGAGGGTCTAGGTTCTGCACACGCAGGAGTTACAGCGAAAGTTTCTTTACTGAAACAATGCTATTGGTGGCCAGGATTAACTAAACAGACAAAGAATTTTGTCCTAAATTGCAACATCTGCCAGTAGATGAAGGGTTCCACTGTAGCACGTCCAGCGCAGACGCCATTTTTGATATCAGACAGACCACTCGCTTGTGTCTATTTGGACCACTGCGGCCCCCTACAATCAGATGGGGCTTACAAGTACATGTTGGTGGCAGTAGATTTATGCTCTAGATTCCGGTTAGTTTGGCCTCAGCACTCGGCTGATGCTCGAACTGTTATAAAAGATTTGCCAGTCTTTATAGGGACATACACAGTTGGCACATTACATTCTGACTGCTGCTACGCGTTTAGCTCTCTAACTAAAAAACAGATAACTATGGCACAAAGGGGAGCAAAATATACAATGCTGCGTATTGAAAAACTGGACCAATTACCTTTCACTGTGGCAGAATCACCATCCACAGAATGGTTAATCCATGGCCATATAACATTACCGGACACAACTTTCCAGTTTCAGTATTGCCTAGAACAACAACAGGCAGGCAGATATGAAGTGATGGGTAAAGAATTCATCAAGGAATCTTGGGAATTGCCATACAGATTTCGATGCAGGAGTGGGGACATGGAAGTGTTTCTAAGCGGTACAAACTGCGAGAACTCTTTAAGTGGATCTCTCATATGCCAGTATATCATGCTTCACGGGGCCTGTAATGGTTCAGTTGCAAACTTATCCTGCCATTTGAAAGGGTGCCCGGCTGCCATGATTAATCGGGTGTTAAAGTTGCTCTCAAATGGGAGTTACTTGATGCTGAATGATCAAGGTTGTTGCGGGATGCTTCCGGGCATCGCATATCTTGCCACTGTAGACTCCAGGGTTACTTGTTGTAGGCAAGTATTGTTTCCACCGACCCACACAGTCAGGGAGGTGCTGTTATGGCCTTCGTTGAATGTTTCCTTTATACGGTTTGATACTCTGAGCTGAATAAAAGCCATGCTTTTACAGAAAACCGTGCCCATAACCTCCGCACGAGAGACGTTTGATTTCTAGGTCGCAAAATCCTCCGCTGAGATACAGGCACTAGTACGAACAAACTGCCCTTTCCATTTCACAGAAATGGTACAATGTATCTTTAACATGTCTGATATGACGGGTATAGTACACCTATTTAAGACCATAGGCTCGGGACTGTTAAGCACCTTTCAGACAGTCTTCGGAGTGATTCCAAACTTCATACACACCGTGTTCGGAAACATTTTTGGAGGACTTCCGCTGATCCTGTTCCTAATAGCAGGAATCCTGATTGTAATTTTTCTGCTATGCAATGGACCAGTCGTGCAACGCCCATTGGGCTCAAAGGGCTTCAGCCCCCCAGGTCGTGTGTGGCAGCCCGGGCTGAGACAGCTTCCCAGGCACACACACAGCCGCACCCAAATACTTCACAGGTCTTTAAAAGACCATTTGCTTGTTAATGAGGCTTTGTTGTTTTTTCACCCCTTCTTAGAGCCCCTGCATCTCCACTCTGCCTATTGCTGGATGAATTAGCCCCCCCCCCGAAATTTTTTCTTAGCCCCCTCCAAAATGTAGCTCTAGTTGCGCCTCTGCAATGGACGTCCCAGTCACCAAGGAGATGGGAAAAACGCTTCTGGAGCACAGATACCGTGATCGCATGGTACTCCATCTGGGCACACCTCGCCTTTGTGAACTGAGCGAGTCTTGGTTCCTGTCATTTAGACCAGTCTGGATCGACTGTGTTCTGCCTGTCCTCCGATGCCTGTTCTGCGCAAAAGAATGCGTGTTGGATCTTTGCCCAACACTTCCATTGGTTGCACCACCGGATATGGATGCTTTACTGAACCCAATAACGGCCCATGTACTGCTGTGTCCTCAGCATATTCCCATGTTGATGTCTGCATTCTTTTTTTTTTATATCTCTTTTTTATTGAAAACAAGGTATGACATATGAAAAGTCAAATGACACCCATTTCAGCAACCGCGTTACATTGCGACCGGTACATCGAGTCAAATTAATCTCGTAACAAAAAGTGACCTTCTCCAATCAAACATTATTGGGTCCCACTGATAATATCCTCTCTCGATCTTGGAGGTTCACATATCTCTCCCCTGTGGACATTCCATTGTCCCCATATGTGCGTCCATTTATTCGGGCACCCCCTTGCTTCATATATAGACTTTTCTGTGACCATACACCAGTCCATGTCCTTGCCCCAGTCTGCTATACTCGGTGAACTCTGAGCCCTCCACAACCTCTCAATGTTCCTTTTTGCCACCATCAGTCCCAAGGTAACCCATGTGCGCTCCCTGGAATTCAGGTCGGTAGGGCCCCATATGTTCAGGAGAGCCAATTTAATATTACAATCGATCTGCTGCCCCAGCGCCTCCTTCATCAGGTGCACCACCGCCTCCCAGTATCTCTGGATAGCCGTACATTCCCAAAGAGTATGGATAAAGGTTCCTTCCTGCTCACATTGTCTTGCACAGCCACCATCTAAGCTATATCCCATGCTAACCATCCGGGGCCCAGACAGGTATGATCTGTGGAGAAGCTTTAACTGCACCAGGCGAAGCTTGGAGGAGATGGCCACCTCCCTAGGGGAGGCCACCACCGCCAGCCATTCTTCGTCGTCCAACCCTGCTACATCGTGGTCCCATTTTGCCCTCAGGCGTCTCAGGGGGTCTGCCATGTTATTAATCAGCTTTTTATAAATAAGTGATATGGCCTTCTCCGGTAGGTCGCCATCCAAAACTCGATCTTCGAGCGGGGAGGACTCGGGGAGTACGCTACCCTTGGGAAGAATCGCAAGCAAGGCGTGTCTAACTTGGAGGTACCTGAAATACTCAGACTTGGCTAAGTCGTATTCCTGCTGCAGCCGAGAAAAAGGGACCACCTCGCCCGACTTCCACAAGTCACCCACCCTAGATATGCTGATGAGGTCCCAACGATCAAAGCCCTTCGAGCGGAACAGCCTGCCCAGTTGTTCACTGTGCCAGAGTGGTGTGGCCTGTGTGAGCTTTCCCTCCCATCCCAGGCTTTTGGTAGCCACTTTCCACACATGCGCCGCAAGGCCAGTCGGACCAGTCAGAGCAGGCTTCAACGACCGCATGTACAGTGCCCCTTCAAAGCTGCCACCCGGGAGGAGCCACCTATCGATCTGAAAGGCCGGGTCACCCTGCGGCTTGTACATACATTGGTTGATTGCTGCGAGGTGCGATGCCCAGTAATACTTCCTTATGTCTGGAAGTCTGATGCCCCCCATCAAACCACCCCAGCGTGAGTTTATGTGTGGCGATACGAGGTGGCTTACCCTCCCACAGCAAGTCCTGTATGACACTGTCGAGCTCTTTAAAGTACGAGGAGTTAACGGGGTACGGAGTGTTTTGCAGCGCATATAGGAATCTGGGAAGGGACATCATTTTAAACAGGGCAGCGCGTCCCAGGAGGGACAATGGGAGTGATTTCCAATGTTGGACATCCGATTTGAGTCGCACTAGAGGCGGCAAGAGATTACTATTGTAGAATCTGGATTGATCTTTAGAGACCCAGATCCCCAGATACTTGAAGCCATCAGTGGCTTCTGCCAATTGATAGCCCCGAGGGAGTGGAGGCCTCTTACCATAGAGGACGTATAATACTGATTTAGTCCAATTTATCGAATAACCAGCAAATCTACCGAACACCCAAAAGATGTCCAGGACCACATTGAAGGAAGCAGCCGGGGAGGCCAGATAGAGCAAGATATCATCCGCATATAGCGATATGCGGTCTTCCCATCCAGACGTCCATTTGAGGCCTCTAATGGCGGGAGTTTTGCGGACCCACATTGCCAAAGGCTCAAGAGCCAAGGCAAAGAGAAGCGGGGACAAGGGGCAGCCCTGCCTGGTGCCCCTGCCAAGAGTTAAAGCGGAAGATTTCCTGTTGTTGACTACCACTTGGGCGAGCGGTTGGTGATATAAAAGCTGAACCCAACTGATAAATTCTGGGCCAAAACACAATTTATGAAGGACTGCAAACATGTAGGGCCACTCTATAGTGTCAAACGCCGAGGCGGCATCAAGGGATACCACGACAGCGTCTTCTCGGATTGTGTCGGCCCGACACAGCACCCCATGAAGCCTGCGCAAGTTGAGGGAGGTGTTTCTAGCAGGCATAAATCCCGATTGGTCCGGATGGACCACTCGGGCAAGGACCCTGAGCAGTCGAGAGGCAAGAACCTTTGCCAGGATTTTAGCTTCGCAGTTGAGCAACGAGATGGGTCTATAGGATGAACACTTGTTGGCCGGTTTGCCCGCTTTATGAATGACAACAATGTTGGCGAGCCTCTGGTCCTCAGGCAGGACACCCCCCTTCTTACTTTCGCAGAACATTTCAGTGAGATAGGGTGCCGTCTTGCCCGCCGTAAGCTTGAACAGCTCGATGGGCAAGCCATTAGGGCCCGACGCTTCCCCCCCCCCCCGCAGGTCGTGGATGGCTTTTTCGACCTCCGCAACTGTGATATCTAGGTCAAGGTCAGAATGCTCCTCTTCAGAGAGTGAAGGCAGTGGGATATCGCGTAAAAGCAAGGAAGCCTCCTCCTCCGTTTGCGGAGTGCGGGACGTATACAGTGTCTGGTAGTATTGGCCGAACGTATCCGCTATATCCTGGGGAGGATGTCTGCATTCTTAGAGCCACCACAAGATGCTTCACCTCCTGTTGGAATGGATACCGGCTCCTCTACAAACACTCAGGCCTTGGATGTCACACAGGCTTCCCCAGCACCGGCTGTGGGCAATACATAAGATCATCTGTGCTCGATTGACCTGATCTGTGAGGTGTTGCAGGGACTGTCGTCGGCGATGGCAAGCAACAGTGATGTTGCGTCTCCCAGGCAGGAAAGATAAACATTTGGCTCATCGTGTGCTGGGAAAAAATGTGGCCTTTTCCAAAACAACCAAACTCTGGAATTTTAAACAACTAACACTATTCTTTTACTGAACAGCATGGCTTTCAGACACTCATAGTTGTTCGAACTATATATACGAACCTATTTTAGTAAGACATCTACTGCTTAAACTACAGTTTTTAGCAATTTTTTAAATGTTTACATCTTTTTAAATGCATTATTTTATGGACTAATTAGTTGTTTGCATACAATGCCTAGAAGTACATTAAAAGTTTAGTATGTCGTCCAGTTGGATGAGGAGTGGGTGTTATGTTTCATATAGGTACCCCAATATAGGCTCAGGTAGCAACCAAACCTTTCACCTATATTTCCCCTCTCTTTACACTACATAACGGTTCTTGGGACTGACATTTTACCTAGTTATGGTACTGCTTACAGGACGTGGGGTTTTCCCTGAAAACTAGCCTCATTCATTATGCATGAGGACTCTCCTGCATAATAACTATGTATAAGGGTCATTCCTTCCGTCATCCTAAATCCGACATGACACAGCAAGGTAGATCCCCTGAAGGTACCACTCTGGGTATATAAACACCATATCTTTGCTGAGGCAGGGAGAGGAGAAGACGTCAATGCTGACACACTGACACGAGACGCTGAGGTTCCTGCACGCAGACACTCCAGCTCGCAGTGGTCTGACATCCATCGTGGGGTGTCCATCTCGAGACCAAGACGGGGTCCCACAGTCTCTCACTTCAGGTAATGGGGTTGACTTTATCCTAGAGGGATTCTTGGTTCTACACCTACATACATGCTAGGTACACTTAGGTACATCTAGTTAGGGTTGCATCGTAGGAGTACGCATTTATTACTGTCATGTAGTTTATATACTTACCTGTATTAATTGTTTTAGCACAATGGCAGAGATCTACCATCCTTTTCCTCTGTTGATGCTTATAATAATTTATATCTGTTTCTGTCTTATGGTTGTTTCAGCACACCTATTTTACACTAGAATGACGCTGGTTCAATAAATGCTTATTGAAAACGTCCCCACCGTTTATTCTGTGTATCTCTCTGAGACAAAGTGAGCACTAGTGACTGAGCGAAAAGTATTGTACTGTTTCCACGATCCCTGATGGGACAGAGCTGTCGTGTTTGATAGCTGCCAAGAACTATTCTCTCCTTGGTAAGAGGAGTTTACAGTGGCACTGTGAGCTAGCTGGTATACAGGCGAACATACTCGGTGGGGGTGTCTGGAATCAGTCTGAACACCAATCCCACAGTCTATGTTGTCTAAACGCGCAGATCCTATATAGGTTTATAGGAACTACACGACACTGTAAATGTTTCAGGTGTCCTAAATTTTACTAAATGTACTTGTCTAGTACATTCACCAGCTCCATTGACTTAGGGCCAGATGTACGTAGCTTTTTTGAGGTGACTGCAAAAAAGCATTTTTTTATGTACAAGTGCCCAATTTGCGATTTGGTAACGTATTACACACGGCTTCACTGAGACCTCGTCCAAGGGCTGTCTGATGAAATGGAGCCCTCTTTGGCCACAGCCTACTACCTTGCCCCGCTGAGGATTTTTGACTTCCATCCCAGTGACTAAGTCCAAAGGTAAAGCTTTTTACCAGGATGAACCTGGTCCCTCTGTCTGACCCGCTTTTAATAGCAGTTGGACTTAGCTTTAGACTTTATCCCGGCCAAGCGCAACCAGATGACCGCGGTTGGCACGTAATGTTTTTTGGTGTTATTTTGAACCTAAACATTTGAAAATTCATAACTCTGATTCTGCTTATTGGATTTTTGTCATTTCGGTGTCTTTTTACTTACTAAAATATTCTCTATTTTTAGGTCTGGTTTTAACCAAGACCTTTTGATTTTTTTAATAAAATATATGTATAATATACTTATTTAAAAGGGCTTTCAGCCAGCTGTCTTCATCCATTGGGCTGTTGGTGGGTCATTCACATTTTGCTTCCGCCCACTACAGCATCCAGCATGGGGCGGAGGGGCCAGCCCACACAACCACTGGATAACTTTACTCTGAGTGACTACATTTTGCTCTTTCACGATGAGCACATCTGCACACAAGGTAGTTCTCTTCAGTTCTAGTTTTTTTATGTTTACTTTATTACTTTGGTGTTGCCTTTGTGTTTAGGGTCTGATGAGATAGCAGGACGCTTTTTAAAAGCTCAACATGTCAATTATTTGAGACCAAAATGACAAAAATCCAATCAGTCGAACCGGAGATATGCACATTTTAAAATTTAAGTGAACATAGTGCCTAGAAGCACAAATCACCAACTGTGGTTATCTGGTCATGCCGAACCGGACAAAGTCACTTGTTCAGGTCGACTGAGATGGAGCACAGGCGGGATACAGGGACCAAGTTAGGCCCGCTGAACAAAGTACTTTAAATACTGGTTTACTGAGAGTTGCGAGATCCCGCATCGGCGATGTGTCGTGCATCGATGGTTCCGAGGAAGATACAGGGCTTGAGTTGCGAAGTCCGGCGTCAAGGATGCATGGCACAGCGGTGGTTCCGAAGAAACTGCGGGGCTGCGATGCGCAGTCCTGCATCGTCATCGAGGATGCAGTCGACGAGGGGCTTGCGATGCAAAGGCATCCGTTGCGGATGTGTTGCGCAGTGGTGGTTTCAAGGAGTCTGCAGGCTGCGATGTGAGGTCTGGCGTTGAGGATGTGTCACGCTGCAGCGGTTCCAAGGTGGAGCTGCGAGGGAATGTGTTTTTCTGCATCAGTTCTTCTCAACTGTGATTATCTGGTTGCGCTGGACCAGGACAATGTCTCAAGTTCAGGCTGACCACGATGGAGCATGGGCCAGATACAAGGACCAAGTTAGGCCAGCTGAACAAAGTACCTTAAATCCTGGTTTGCTGGAGTGTTGCGAGATCCTGATGACACAGCACATTCCAGCTTTATCAGTTTTTGTCTCTTGCTGATGATGTTGTAAATTTCTTTTTGGAGTTGCCTTTTTATCTGGCTGCTGTTATATCACAACATATCAAATTGTCTCCATTTGATTCTGTTCTTCATGAAGTTGTCATTTATGTTTTTTTGTATGCACGCAATGAAGTGCATTTCTAACTGGTATGTATTTTAATTGAGGACTAGAGTTATATTTGTAAACCAATTTAGTCTGTATGTCCTGATTGTATGACCTTCTAGGTTGCTTTCAATGCTCTTGTATGTCGTGCTTATATAGATATTTAACTTATATTACTAATTTTAGCTATGCCAATAAAGTCCAATTTCCTGATCTATCTATCTATCTATCTATCTATCTATCTATCCAACCCTAAATGTCTGTCTACCTAGTTACCTGCCTGTCTACCAAATGACCAGTCTGTCTATCTATCTACCTGTCTATCTACCTGTCTGTCTACCTGTCTATCTACCGGTCTGTCTACCTATCTACCGGTCTGTCTAGCTACATGTCTGTCTAGCGACCCGCATATCTGTCTATGTACCTTTCTATCCATCTACCTGTCTGCCTATCAACGTGCCAGTCTACCTACAAACCTGACTGACTATCTATCTATCTAACTATCTATCTATCTATCTTTGAAACCCTATTAGTCAGTGTGTCTATCTAATTACCCGTCTGTCTATCTACCTGTTTGTCTTCCTGTCTGTCTGTGTACCTAGTTCTACAACCCTCTCTATCTGTCTTTGCAAGCCTCCCTTTTTACTTACATTTTCAACATATCTTATCTATTGTAATAAAGATTTACAAAAACATTAAAATAAAGAATTAGCAAAGAGGCTGGCAGCCAACAGCAGATCAATTGGCTTTTTTTAGGTCTGGTGTTATCGAAGACCTTTTGATTTTACAAAAATTATGTGTGTAACATAGTTATAGGAGCTTTCAGCCAGACTTCATCCATTAGTATATTGTTGTTGTAGGAAATTGGGTTACTGGTTGAGGGGGTGGAGGGGCCCACCTCAAGCATCAACCTCAATCTGTGTCAGGGTGAAACACAAGCAAACCCCAAATTAACCTGTGCTTAACCCTTTGGCAGCTTGGCACAAAACAGTCCGGCTTAATTTAGAGGCAATGTGTAAAGTATTTATCCAGCATGTCAAACAGTGATAAGATGAAAATACAACACAAGAAAAGTCCCACACCAATTTGAAAAAATAGAGTTAAATTTCAAAAACTATTTGAGAGCAAAACAGCAAAAATCCAATCAATAGAACAGGAGTGTTTGAAATTATGTCTCTAGTTGGCAGAGGTATGCACCCTGTCCAAGTAGGGACCACAATCCTAGTCTGGGTAAGCTAGATACACACTAAAAGATAACCTGTGCTCACCCTCTGGTAGCTTGGCACAGAGCAGTCAGCCTTATCTAAAGAGGCAATGTGAAATGCATTTGTGCAACGCACGCACACACACACACACACACACACGCACACACACAGTAACACAATGAAAACACCACAAAAATACTCCACACAGGTTCAGCAAAATAGAGAATAATTTTATGACTAAAACAAGATCAAAACAACAAAAATCCAATAAGTAGAACCAGAGTTATGAATTTTTAAAGAATAAATCCAAAAGTAGTGCTTAGAAGTCAATAGCGATTAGGGGTTACTTGAGGTCACGCTATACCGGGGCACATCCAAAGTTCAGGCCGACCACAATGGAGAGCAGGCGGGCTACATGACTCACTCAGGTCCCGCTGAGAAAGTACCTTGGATGGAGCAAAAGTCAACATCGATGTCTCGATGCAAGGAGTCGAGGAGGCACTACGTCGTCACCATTTGGCAGGGCGAGCAGGACTCACAGATGGCAGAGTCCAGGAGCTGTTGCTGAGTTTAAGGAGGTCTTTGATGGCCCTGAGACTTCAGAACAGTGGGCAAGCCAGCAAGCCCTTGAAGTCACTCTGGGTTCAAGTGAGATGGGTCCAGCCCTTGTCCTCAGCAGGGCAGAGATCAGGAGGCAACAGGGCAGCTCAGCAAAGCAGTTCCTTCAGAGCAGCAGCCAGGCAAAGTGGGAATCCTTGTAGCACAGCAGTCCTTACTCCTGGCAGAGTTCTTCACATGTCCAGTAGTGTACTGTCTTGGTAGGGTCAGAGCTGCAATACTTATACCCAAATGTGCTTTTGAAGTGCGGGTGACTTCAAAGCAGGCCCTTGAACTGCTCAGGTTCCCTTTCATCCCAGTCCTGTCTGCCAAGCTATCTGTGGGGGGGGGGGTAATTAGCCCTTTGTGTGGGACACAGGACGCTGCCTATTCAGGTGTAAGTGCCAGCTCGCCCTCCCTTTTCCCGCCCAGGAAGATCTATCAGGATGTAGATGAATGCAGATGAATTCTCTGTCCCATCACCCTTCCTGTGCTTGTGGCTGTCACCCACCCCAGATGTGTATTGGAGAGAGACTACAATGCACACAGAGCAGTAAGAACAGAGAAATGTGTACTTTCTAAAAGTGCCATTTCGAAAATAGCAATGTTAAATCCAACTTTACCAGTAAAGAGGATTTATCATTACGATTCCAAAGATAGGAAACAATGCAGCTACTCCTTTCTAATCAGGAATTACAGCTTAAAAGTGTTTTGAAGAATTCCCAATGCTAGCCTATGAGAGGAGTAGACCTCACAGAAGTGAAAAACAAATTTAGCTACTTGTCACCACCAGGACATATAAAACGTACAAGTATGTGTCCTACCGTTTACTTATGCGAAAAACAAAGGAGAGAGTGAGGACAGTAATCGGGGTACGTCCTTGTCCCCTAATTAATATTCAGAAACAACGTGGACGGACCCACTAGTGAATTCTTAAGCAAGGACCACTCTGTTATCAATATTGGAGTGCCAAGAACCACATGGGTTTGTAAAAAGAACCCTCACCCACCAACCTAGTTGGTGGCATGCTTCATCATAGGGTTCCCAACTGGGCAGCCGAATGCCACCCAGCTGTGCTGCGACGCCTGAATTACAGCGGAGCGGGTTTTGTTTTTGTGTAAGTGGTGCTCAAAAAAGTGGTGAGGTTAAAAATGTCTCTGGGAATCCTTGCTGATCAATTTTTTATTCCCAGAGGCCCAGGACATGTTTAAAAGAAAACAGGGGGATAAGTTGAAGACTAGCAATTGGTCTTCATTATCCATCGGGTCGGGTTTTGGAGGCAGGTGCATACGCAGGACCATGTTGTGGAGTTGGGCGGCACTTGGAATGCGATTAGGGCATGGGATAATGAGCGTAAGCCTGGCGAAAAGCCTAGGGCTGAGATACTAGCTTTGCCCAGTTGTATTATTACTTACATGCATTCTCTCATCCCACCCAGACGAGTAGATTGGGATAAGTTAGCGGCATGTCATCAGAAGAAGGATGAAAGTGTGTCAGATTTTTTCACTCGCTTTAAAGGGGTGTTTCTGGATTTTAGTGGACAGGATTTGTCGGTGGAAGGCAGTGTCCGGTTGTTCGTTAATAGATTTGTAACGAACCTGCTCCCCGAGATCGCAGCTCGGTTGCAGGCTTCTGAGAGCACCTGGACTACCTCCTCCCCTTCAGTGATATTGAGTATGGCGCAGTACTATGAGCATAGGGAAAATGAGGAGAAAGAGAAGGTGGAGAAGAAGAATAAGGAGTTGAAGACTAAGGTACTGATGCAACAGGCAGCAAGGGGGTCCGGCAGAGGATGTGGCACTGGTCCAGCTCAATGGTCGCGTGGCGCAGGCAGAGGAGGCAGTCCAGTGGGGCCGAACCAGTGCGCGTATTGTAAGAGGGAGGGGCACTGGCAGAGTGAGTGTCCTGACTTGTTGCAGAAGGTTGCAACCCCCAGAGGTCGGGGTGCCGGTGGACGGGGATGTGGTGAAGGCGGTTGCCATGAGATTCAGGGTGGGGCATCCTCGGGGGGTCGCTCTGACCAGAGCTATTTTGATGACCCCCTGGGAAGGCAGTACTATCACGATGATTATGATCTGGACGAGGCGTCAGGGATGTCCTATAACTAGGACAGCCAGGGACAGGGTGAGGGACCAGTTGAAATACCTATAGATCAGCGTGGCCCTTATGTCACGGCGGATTTGCATGGTTCGGCTAAGAAGTTTCTGGTGGATACAGGTGCAATGAATAGCTCTGTTTCTCGTTCACTGGTCCCCAGGGCAGCTCTGTCTGGCCATAACAATGTTTCGGTAGGTTTTTTAGGCATATCGGTTGTGAGCCCCATTTCTGAACCCCTTGCTTTAACTATTGGCCCGTTTACTGTGGACTCGCCCTTTTTGTTTACAGCGAATTGTGGAGAAAATTTAATGGGATTAGATTTGTTGGAAAAGTTGCATGCTAAGATTTCCTGTTCTCCAGATGGCGTTTATATGACAATAGGACCCGAGATGGCCAGTACCAAACAGTGTTTTTCGAAAGACGCACCGCTTCCTGCTGAATTTAAGGATGTGCCGCCCACGTTGTGGGCAACAGGAGATACGGATGTGAGGTTGTTGCAGATACCACTGGTCTCTATTACGATTAAAGACAATGCAGTGCTGCCTCGTATTTCCCAGTACAAAATACCGCAGGTGGGGGAACGGGCTTTGTTGCAGATTATACAGGATTTGATCAAATCGGGGGTGTTTGAGGAGACAGTTGCCAATGTGTGTAAGAGCCCTATTCTCCCCATCCTCAAAAGACACCCTCGGACTCTGCTGATGCTCATCCTGATGTCTATCGTTTTGTGATTGATTTGCGGGAGGTTAACAAAATAGTGGTCCCTCAGTTCCAGGTGGTACCCGACATTACTGCTCTTTTGACAATGATTCCTTCCACAGCCAAATTCTTTTCTGCGATTGATTTAAAAAATGCTTTCTTTAGCATCCCAATTCACCCGAATAGCCGGCACCTTTTTGGTTTTACCCTAGCGGGCCGGAGTTTCCTATTCTGTTGTGCTCCTCAGGGGTATACTGAAAGTCCTAGTATATATAGTCAAGCCCCGAAAGGTCAGTTGGATTCCCTCTCTCTTCCTTCAGGTAACGTATTATTGCAGTATGTGGATGACCTGTTGGTAGCCTCCGATACTGAAGAGGGTTGCAAAGACGCCACAGTCAAATTGCTGCTACATTTGGCACAGCATGGACATAAAGTGTCCCTTTCAAAATTTCAATATTGTCGACAGGAGGTCACCTATTTAGGTCACCTACTGTCGAAGGAGGGAAGGAGGCTAACACCTGAACGAGTTGATGCCATTGTTAAGATGCCCGTTCCCAAGACTCAGAGGGACGTACGTGCTTTCATAGGCATCACCTCGTATTGTCGCCACTAGATACGTGGTTACACCTTACTAACAAAGCCTCTGCTCTATTTAACCACTAAAGATGTGCATGAGCCTTTACCCTGGACGCATGAATGTCAGCAAGCTTTTGAGCAATTAAACATTGCGCTTTGCTCTGCACCTGTGCTTGGTACGCCTGATTATCAGAAGCCTTTCGTGCTGTACGTACACGAAACGGCTGGATGTGCGCTTTCTGTGTTAACACAAGCCTTTGGAGGTAAGCAGAGGCCGTGTGCTTATTTCTCTGCCCTTCTTGACACTGTCGCCAGAGCCCTCCCGAGCTGTTTAAGAGCTGCCACGGCTGTGGCTGTCTCTATTCGACAATCGGCAGGGCTCGTCCTTAATACTGATCTCACAGTAATGGTACCCTATGCAGTGGACACACTTTTGAACAAGTCAAAGATGCAAGACCTTACCAGTGCTCGTCTGACTGGTTATGAATTGACTTTGTTTGCGCCACACATTACAATAAAAAGATGCGCCACTCTGAACCCAGCCACGTTACTACCCCTCCCTTTGGACAATGAGGACACAGATGTCCATGATTGTCTATTCCGGACAGAAGAAGAGACGAAGGGACGGGTAGACCTGACTGACGTTCCCCTACCTGACCCACAAGGGGAACTATAGGTCGATGGCTCTTGTTTCAAACTGTCAGATGGCACCACCACCGCAGCGTATGTTATTACTACGCTGCCCACTGTAGTTGAGACATCACGTGTTCCTTACCAATCGGCACAAGCTGCGAAGGTGGTTGCTCTTTTGCGAGCGTGTGAGTTAAGTGAGGGCTTGGCTGTCAATATTTACACTGACAGCCAATATGCGTTTGGAGTAGCCCATAATTTTGGGCGGCTCTGGGTGGAGAGGGGATTCCTGACCTCACACAGCGCAAGGATACAACACTGCCCTCTGATACATAGGCTCCTGTCAGCCCTAGCACTTCCCAAAAGATTGGCGATAGTGAAGTGTAGTGCCCATAAAGCGACCACTGATGATGTGGGGAGGGGAAATGCATTTGCAGACCAAACAGCTAAAGAGACAGCCAGGTCCAAGATGAAGAGAATGTTTGTGGCAGGGCCAGCTCGATGGGTGCCTGAAGGCGGGATGTTTGAGGATACGTTAGAAATGTGAAAGAGATTCAGAGTGAGGCAACAGTTGAGGAGTTGGCAACGTGGCAGGAGAGTACGGGACGCTTAGATGAGGAGGGGTGCTGGACCGATAAATCGGAAAAGCAAAGATGGATGTTACCAGATGCATATGTATTCCCTGTAGTTACAATGGCACATGGTCCAGCCCACATTAGTGCAAGAGTGATATGTAAGTTATTAGATCCGGTATGGCAAAATGAGAACATCCCTAAGGTAGCGGCCCCATCTAGTGAAGAATTGCATGGTTTGCCTGATACATAATCCTGGGAAGGGTACCCCTACACCTCCCAGTAATTTTGCACTCTCCTCTTTCCCTTTCGAGGTTCTCCAGATGGATTACATCGAAATGGAACAAGTTAACAACTTGAAGTACGTGCTGGTGGTCGTTTGTGCATTCAGTAAATGGATTGAGACTTACCCCACTAAAGAGAACACAGCCATGGCGACGGCGAATGCTCTTCTGAAGGAGTTCTTCCTGCGCTTCGGCTTGCCCCATTTGATTTGGAGTGACAACGGGAGTCACTTTAATGCAAAGGTGATTCAGTTGGTATGCGACGGTCTGCATATCAAGCAGAAGTTTCGCACAGCAAACCACTCCCAGTCGGCCGGTTTGGTTGAGAAGTACAATGGTACTCTCAAGTTGAAGCTGGCAAAGATAAGGGAGAGCACAGGGTTGCAATGGCCGGACACACTACCCCTTGCCCTGTTATCCACCAGAGTGACAGCACATTCTAGAACAGGGTTATCCCCATACGAAGTGGTTTTCGGGCGCCCCGCAAATGTGTGGGGTGTCCCCCGCCCACGCCATTTCTCTGATATTGAATACCCGTTGCTTGTGGATTACCTATATGAATTAACTAAAAATTTGCGTTCTATTCATCAACAGATCCACGAGGCACTCCCGCCAATACCTGGGCACAGTATCCAGCCCGGGGAATATGTCCTAGTGCGCAACTACCAGAGACGAGGGTGCTTGGAGCCGAGGTGAGGGGGCCCCTCCTGGTTTTACTCGCCACGAGGACTGCTGTGAAAGTGGAGGGACAGAAGAACTGGATCCATTCATCCCACTGCAAGCGAGTCCCGCTCCCTCTCCCTTATGACAAGTGGGTCCGTGAGGGAATTGGGGACCAAAAGACGGAGAAGGTCCCTCGCTTTGTCCCTTTTTCTGGCGCCCGACTGACCTGGGCACAGCCGGAAGAGGAGAACGATGCTGTTCTGAATGAGGCAGTGCCTCCAGAAATAAGGGCTGCCCAGGTTTCTTCTCCATCTGGTTCACAGGAACAGGAGTCTCAGTCCACTGTCTCCCCTGAGTTTAAGGTTCTTTTTCGAGACGAGGCAGTGCCTGGAGTGACTCGGTATGATTTGCATCCCCGGCGGAGGGACAGTGCACCCAAGGGACAGTCAGGTTAGTAGGGATGGACTTCTGGATGAAGAATAGGGCCCACGTACCCTGCCTATGGTACAAACAATAGTTTAGGGAAAGGGAGATTGGTGCATTGTCTGAGACACTGGACAGGATAAGTGGCGGGTGCTTTCCAAGGAGGGAAGCTGCCCTATCCTCAATCAATCAATCAGGGAATTGTAAGCGCGCTACTCACCCGTGAGGGTCTCACGGCGCTGGGGGGGGGGGAGACGCAGGTCATTTCAGCCGAAGAGCCAGGTCTTGAGGGTCTTCCTGAAGATGTTCAGGGAGGGGGCGCGTCTGATGTCTGCCGGTAGCTCGTTCCAGGTTTTGGCTGCAATGTGAGAAAAAGATCTTCCGCCTGCTCTGGCTCTGCGGATGCGCGGGGTTTCGGCCAGTGCGACGTTAGAAGAACGGAGGTTTCTTTTGGGTACGTGGAAGTTTACTCTGTCGTTGAGGTATTTGGGTCCGTTGTTGTGCAGGCATTTGTAGGCGTGAGTGAGGACTTTGAAGGTGACTCTCTTCTCCACCGGGAGACAGTGGAGTTTCCGCAGGTGTTGGCTGATGTGTTCGTGCCGGGGGATGCCAAGGATGAGTCTGGCCGCGGTGTTCTGTATTGTCTGGAGTTTGCGGAGTAGGGAATTGTTGATGCCGGCGTAGAGAGCGTTTCCGTAGTCCAGTCTGCTGGTGATGAGTGCGTGGGTGACTGTCTTCCTTGATTCGGGGGGGAATCCATTTGAAGCTCTTGCGAAGGATGCGGAGGGTGTTGAAGCAGCTGGAGGTGACGGCGTTGACCTGTCTGTTCATGGTGAGTGATGAATCGAGTACGATGCCGAGGTTTTTGGCGTGGTCTGAGGGGGTAGGTGGGCTTCCGAGTGCGGTGGGCCACCAGGTGTTGTCCCATGCTGAGGGGGTGGTTCCGAGGATGAGGACTTCTGTCTTCTCGGCGTTGCGTTTTAGGCAGCTGTTGGTCATCCAGACTGCGACGTCTTGCATTCCTCTCTGGAAGTTGAGTTTGGCGGTGGCGGGGTCTCTGGTGAGGGAGAGGATGAGCTGGGTGTCGTCGGCGTAGGATACGATGTTGAGGCCGTGTTGTTGGACGATGGCTGCGAGGGGGGCCATGTAGATGTTGAAGAGGGTCGGGCTCAGAGATGACCCCTGTGGGACTCCGCAGGTGATTTCCGTGGGGGCAGAGAGGAAGGGTGGCAGTCTGATCCTTTGGCTTCTTCCGGTGAGGAATGATCGGATCCAGTCCAGGGCTGTTCCTTGTATGCCGGCGTCGTGTAGTCTGGCGACTAGTGTGCGGTGAGAGACGGTGTCGAAGGCTGCAGACAGGTCGAGGAGGATGAGGGCTGCGGAGTGGCCTTGGTCCAGGAGGGTGCGGATGTCGTCTGTGGCAGCTAGTAGGGCGGTCTCGGTGCTGAGGTTGCTTCGGAATCCGGATTGGGAGGGGTTGAGGATGGCGTTCTCTTCGATGAATCATGTCAGTTCCCTGTTGACTGCTTTCTCTGCCACTTTGGCTGCGATGGGGAGGAGCGAGATGGGCCGGTAGTTCTTGAGGTCAGAGGGGTCGGCCGTGGGCTTCTTGAGCAGGAGCCTGACTTATGCGCGCTTCCAGTTGTCTGGGAAGGTGCCTGTTGTGAAGGTGGTGTTGATGGTGCGTTGCAGTTCAGGTGCGATGGTGTCCGTGGCTCTGTGGTAGATGTGCAGGGGCAGGGATCGGTGGGGGTCCCCGAGTGGATGCTTTTCATTGTCGTGGCGGTGTCCTCGGTCGTGATTGGTGTCCAGTCGGAGATGGTGGGCTGGTTAGTATCTCCGGGGGGCGGCTGTGGCATCTTATGGGAGGTCGACGAAGTTGTCGTAGAGTGTTCTGATCTTGAGGTGGAAGTAAGTTCCAAGCTTGTCGCAGAGGTCTTGGGATGGGGCGATGTCTGTGGCCTCGCTGTGTGGGTTGGTGAATTCCTGAATGACAGTGAAGAGTTCCTTGGAGTTGGCGAAGATTTTGTTGTGGATGAAGTTCCTTTTGGTTGTTCTGATTTGGTTGTGGTAGTCCGTCATGGCGTCCTTGTAGGTGGAGTAGTTGTCGGTTGTCTTGGTGTTCCTCCAGTTCTTCTCCAGTCGTCTGCAGTTTCGTCTGGCTTCTTCGAGGTCGGTGGTGAACCAGGCGGCTTTCCTGGGGCGCTGTTTGCTGGGGTTGCGTAGCGGGGCGAGCTCGTCTGCGCAGTTGGAGATCCAAGTGTGGAGTTCTCTGACTGCGATGTTTGCGTCGGATGCCCAGGAGTGGTTGTCTCGGGTGAAGGTGGCGTTCAGTTGCTCGTCGGTGACCTTGCTCCAGTTCCTTTATGGTGGGCAGGGGGCTGGTGTAGGTGCCTTGGGTTTGTCGACGGTGAAGTGAACGCAGTGGTCGTCGGTCAATGGAGGTTGCGTTGTGTGGCTGAAGTGAATGCTGTTACCTGCCATGAAGATGGGATCGATGGTGTGTCCTGCTCTGTGTGTTGGTGTGGTGACGAGTTGGTTGAGCCCGATGTTGGCGAGGTTGTCATGGAGGATGGTGGAGTTGGGGTCGCTGGGGTTGTCGAGGTGGAAGTTGAGGTCTCCAATGAGTATGTAGTTCATTGATGCAATGGCGTGGGGTGCGATGAAGTCGGTGATGGTGGTGGCGAAGGGTGTCCTGGGGCCCTGTAGATGAGAGTTGGTGCTGGGGCTCGTCCGGATCTGGAAGTGCAGGTGTTTGGCGGAGGGGAAGGTTTCGCTGGAGGTGGTGAGGCGGAGGGTGCTCTTGTGGGCGATGGCGAGGCCTCCTCCCGGGCGGTTGGGGCCGTCCTTCCTCTGGATCTTGTATCCGTCCAGGATGGCGGTGTTGATGTCGGGGGCGGAGGCGGCGTTGGTCCAGGTCTCCGTGAAGAAGGCAATGTCGTGTGAGAGAGAGTCGAGTAGGTTCCAGATTTCCATGGCATGTTTGTGTACGGAGCGCACATTGCGGTGCTGTCAGGACCAATGTCTTTCCTCTATTGAACCGCACAGGAGCAGAACGACGTTAGTTCCAATGCCCTTCTCAGAACCTTCCCTGCTAGGCCTTCTAGCATTCCATCGCAGGTAAGTTCTAAGGGGGAAAGGGGTTGGGGACAGAGAAGAGACAGCTTCCTGCGCTCTGCCTGTTCTGCAAGGTCTTCTTTTCTTCTTACTTCTTGCAGACCTGTACACAATTCAACTTTAGCATTTACTCAGCACTTACTTGTGACCAACTTCTCTTTTTATATTAGATAACTTATCTTACCAGGGAAACTTGGGAAGCTTGCTACTCTTCTTACTTCTCGTGTTGTTTGTCTGGTTGAGATGAGAAGTTTTTACTTAGCTTGTTTATTTTCTTTTTCTATTTCAGGAACGTCCTGCCGCAGATTCTGGCTTGTGGCTATGATGCAAGAAAGATTGTGGTAAATGTTTGCTTTTTATTCTTTTCTTTTTGAATTGGTTATATTTATTATGCCCTTCATCTACTGTACTCACTGTGTATTACGCTCCTTTATCTTATCAGTTTTATTCTTATTAGGCTGCTTTAATTCTTCTTTTCTTCTGAATTAATAAAAGAGCTCTTCACAAGTTTTTAGTATAGCAGAAATGATAGGGTTCTCTTGAGCTCCCTTTCAGTAGTTAATTAAATGAATTGTAGGCAACTGTGCTAATTTAATTTGTCTGTGCAAGCTTGTGCTTCCATCTTATTTGATTTATTTAGGAGCTGGAGATTTCTTTAACAGAAACGAATTTCAACTACAGAGTTAGTTGACCCTTTTAACCTTGCTGACAAGTGGATGACTAATCTCTTTCACATGCATTTAACAAATGCGGTAAAAAGGAAAATGACTAAGTTACTTTAATTCATCACGGTCTTTAACCTTCTCAACCAAGCGTGACAAGAGTCTTTTTAAATATAAGCACTGGGAATTCTTTGAAGAGTGCTATTATTTGAACGTTCAGCTTAAGCAGAAAAATGCATTTGGTTCTTTTAAATATACACTGACCTTATTTCATAGTGCAAGAGAATTCCGACGAAACTAAAACCCGATATTTAAACGCAACTACCCTAACTAACTTTCGCGACGCCTCAGGAACAGGTGCTCTCTCAGGAATTTCTTCAGTGAAGTGCACTGTGGAATGTTGAAGCGCACTTCACCTGACCTTCATTATTTAAGAAGACTAGACTGCTAAACAGCACTATGCTGTAGCAGTGCTGGAATTTTGGCAGCCATATTACAATTTCTGCGATGCCAGCTAGCACTCCAGCTAAGGGGATAACCTGCCTTCAGTTTAGTCTGTAAGGGAGAGATAGTCATCAGTGTAGAGATGGAAGGAGGAAACCTACCGTGAACCCTGACAGTACCCCCTCCCAACGGGGTTTCCTCCAGTCGAGGTTTGGCTGGGAATTTGGCATGAAAGGCTTTAATTAATCGGGGGCATGAACATCAGTACTTTTTTCCCAAGAACGCTCATCAGGTCCATAACCCTTCCAATCAATGAGGTAGAAAAGTTCATTACGAATGATGCGTGAATCTAAGATGCGTTTAACCTCATACTCCACCTCACCATTAAGAATTAAAGGATCCGGAGGAGAACTTTACGCAAATCTGGTTGAATGGGTTTGAGGAGAGAAATATGAAACACTGGGTGAATTTTAGTAGTGCCTGGGAGAGATAATTGATAAGTGACAGGATTGATAACCTTCTCAATAGGATAGGGACCCATAAAACGGGGCTGGAATTTACGGGAACCCTTGAGTCTAAGATTTTTAGTGCTCAACCAAACCAAGTCTCCTGCCTGAAGATCAGGTTCTTTTTACGTTTGCGATCAGCGAAGTGTTTATAACGATCCTTCGCAATCGACAAGTTCTGGATTACAGAGTGGTGGATTTTAGTCATTTGTTGAGCAATGTCTTGAACAGCTGGAACATCTATCTTATCAAAATTAGCATGAGAATTAGGATGTCTGCCTGCGTTTACAAAGAAAGGGGAATGACCAGTAGATACATTTTGAGCATTATTGTAGGAGTATTCAGCTGTCCATAAATGGTCAGGCCAATCACCCTCTTCATCTAACAAATAAAGCCGTAAGTATTGTTCTAGTTCTTGATTAATGCGTTCAGTCTGCCCATCAGTTTCTGGGTGAAAACTGGTAGAATAACGATGGTCTATATTAAGACCTTTGATGTAGGCCTTCCAAAATTTTGATAGAAACTGGGAGCCTCTGTCTGAAATGAGTACCTTTGGAATGCCATGAAGGCGAATGATATGTTGATTAAAAAGTTGGGAAAGTTGTTTAGCAGTAGGTGTTCCCATGAAAGGTACAAAGTGTGCCATCTTGCTAAAGGTGTCCACTACCACAAGAATGGTATCATAACCATGGGAAGAGGGCAGATCTACAATTAAATCTAGGGAGACTGTGTGCCAAGGATGTGGGGGGTTGGCATGGGTTGTAGAAGACCTTTTGGAGCCTGCCTGTCCGATTTCCCCGTGCACAAATCTCACAGCCCAGAACGTATTGACGAATGTCTCTGCACATGTATGGCCACCAGAAACTACGTCTAAGTAACTCTTCAGTTTTGGAGACGCCCTTATGGCCCGCCAAAGGGTTATCGTGACATTCTTGCATTGCCTTCAACTGGAGTTCCTTAGTAGGTAAATACAGATTGGTGCCATGATATGGAAGACCGTTGTGGACGAGACGTTGAGGATCTTCTGTGGCCCAATTCTCCATTTCCAGGTCAGACATGGTATTCCGAACGTGATTTTCGAAGGGCTCGAGAGAGATAACTCCAATGATTTTATCTTCAGGTATGATTTGTTGGTTAGTAATGACAGGAGTTTGATTTTCGGTGTCCAATCGAGAAAGAACATCAGCCTTTCCATTCTTAGATCCTGGACGAAAGGTAATTACAAAATCGAAATCTGCGAAATACAGAGACCAACGTAGTTGTCGTGGTGTGAGAGTACGAGCAGATCGCAGGAATTTCAGATTGCGGTGATCCGTAAACACCGTCACGGTGTGCTTAGCTCCCATTAAGTAGTGCCTCCAATCTTTAAAGGCATCTTTGATTGCCAAAAGTTCTTTCTCGGTAATTGTATAATTACATTCCGCAGGGTTGAGCTTACGGGAGCGGTAAGCCACCGGGTGTAATTGTCCCGTATCCTTATGCCTTTGTGAAAGTATTCCTCCGATGGCCAGGTCCGAAGCATCTGTCTCCAAATAGAAAGGCTCAGAGGGATCTGCATGAAGTAAAACAGGTGCCGTGGTAAAGCTGTCTTTCATCAATCTAAAGGCCTCTTCAGCTTCTTCAGACCATTTAAATGGAACTCCTTTCTTTAGAAGACGAGTTAAGGGGAGAATTTTCTGGGAGAATCCGTGAATGAATCGGCGGTAAAAGTTGGAAAATCCAATAAAGCTTTGAACCTCTTTGACACTGGTAGGGGCTTTCCACTCCGTTATAGCTTTCACCTTCTGCTCGTCCATTCTCACTCCTGCAGGTGATAATACAAAGCCCAGGAATTCCACTGTATCAGTATTGAATAGGCATTTTTCCAGTTTTACGTACAGTGAATTTTCTCGTAATCGTTGTAAAACAGCTCGGACCTGGTTTGGGTGGTCTTCAACTGAGTCTGAATAAATCAATATGTCGTCTATATAAACTATGACGCATCGATCAATAAATTCACTTAGGACATCATTGATGAAGTACTGGAAGGCCGCTGGAGCGTTGCAAAGACCATACGGCATGACCAGATACTCGTAAAGGCCATATTTAGTCCTGAACGCAGTCTTCCACTCATCGCCTTCCCGGAGCCTGATCAAATGGTATGCTCCTCGTAGATCTAGACGAGTGTAAATCTTTGCTTCCTTCACCTGATCAATCAATACGGAAATTAGGGGTAGCGGGTAACGGTTTTTAATTGTTATCCTGTTAATTGCCCTAAAGTCAATACAAGTCCTGAGATCCCCCTCTTTCTTTGGTACGAAAAAAGAGGGGAGGAGACCGGAGACTGGGATGGTCTGATAAATCCATTCTCTAAATTTTTGGCAAGGTATTCCTTCAAATGAATGTTTTCTTTCTCCGTCAAAGCGTAGATCCGGCTGCATGGCAAGTTAGCCCCAGGTTCAAGGTCGATTTTACAATCGTAGGGTCTGTGGGGCGGTAGCTTCTCAGCCTTCACTTCATCAAAAACATCCACAAAGTCTTGATACTCTTCGGGTACAACAGTAGTTTGTATGACACACACCGAACCTCCATTTTCACACAACTGGGCGACTGCACTGGGCTGAGAAGGATTTGTTGGACAATTGAAACAATTTCTTGTACAATATTCCGAATTTAGTTGAATAGTTCGTGCTGCCCAATTGATCTGTGGGTTGTGCTCTGTCAACCACGGCAAACCTAGAATCAATTGGAATTGAGGGGCGTCTATTAGATTGAACTGCAATTTTTCTTGATGGCCTTCGACTGTAATCATGTGCACCAATTCTGTGTGACTGGTTATGGGCCCTGAAGTTAGATCCGTACCATCCACCGCTCTAACCTTCTCATTTTTCTCTTTTTAATTGCTTGTAGTCCAATTTGGCTAGCGAATTTGTGATCGCAGAAATTTCCAGTTGCTCCAGAATCTACCATAACCGTAATTCCCGCCAAAGCTTCATTCCTGAATCTTAACGTCACTGTCATAACCAAATGGGGTGAGGAGACTTGTAGAGTGTTTGCCAACTGATGATTATGTGGAGTTGTTCCTTCATTCGCATCCACCAGTCCAACTCCGCTGACCGGTGGTGCCGCTAGTTTTCCTTCTCCTTTGCGGGCAATTTAGGTCTTTTTATACAATTTTTGACAAAATGTCCACCTCCACCGCAGTACAGGCACAACTTATTCAGTCTTCTCCTGTCTTTCTCCTCCTTCGTCAGTGGACCTCTGACCACACCGATCTGCATGGGTTCTACTCCAGAAGAACTCTCTACAGCCCGCGTAGACTCGACCTTTACCCGATCAAAACGGGGAACACTGGACCTGAACTCCCTCCTTCGTTCTCCTTTCCGTTCGCTTTGTCGATAATCGATTTCTAGAGTTAAGTCTACTAATTCTGAGATGTCAGAAGGGCGATTGGGAATTTGGGACAACACGTCTTTGAGTTCCTCTCGCAGTCCTCTGTAGAATACAGCTGCTCTTTTATCTTCGGGCCAGTTGGTCTCGACCACTAGTTTGTTAAATTGGGCCAAATACGACACTAGCTCTCGATTTCCCTGTTTCAACTCTAACAGCTCGTTGTCTGAAGCCTGTGATGCAGTTCTTCTATCAAAAATTCGGAGAAATTCTTTTTTGAAGTTGTCTAGATTGTACAAAATTGGGTCATCTTTGGTAACAAGAGGCATCGACCAAGAAGCGGCATCTCCACTAAGATAGGAGAGGATAAAGGCTACCCGGGATTGAGCATCGGGGAAAATCGTTGGGCGGCACATGAAATGCAGAGAGCACTGTGTCAAAAAAATTTGTGCTTTGTGCGGGTCTCCATTAAACCTCTCCGGAGGAGCAAGAGGGATTACTGGGGACAATGAGTGGATAACTTGTGTGGGGGCTATGGATATAGGACTTGTGTTTGGTCCTTGGGTTTCTAAGAATGTGGTTCCTTGACTGGTCCCTGAAACTGTATCTCCCATTTTAAAGGTAATTATTTCTTGTCTAAGGATTTTATTTTCCTCCCTAACTGCCTCCAAATCTCTTTGAATGTTACTTAAAATCTCACCTAGATTTTTAAAATCAAACCCCTCCGCCATTCTGCTCGGGTGCTTGTACCAACGTGGGCACTTCACTCTGTCAGGACCAATGTCTTTCCTCTATTGAACCGCACAGGAGCAGAACGACGTTAGTTCCAATGCCCTTCTCAGAACCTTCCCTGCTAGGCCTTCTAGCATTCCATCGCAGGTAAGTTCTAAGGGGGAAAGGGGTTGGGGACAGAGAAGAGACAGCTTCCTGCGCTCTGCCTGTTCTGCAAGGTCTTCTTTTCTTCTTACTTCTTGCAGACCTGTACACAATTCAACTTTAGCATTTACTCAGCACTTACTTGTGACCAACTTCTCTTTTTATATTAGATAACTTATCTTACCAGGGAAACTTGGGAAGCTTGCTACTCTTCTTACTTCTCGTGTTGTTTGTCTGGTTGAGATGAGAAGTTTTTACTTAGCTTGTTTATTTTCTTTTTCTATTTCAGGAACGTCCTGCCGCAGATTCTGGCTTGTGGCTATGATGCAAGAAAGATTGTGGTAAATGTTTGCTTTTTATTCTTTTCTTTTTGAATTGGTTATATTTATTATGCCCTTCATCTACTGTACTCACTGTGTATTACGCTCCTTTATCTTATCAGTTTTATTCTTATTAGGCTGCTTTAATTCTTCTTTTCTTCTGAATTAATAAAAGAGCTCTTCACAAGTTTTTAGTATAGCAGAAATGATAGGGTTCTCTTGAGCTCCCTTTCAGTAGTTAATTAAATGAATTGTAGGCAACTGTGCTAATTTAATTTGTCTGTGCAAGCTTGTGCTTCCATCTTATTTGATTTATTTAGGAGCTGGAGATTTCTTTAACAGAAACGAATTTCAACTACAGAGTTAGTTGACCCTTTTAACCTTGCTGACAAGTGGATGACTAATCTCTTTCACATGCATTTAACAAATGCGGTAAAAAGGAAAATGACTAAGTTACTTTAATTCATCACGGTCTTTAACCTTCTCAACCAAGCGTGACAAGAGTCTTTTTAAATATAAGCACTGGGAATTCTTTGAAGAGTGCTATTATTTGAACGTTCAGCTTAAGCAGAAAAATGCATTTGGTTCTTTTAAATATACACTGACCTTATTTCATAGTGCAAGAGAATTCCGACGAAACTAAAACCCGATATTTAAACGCAACTACCCTAACTAACTTTCGCGACGCCTCAGGAACAGGTGCTCTCTCAGGAATTTCTTCAGTGAAGTGCACTGTGGAATGTTGAAGCGCACTTCACCTGACCTTCATTATTTAAGAAGACTAGACTGCTAAACAGCACTATGCTGTAGCAGTGCTGGAATTTTGGCAGCCATATTACAATTTCTGCGATGCCAGCTAGCACTCCAGCTAAGGGGATAACCTGCCTTCAGTTTAGTCTGTAAGGGAGAGATAGTCATCAGTGTAGAGATGGAAGGAGGAAACCTACCGTGAACCCTGACAGGTGCTGGCGTCGGCGGTGTTGGAGGCCAGGGTGGTGGTGAAGGTCTGGCGGCAGTGGAGGCAGGTCAACTGGCCGTGGGTCGTATTCGGTGAGGCCTGTTGGCAGTCTCTGTGGGTTCCAGGGTTGAGTGCGAGGAGGGCGGCGGAGTCGTAGCAGTGGGGGGTGGCTGGACCAGGGTTTCTGGCCGTGGCCGCGGTCGGGACGCGGACGGGCACAGACGGGGTTGCCTTTGGTGCGCCAGTGGTGCGCCCGCTGCACGCCACCGCTATTAAGTAGGGGAGGGGGAGGGAACATGCAGCTGGGAGGCGGGGGCGGTAACGGCGGGAAAACGTAGGCAGAACGACCAACAACCACGGATGGGCACAGATTACAGAGGATAAAAAACAATACGTGGGCAGAATGCAAGGAAACAAATGGCACAATAAACACAAGTGGGTGACAAATGGCACAATAACACAAGTGGTGGACAGAAAATACAGTTACTACAACGGCGCTAACCAGGAGAGGGGACAAGCGCAATTACAAGATGCGAGCGAGGTGGGCACTCGGCGCCGGGAGGTCTCGAACCCTACCTGGGTTGGGCCAAGGATCTGCGGCGCTGAGCAGAGCACAGCAGAGCTGTTGGGGAGAGAGCAGGCCTCAGACCGGGGTCAGAGGTCTCGAGTGAAGAGACAGTAAGGATTGTGGTTGTGCAGCCCCACCGCGAAGTGCTCGTTAGCACCACCGTTGAGATACACTAAGAGACTTTTTTTCCCCTTTTTTCCCCCCTTTCTGTATACCTGGCTCCATAGCACGGACTCCCCTCTGGTAGTTTGATAGATGAAAAGGTATCCCTTTGGTCGTATTGTTATGGAAGAAGAACAGCCCTTAGAAGAACGCCGTCTTGACCAACATAGCCCCACTTGGTCGAGCTGGCCCACCAAGACTAAGATAGTGTTCCTAGTGATATTTTTTGTAGCATTGGTAGCAGTGTTAGGGATCCTATGGTTCTTGGAAGAAAGACATCCTGTACACTCCCTGATTGCAACCACTATGGCCCCCCCGAGCATGTCTTCGTCACCTTGGCTCCGCATAAGGAAAGACATAGGCAGACTTATGTGGATAATGTCTTCCTGCAGATGCTCCATCAGGCCCACCATACCACTAATGTCACCGATTGTTGGGTTTGTGGTTTGCTCCCCTCAGTGATACATAAAGATTACCTGGTGCTGTCCCTGCCCCTCTCTTATTTGGCCAGCTGCGAATCCTGGTTTCAGTTGTTCACAATGGTATATATCCATTATCATTCAGATGCAATGAATATGACATACTTTGATTATGAGGCTGTACTGGGTTATATAGCAATTCACCAAGGATTTACTCCGGGGAGTGATGGGGCTGCTGACACTCTACATCCCGATGCTTGCATGAATGTGTATGAAAGGAAGAAAAATGTAATATGGCTTCTGGATGAGATGACAGATTTTCAAGACTTTAACATCACTGAATATTTCAGGTCTTTTCAGTTACATAATATTACTCAGGATAAGGTAATGCCAGTACCAGTGATTAACACCACCACTAGTTTCTGTGGTAGGAGAGAGTATTTGTAATTACACTTACGACTTGAACACCACAAGTAGTCCACCATTGCTTCCGCCCCACAACGTGTACTTCGTCTGCGGGTCCCAGGCTTACATATGGCTTCCTAGGGGTGGTCTGGTGTGTGCTACGTGTCCTTTCTCTTGCCCCCTGTGTATATTGCACCATCCAATTATCATAGAGACCACAGATTACGGCGCAGGAGAGGAGTGTGTATCTGTCTCGAGTAAGAAGGGTTCTTGACACGAATGATATCGATCAGACTGACACTACCTTACAGCAATTTACAGATGCCATGAAGGGTATTTTGCCATTTTGGGGCCCTATGTATAACAGCTGTAGTATACGCCGACTCACAAGGGTTGTAGAGGGAGTCATCAACACCACAGCGGGAATACTGACCAACATCACAGCTGAGCTTCAGGCTACGAGACTTGTTGCCCTTCAAAACAGGATGGTGTTAGACGTCACCCTTGCTGATCGGGGTGGGGCCTGTCGCGTCATCGGCAGTAGTTGCTGTGTGTACATACCAGACCACGCCCGAATGTATATGCAGCCATACAAAAGTTACATAGACTAGCGTCTGACATCCACCAGGAGAATGGCACGTGGACCCTGTCTGGGTGGTTTTGGGGTCTGTTAGCAACATGGGACTGGAAAATTCTCTTATTCTTAGTAGCTATTGCAGGTGCTGTATTCACTTGTTGTCTGTGCATCAATTGCCTTCCCGCCTGTTGTTCTTATTGCATGCAAAAGTTAACACCAAAGCCCGGAGTTAAAGAACAACCAGCTAAAAATTCTGTCATGATGGTATGGGCTGTGCATGACTTGATGTCCATCGATGAGGGCATTTTTGAATATTGATATGTGTACCTGCCTAACATTGCTGACGATTACCACAATGGTTAACAGTTATATATGTAACATCATGTCTCCCCATCCATTAGAATTGTAAAGACCCTAACCTGATAGCACCAATAAAGACTTAGCAATGAATGCTAAAAGGAGGGTCTGTTAGAATCGAATGTCCCATTACCCCGTCCTCCATGATGTATACTGTGTTGTGTTAGCATTCATGTAGCTATGTCATATTAATCGCGATTGCAAATGTGTGTGTGTGTGTCCAGCTTTTCTAAAGTTGTGCAGGCTTAAGTTAGCATCTGAGACGCCATTTTACTACTGTAGTCGCCATGTTACGCTGTGAGCAATCCCCGGCCTCTGTGCCCCCGCTCTCTGCTTGAATCAGCAGAAGCTGCTGTTCTGAAAGTTCCCATTTCTCATCCAAGGTTGGAACCCAGATGCACGAAGAGAATAGTTTATTCAGCTCTGCATTCCTATCCTTGGACATAGCTATGCTCCCACACCAGAGAGAGCTGAGACCGAGTAAGATGGCCTTGGGAGCCTGATAACGTGTACCCATTCTGCAGGTGGTAGCTCATCCCTCAGTGCCTCCTTTGTTCAGTCTTTCTGCCCAAGCAGCATTTTTCCATCAGGGGCGGGGTTTTGAGAGGTGTTGGAAGGCTTATTTTGTGTTACCAAATGTTTGGAAGTCAGTCCCCTAGGTAGCATCTAAGGAGGCTAGTCAGACTGGACTCCGCTGCAGCGCATTTACAATAAAATAACTTGGTTTGTATTCTCTACTGCGTCACCGACTCTTCATTTTTTGGAAGGCTAAGAGGAGGTCGCGAGTGACCCTGGTGGCCCTAATCGGGTCACTTCCTTCATGGGTTTTTGCAGACACCTCGTTTAACTTTCATGTTGTAAAAGATTAACACAAGATCTATAGCTGTGGACACTTACCATCGAATGCCTTATAGTATTTACTGTTACTTGAATACATGTATGCATAAAGAGACAACATCCCCAGAGGACACTACATGTAGAGTATGGAAATATGTGATTCAATGCAGAGTTTCAAAAAAAGACACAAAAAAAGGTTAACAAAGATCTATTAAAAATATGCAGATGGCTCACTTATAAATGCCCTACTTAAAAATAGTTGTAAGTCCTGGTGCGTCTTATGATGGTCCTCAGCTAATCCACCACACTGGCTCTTCATTATCTTCTTACAGTCTTGGGTGGACTCTGGCCTCCAAGAAGAATAAGACACTGTCAACAAAGTTCACCTACAATTCTCGGACAACTGGATTTGAGCAATTTTCATGGAAGTTCATCCCCAGAAGACAGCAGGACTGTGCTTCACCTCCCAGCACAGCACCATGGTTATTGGTGACGCACCCTCCCATGTGAAAAGTAACACAGAAATCTTCATTGCATCACAGCACTGGCATAGATGGTGTGAAGGCAGGAACAGGTTTCCTTCACAACACATTTAAAAAAACTTTACTACACGTGGCCGCAGTGACCTTATGTACAAATGGCACACAAATGTATACATATAAGTAAAAATAAAGGAACATAAGATAAAAACAGTGATGGGGCATGGTTAGCAGGGACAAGATGGCGGACGCACTCTAAAGAAGCTCCGTGTACCTACCCTGTTATCCGCCAATTATCCTGGCCAAACTTAGAAATTTGCTGCCATAACCTTCCCCATCTGCCTCCCGTTGTTGTCCCCTACTGGCGAATGTTACTGCAGTGCCGTTTATCCTCCCGGAGCTAGTGTTATGACGAGAGCCCAGCTTAAGCCTACATCCGCATGGAGGCGGGCTGAGGCAGCTGCCATTGCAACATTTCCCAGGGGTGCCGCGGTGTGCTGACTGGCAGCCCTGACTGTTTCCTGCCTGCCTGGTGGCGTGCCTGTGGGGACAACTACTTTGGAGACCGGCGGTTCTGAAATGGAGCGCTGATTCGACTGAATCCGTCTTGGAGCTTCTCCCTCTAGTGGGCGAGCGGATTGTGCCTGGGAGGATCAGCTGCCACCAATTGTGATCGCCCATATCAGGTGAGCCGGGGAGCTGCGGTGCCACTGCCCTCCTACCTACCTTCCTTTCCCCACCTGGGTGCAGTGGCTGCTGCGAGCCCAGAGGTTGCATCAGGCCTAGGCTTAACTGCGGGGTGAGGTGGACCATGCTGTATTGTGCCCCTGATCCTGGCCTGGGTCCCTTTACCACCCCCGCTTTGCGTTCTCAGTTGGGGACCTACAACTGTGAGGGACTGAGCACTGTGTCTTGACTTCGATGAGGCTAAGACCAGAACTGCGCCTATGGGTGGGGGCACAGGGTCAGTTGGTTCGGACCTAGGCCCCCACCATTAGGGGTAGTGTGGCCTCTTGCATGGCTTTGCTGTCGGGCACACTGCCCTTGGGTCTTCTCGTACTGCTCTGGGCCCTCTCCATTTGCCCTCGACCCAGGCGATCGGGACGGTGTGACCGGGGGCCTGTTCGGGCCTAGTCTTTGCCACAACCTGCAGTTTTCAGGTGATCACACGCAGCTATCCCGAGCCTGTGAACTGCGCCGGCCTCCTGGGCCTTTCCTACTCGCAGGCCTGCTGCTGCTGCTGCAATAGCCATCCAGCTGCGCTGAGAGCCCTAGCTGCCAAGAGGCAGAATGGACCCGGCTGCCAACTGCAACCCCTGCATGCTTTGGCGCGCCTCCTGAGCACAAGGGCACCATTTTGGCCCTGTGGGCCCTGCCTGGCTTTGTTTCCTCAGGACCAGGGAGACCTGTGTGAAGTGCACGTCACATGGAGAGGCTTGGTCAGAGAAGAAGTGCAAGACCTGATGGGACTAGACCGCGTTGCGAAGTGAAAGAACCAGAAAGAGGAAATCACATGGCATGAGGCCACCGCAGAAGAAATTTCAGAAGAGAAAAGAAGAGAGGAGTGGGTAATCAGACAACTCGGGAAAAACCAAAGGGGATGATGGACGGAGTGTTGAACATTGCAAGCACTCACCCCCAGTCAACTGATCTGGGTTTAATCCATCATCATTCTTTAGCTCACTCCGCCACCCCAGTTCAGACATGGCCATATGCAAATCAGTCTGACCCTGTGCCTCATGGGAACAGTCCAGCCCGAACTGCCAAGCCATGTCTTCCCTGGACCGGAAACAAGTATCCTGGGACCGGTTTCTGGCTTACAGCCGTCATCAGCCAGGCTATCTTGAATCCAGTGGCAAAGTGAGCAAGGGACCCACGTCTGGGCATACCCTGCCAACTTAGGGCGAACATAGCAAAACCAAAGGGGATGATGGACGGAGTGTTGATCAACTCGCACACAGCAAGACAGAGGACGACTGAGTGCAAGAAAATCTGGAAGGGAGTACAGTACCTTGCAACCTCTGTGGCACTTTGAGAAGCTAGCTGTCCAGGAGTCTTCAGAACGCCAAGCAAACCTGGTGACGGCAGAGGTGAGCAAGCTGGACCATTTGTGACATCCACCTTTGGTGTCGCACGGGCGACTGAACGGTGAGACTGCTCGGACGTCCTGAAGAAGAGGATCCGACCACTCCACACCAGACCGTGGAGACCAGGGGGCAAAGGCCTTAGGGACCCCGGTGAGAGCGGGTCCCGTCACGAGATATGAGTCTACAGCCGGTCCCAGGAAGATGAATATCTCGTGCTAGGTGGCAGGAGAAATCCTATCAGGAAAAAACTACCCTCCAGGTGGAGCGAGATACTTGAAGGTGGGACTCGTAGCGCTTCCTCCACAAACCTAGAGGGTGGCATTGGAGTGACACGGCGAAGTACACCCAGTCCAGTGGAAGCCTGGTGAAGAGGGCCTCCAGGGACATCCTGCGAGAGGGGAACACCCGCGAGAGGGATGTTTGTAACTACTCTGCCATTCTGTAGCTAGAAGCACTGCTGTGTTTGTGAAGATGCAACAACAACCAGGACTGATTAGTGAAAATGTGACATCTACCAGATTTACTATCACACCACCTGCACCGTCACAGAGAACTGGACATAGTGAGACTTGGGTGTCAACTTCCACGCCTTGAGTCCAAGGAGGACCGGACCCGCAGAGCAATACTGAACTGTACCAAGCAGAACTGGTGATCCTAGCTGCAGTTGTGCCATCGTCTTGTTTCTACAAGCAGCTGAACAGACTCAGTGGAAGTTTCTATTATTGTTTTATTCTCTCCCACAGGTTGGACTTTGTTGTTCCAGTTTGAATAAAGTTTGGGAGGGATGTAGTGACCTGCTAGTCACTGTTCTAGTTGTTATGTTACCAGCCTCTCCCAGAGGGCTGGCTTACACCCCACCCCACACCCATTCAATACAGACTTCACAGGACATGTGACCCTGATAATAAAAGGGGCCAGGCGGCACGTGCCTGGCTCCTGGGCCAGTTCTACCACCCAACTAACTGTGTCTGTGTCCTTACTATAAAAGCATCGGGGCCTAGGCCCCCGCACCATTTCACACATGAACGCATTCATTACCTCCTCGTAAGTCTTCCTTGCCACCAGAGTTACATAGTGAGCTTTAGCTCCACACCAGAACCTTCCAAAGCAAATTTGCATCCCATGCCTCCCATCCCTCCCCAATATGTAAATGTAGTTGTGCACACCTCTGCTCTACAATAAAAACTGTTTTAACACAAACTTAACTACTGTGCGTGCATCCCAGACAGAGGTTGCCCACCCTCTTACACAATAAAGAACATAAGCGAGTGACTCTTTACTCGATAACTGGTTGCACAGCGTGTGTTTAACTTTTCCCTTATTCTAAATAATCCAGTGAAACAATTTGATCTAAGACTTTTTATGTTTTTTTATTTATTTTTATTTATCCATTCATAAAGCGCTTGGTTACACCACCGGTGTGTCCCCGCGCTAGCTAGCAGACTCTCAGTGCGGCAGCTTGGAGACTCTATGCATACCTAGGGGCATGTGACAGTGGTTCTCGTGGATCTGCTCTGGTTTGATAGTGGGAACAGACATGTTTTTAGATTTTTGCGAAAGGTGGTTTCACAGGGTTCTGCTCTTACGTCTGCAGGCAGTGTATTCCAGGTTTTTGCTGCCAGGTATCTAAAGGAGCGAGCACCCATTCTTGCTTTTTGTATTCTTGGTACTGTCACCAATGCCCTGCCTTTGGATCTAAGGTTTCGGCTTGGTGTATAGGATGTAATCAGTTGTTGGAGATATCGTGGACCTTTCTTTGACAGGATTCGGTGACAGTAACACGTTGCCTTAAACATGATTCTCTTCTCTACCGGTAGCCAGTGCAGGCTTTTCAGAGCTTTTGTTGTGGATGTTCTTTTTGGGAGGTTCAACACTAGGCGGGCTGCCGCGTTTTGTATCGATTGAAGTTTAGTCAGCCCTTTTTTGGATGCACCCAGATATAGAACATTGCCATAATCCATCTGGGACGTGACCAAGGCATGTACTATCATTTTCCTTGCATTGATGGGTAATAGGTCAATGATTTTCCTCAGGACTTTAAGGGTCCCAAAGCATTTCCCCGCCACTTCCCGGATTTGGCTGTCAAATGTCAGTTTGGAGTCGAACCACACTCAGAGGTTTTTTATTTCTGCATTCAGAGTTGGTAGTTGGCCTCGCGTCTCAGGCCACCAAGCCGATGTCCAAATGGATGGGGCCTTTCCCACGATCAGCACCTCTGTTTTGTTACCATTGAGCTTCAAACAATGGTTGCACATCCAAGCTGCTACCTCCTCCAGACATTGGGAGAATTGGTGGGCTGTCCATTCCGAGTTTTGAGATAGTGTGACAATTAGCTGAGTGTCGTCAGCATATGACACGATAGTCACGTTATGACCTTCCACTAGCTCTGCGAGTGGTCCCACATATAGATTGAATAACGTGGGCTCAGGATGGATCCCTGTGGTACTCCCTGTGACAGGGGGATACTCTTGGATATATGCATGTTTTGTGCAACTTGGAAACACCGCGAGGAGAGGAAAGATGTCATCCAGCGCAGAGCTGAGCCCCTCACGCCGCATGTCTCTAATCTCTGGAGAAGGAGACCGTGGGAGACGGTATCAAAGGCAGCACTTAGATCCAAAAGGATCAGTGCAGCCGTCTGTCCTTCATCCGCATATTGTCTCAGTGTTTCAGTGGCCAAGAGCAGCGCCGACTCTGTTGAGTGCGCGGCTCTGAAACCTGACTGTGAGGGGTCTAATAGGTCATTCTTGTTGATGTGATTAGTTAGCTGCTTATTTGTTACTTTCTCAGCAATTTTAGCAAAGAAGGGTAGTAGCGAGATGGGGCGTAGGTTTTCTAACATAGCATGATCTATTGATGGCTTTTCTTTTTAGTGGGCGTACTATTGCTTGTTTCCATTTATGGGGAACTTTTCCCAGTTGAAAGGAGCGTGCAATTAACTCAGAAATAAGCGGCATAATGATGTTTCCTCCCTGCATTAGGATCTCTAGGCGGGCTGGGTCTAGTGGAGATCCGGATTTAATTCCACTAGCTATGTTATTCAGCTCTTCTAGCTCCGGCACCTTGAATTCATCCAGGGTTTCTCCCCTGAATGCTGTGTCTGGCCTGAAGCTGGGTTCCTGCCCTGTCGTGCTTCCTCTGGGAAGGTGCCATATATTTATGCTACTTTTTCTGCAAAAAATTCGGCCACTTTATTGCAGGACTCCTCTGAGGAGGTTATATGGTTAGTTGGATTTTCGATTGACTGGAGGGATTTTAGTATGGAGAACATTTCTTTGGAGGAACTACTGGCCCCTTCAATCTTCCCAGTATAGAACTCACATCTTGTTTTCTTAATAAGCGTGTGGTATTTTTTTTAGTTCTATTTTATATTCCTCCTTTATCTTAATACAATAGTCCTTCCGCCACCTGCGCGCCAACTATTTACATTCTTTTTTTGCCTTTATTAATGAGTCATTAAACCATGGTGCCGATGCTCTAGACCTCTTGGTGTTCATTGTGGTCCACGGTGCTATCTGATCTAGTGCGTCCGTTAACCATGTCTCAATTTGTCTGTTAGTTATGTTTATGTCTTTATCAAGTTTAGGATCATTTTTCAGCAGTGCCTGTGTGAATGTGTTATGGTTAAATTTGGTCCACTTCCTACGTGTAATTTTCTGCTTAAGCCCCTTAACCGTGGGTCTGTGGGAGGGCATAGAGAAAGAGACTAAGTGATGGTCTGACCAAGGAACTGGCCATGGTGTCCCCACTTCGATCTCTGTTAAGTTGGTGAATATAGGATCAAGAATATGCCCCGCTTGGTGCGTTGGTGCATTCACTTTTTGAACCAGGTTAAAAGTCATAAGGTCTTTACATACAGATTGTGCTTCCAGGTTCTCCATATAATCAAAATGTATGTTAAGATCGCCTAGGATGAGAAGATTGTTGTGAGGTAGAGCTGGTTGGACCACTTTCTCCCCCAGGCTCATCACAAATTGCGTTGCTGGGCCAGGTGGGGGGTATAATCAAAAAACCCGCTATGGTGTTGTTTTTTGCTGCAGAGAGGGTGAAGAAGAGAGCTTCGCATTTCTCTAAATTAGCATCATTTATGCAGCCCTTCATTGATAATTTATGGATTATCGCGATTCCGCCCCCTCTTTGTCCTACCCGATCTTGTCTCATTATCCCGTAGCCTTCCGGGAGCGCATCTAGGATATCTGGGGTAGAGCTATTGTTAAGCCATGTTTCTGTAAGAAACAGGGCGTCGGGCATTTTCTCCCTCAGTATTTCAGAGATCTCGTATTTATGTTTTCATAAAGATCGACAATTCAGTAGGAGAAGAAGCAGTTTTGTCCCCTGCTGCTTTGTATTTTTTCTCGGTGTAAAATCCTTGTTAAAGCTCCCACATATCAATGGCTTAGTGTCTACACTAATGTTGTGCCTACAAGCCTTCAAGATAGGCTGCGACAACTTGAGTAACTCATCCGCTGAGTATTTGATACTTTGATGGGACCTCCCACCGGCAGAGGTTCTGGCCCCTGGTCCCGGCCAGGCGCGGACGGGCTTGCATTTGGTGCGCCTTTGGCATGCCAGTGGTGCGCCCGCTGCGCGCGTCCGCTGCAGCATGGTCTTTAAATAGGCCGATATCCGCAAAAGGCTAGTCTGCCAACTTCCGAGACCGGAAGTGAGTGCTAGGGTTAGGTCCCACCCTCCGCTCAAACGGCCCAAACAGCCGCGGCGGACCAGGGCGTGGACCGACGATTAAAAACACTTCAAGACTACACTTGGAGGTAGGTTAAAACTGGTACACTAAGGTTAAGTTTAAAAACTGCTTAGAGTCGGTGAAACAGTACAAACAACTAAGCAATCCAGTCTTTCAGGGGTGTAATGTGCAAAATACGCAAATTCAGCTTCAAACTTTTAATAAATGTCACCACAGTGCTCTTGTCTACCTGTGCCTTCGTTTCGGTGATACTGCCTGCTAAAGCTGCGCGTCCGCTGCAGCATGCTCTTTAAATAGGCCGATATCCGCAAAAGGCTAGTCTGCCAACTTCCGAGACCGGAAGTGAGTGCTAGGGTTAGGTACTGCACTCCGCTCAAACGGCCCAAACAGCCGCGGCGGACCAGGGCGTGGACCGACGATTAAAAACACTTCAAGACAACACTTGGAGGTAGGTTAAAACTGGTACACTAAGGTTAAGTTTAAAAACTGCTTAGAGTCGGTGAAACAGTACAAACAACTAAGCAATCCAGTCTTACAGGGGTGTAATGTGCAAAATACGCAAATTCAGCTTCAAACTTTTAATAAATGTCACCACAGTGCTCTCGTCTACCTGCGCCTTCGTTTCGGTGATACTGCCTGCTAAAGCTGTTAAATCCTTGCAGACTGATTACATGATCACAATGTAGGTAAATTCATTGTGTGCTACCTCATCAATCTCTGGCTGGAATATTTACAACATAAACAAAACCATTGTCCAAATTAAAAAACACTTAAACATCAGTAACATGAGTTGCCCAATGCATTTCGGGATTCATCGATCCCTTCTTCAAGGGCCTCTGTAAAAGATAACATAGATTTTTTTTTTTTTTAGCATAAGCATGACATATTTATTATTCAATATACAGGGATGGCTGCCCCATCTCCTAAATTGCAAACAAATGTGGCAAACACCAAACCACAGATCTGTCAGATTAAAATGTGCCATGCATCAGTAATACAGGTGCCAGTGCCTCATACTGTGTGTAGAAACTATACTCAGAGGCAAACAGAAGAAAAAAAGAATATTCAACCCACAACTGACCTGTCAACCTACAAACTAAGTGAACATATCACCAAGTGCACATAAAACCCATTCACAGATGCCGCTAAGCTGTCACATGCTGTACTGTGTTAACAAGCACCAAGGTTTCAAAAACGTACTGAATGTTACTGCCAGTAACGCGCTCACCATAGAGCGCTCGTAATATATCTTGAATCTCTCCTGAAAAAACCACAAGGTCAACCCATTAACGAAAAGTCACCGGTCCCCCTTAACTCAAGTGGAACACAAACTCTTGTGCTTGCCGTACCTCAACAACTGTCTTTCTCGCAGCACAGTCTGCCCAAACCTTCTTCGTGCTTTAAAAGAATATTCGCAGTTTAAATGTGGCCAACTTCGATCACTAGATAAAACGGAGAAAACACGAGCATAAGTGCTTGACTTTGATGAATCCCGACTATGTGGCTTTCACTACTGCTAGGTGTTACCTGTATAGTCTGTATTACAATGCTCATCCCTCCCCAACATGGCCAACCCCCGTTCCCCTTGACCCAGTATAAGGGGAGGGTCGACCCATCCCACTTCCTGTTTCTTTTGTTCTGCGCTGCAGACTCTCCAAGATCGCGTTTCAGGTAAGGGGGGGCGAGGTCCTGCTCTAGCGGGTCCCACAGCCCTCGGGAGGAGGCCCTGCGTGAGCGGGCTCATTTTTTGGGTTTCCCTCCCTTCCCCCCACGCCTTGTGGCTTACGGCTGACAAGGGAGTCTTCAAATTGCTCTCTTTTCTGCTTTAGCAGTAGCGGGCTCTGGCGGTTTGTGCTCAGCTGTTTTTCTTCCGCCCTGCACTAGCGGGCTATGGGGGTATTGGGTGCTGCTGTTTATTCTGCCCTGCGCTAGCCGGCTCTGCCTGCATGGGTCTCTGCCATATTCTTCGGCCCTGCGCTGGCTGGCTCACCTGGGTTTGCTCACGTCTCTTTTGAGGAGGTTGCGAGCATGCGGCAGTGTTTGCTGACAATGCGTGCCTGTTCACGGTCTGTTTGTTCCCCGCATTCGGCCTATGAGCCGTCTCTCTGTGGAGTCGTGGGGCGCGTGCCGATTTCCTGCTCGTCTCTTCTCCCAGCGATGCGGTTGGACGTCCGGAGGTTCTTTGGGACCTCCGGTCTTCCTGTATGTCCTGCCTCATGGGGGCCGGCGCCTCGCACGGCCAGCTTCCTGCTGACTTCCTGCTTCAGAGTCGGCCTTGATTCTCCTTTTTCTGATGGGATCATGGGCCCACTGTACTGTAGCCCATTTGTATGCCTGTCATTGTGCAGTTGCACTCCGGCTGTTTTTTGGAGGTGTGCCTTTACAGTAGGAATGGGGACGTCGCAATGGCACATTTGCAGGGATTCATGTGGTGGCCTGCCTACTGGTTTTTACTTGGGCAGGTCGCGATTGAGGCCCCTTGCGACTGGCTGGAGGGGCTTGAATGGTCTCCTACTGTGGACTGCCCTGTGCTGGGTCCTTATACATGCCACTGCCGTAACATTGCTTTCCCCGAACTGAATTCGTTTTTGTTCATTCGACTGCATGGGGGAGCGGGGGTGGACGGGGGTCCTTCTTTCCATGTGTTTCTGATGGTTGTCTTCCTCTGTTCCTTTTGTGGATCAGTGGACACCCTCTGTGTGATATTGGTATCTTTTCAATGCTTGGTATGTGCGGTTGTGGGCACATACCTTTGATACTTCTGGTTTTCCATTGCAAGTTGGTGGTGTCATTCCGTTGCCTCCCCCTTTTGCCTTTCTACAATGCCTATTGTTTCACTTATCTACTTTTGTGTTTCGGTTGGTTTTTTCTATCTCCCAATTAGTGTTTGGTACTTTGCCTGCGACCTTTTGTGGTCACGAGCGAGGCCTTCGATGTGCAGTTCTAGTCAGGTGCTACCTCCACGTGCCTATCCTCCCTTTGTTACTGTGTTACCTCCGGTTTTGTGTGTGGGTCATTCTCTTCCGATTCCGGGTGCTCTCCTTTGGTTTGTCTTCTGCTCCACAGGTCTTCACGTTGGTGTTGGCCCCCTTGGTCGGGGTCCTCCACGAGGGAGGCTTTCAGGTCTTCCGGTGACTTGTTGACTAGCTGTTCTCTGCCTCTTCTTTGTCTGTGGGGGCTCTTCACATCCGGGGGGTTTGCGAAGTGTCCTGGACCGTCTTGGGTTCTGGTTCGTCCGCGTGTTGTCCTATCTGGTTCCACTCCCGGGACTTTGTGTTCATCGAGGGTCCCCTGGACATGGTCAAAGGGTTGGTGTTCTTTCCGGCAGGGCGGATGGCAACCTTGAGCGGGGGACGTGGATTGTCTCCTGGCCTCGGATCAGCCCCTGTACGTCAGTAGTTGAAGGTGCTGGGGTTGTTGGCTGTGGCTGTCAGTGTGCTTCCCTGGGCTCGTCTTCAACTCGTTCGTCAGTTCGTCAGTACATATTCGGTCTAGTCTGGGTTGAGGGTTGGTGGGGTCCACTCTCTCCTGAGGTCTTCCCTTTCTGGTGTCCCCTTTCCAGGTGGTTTCAACCATTGCCTGCGTTTGGGGATGGGGGGGGGGGGGGTGACATTGGATTCCTGGTCTGTGCAGGATGGCCTGCAGGCGGGTTGCTCGTCCGGCTTCCGGGTACTAGTGGCTATTTCTTTGGCTTGTCTGGCCTATGCCCCAGCTCCGGGGGCATACTGTTTCTAGTCCTGACGGCCTTTTAGGTGGTGTTGTGCTGCCTCTTTAACCTGGGGGGGTTGCTGGGTTCGCTCCCTTTGGCTCCTTGCACAGGGGGTTCTGTCCTGGGCTGGGGTGACGGTGTTGTCACTCAGGGCAGTTTTTCTCCCAGGCTAGGAGACCTGCATGGCGGCTCGCATGTACTGGATCTTCCTCCCGTGGCTTCCGTCTCCCTGAGGGCGGCAGTGTCCCGTCTGTTGCAGGCTCGGTTTGGGTTCTCATTGGTGGCTCTGTTTGCTTACGAGTTCACTGTTCCCTTGCGTCTCTTCTGCGTTCTCCTCCCGTGCACGGGGCATGGCGGCTGGATGCACTATTGTTCCGTTGGCCGGTGCTCCCTGCTTTGCGCTTTTCCTCCGTTTTACTTTGTATTGCTCGTGTTCTGTGCATAATTGGCCTGGACTGGGAGTTTGTTCTGTTGGTGGTACTCGGCTGGGTTCCCCACCCTTGGTTTCCTCTGCTGCTAGACTTGGCTGTCCTGGGAATTCCCGGGTCTTCCTTACCCTTTGTGGGGCCCTTCGCTTCCTGTGGGGGTTTTGCGTCGTCTTCATCTTCAGGCCTGGCTCTTGTATTGTTGAGCCTGATGTCTCGGGGTTGCTCCCTGTAGGTGGTGGCATTGCTTCTGGGCTCTCGTCGCCAGGGTCCTCTTCTGTCTTATTTTTGCCATTGGGGGTCCTTTTCTCGAGGATGTGTTTCTAGGAGTTTTGACTCTGATTTGTGGCCCCAAGGCGGGTGTTAGCTTTCCTTTCTGTTGGCTTTGCCTTGGGCCTGGCCCCTTTTACTCTTTGGGCTCCTTGGGAGGCCTTGCGGGCATTCCGCAGTCCTCTGTTGGTAGGTTTGGATCCTTTGGTGGCCTAGGTGGCTTCGGAGTTGTTTCCTGTAGCATCCTGGGGCTCTTTGCCCTGCGCCATCCTGGATTCTTTCATTTATGTTGCGGGCCCTTCCGGGGGTCCATTTGGGCCTCTGGGGTCTGTGGCCGTCTGGTTCCTCACCTTGGGGGTGGTATTTTTGGTGGCCATTGTGTCTGCGGGTCGGATTGGGGAGCTGGGATCCTTTCTGTGCTCTCCTCCGTTCTTGCGGGTCCTGTTGGGCCGTGTTGTGTTGCGTCCGATTCCTGGGCTTCGGCCCACGGCCCCCTTGGTTGTCCACCTTTCCAGGACGGTTGTGTTGCCTTCTTTCCCTCCGGTACTTGAATCTGGGGTGGATTCTGCTCTGTCTCTGTTGGTTGTACGGCAAGCGGTGTTGCTGTATTTTGGGCGGCCTGCCTCTTTTTGCTGCTTTGTCGTCCTGTTTGTCACTTTTGGGTCCTGTCCGGTCTGGTCGTACGCCTTCTCTCTCCACCCTGAGTGGTTGGATTCGGCTGGCTGTCTTGCTGGCCTATGGTGCTCAGGGCTCTGGGTTTCTGTCCCTGTGCAGGGTCCTTTTACCTGGGTCTGTTTGCCTCCTGGGCCTCGTTCACGGGGGCCTCTACTGGGACCTCTATGGACAACTTCCTGGTCCTCCCCTCCCGTGTTCGTGGTTCACTGCTGGGTGGTGTTGAGTGGTCCTTCTGCGGGGGGCTTTGCTGCAGCAGTTCTCTGGACTTCTGGTGCTTGTTGTTCTGTGCTTCTTCTTGGTTGTTGTCCAACTATTTTGTTTGTTTTGGATTCAACCTCCTGTTTGGCATTTTTCCCCGGTGTCTGTGTTTTCTTGTGAGTTTCCATGAAGCCGCTGGGCTTGGGTATGTGCTCACTATGTAACTCTGGTGGTGAGGAAGACTTACGAGGAGGTAATGCCCCGGTTACTTACCGGTAATCTTCATTACTACGAGTATTGTCTTCCTCGCCACATGTGTTCCCATCCCTCCCTCCTTGTTTGGCTATCAGCTTCATGTGGTTCTTGGGGCTTGGTAGTTATACACGAAGTGGGATGGGTCGACCCTCCCCTTATACTGGGTCGAGGGTCGGCCATGTTGGGGAGGGATGGGAGGCATGGAATGCTAAATTGCTTTGGAGGGTTCTGGTGTGGAGCTAAAGCTCACTATGTAACTCATGTGGGGAGGAAGGTTTAACAGCGAGGTATCCCGGCTAATATCAAAAAAATAATAAGAGAGAAAGAGAAGGGCTTAACACCAAGTAATGGAAGGGAGGGGTCCTAGCAGTTAAGAGGTTAATTTTCGTCAAGTCGCACTCGCACGATAAATCCGTCGCATTTCCAGCTCATATTTCCCTCCTTGTCCATGATTCAGCAGGTTTTGTCACGCCCTGTCCTATTGGCTACTTCCCTCTAATATTCGAGCTCCATCTGTTACATGCCGTCTCCTTCACCAGATTCGTATTTGACGTCATCCCTAATTCCATTGGCTGTTTGATTGAAGTCGCGTTTAATTGGTTGAGTGATAGTCGTTGACACGGTCTCATTGGCTGCGTTCGACATACTTCTTTTTCCCCCCACCTCGTTCCTTGGTGTGCGTTCTGGTGAATGATGGCGGCGGGTTCGGAATTCGGAAACGGGCTGCACGGGTCTGGGTCGGCCGATGAGTCGCTTTTGCTGGAGGAGGGTTCAGGGCCCATGGACGAAGATGAGCATCGGGGGGTGCATCGAAGGGGTGGCCGAGGAGTTCCCGCACCCAACACCCCTGGCCTGGAAGAGCTGGAGGAGGAGGAGCTGGAGGAAGAGGAGCCGGGAGAGCTGGGTGGGCCGACAATCGAGGACCCGGTGAGACCCGGGAGAAGGAATATCGAGGATTCCATGAGGGATTGCGGTCTAAAAGGGACACGCTTTTGAAATGGAAGGGACATTGCGAACCCCTCCTATTTTTGGGATGGGAAAGCCTTAAGAGGTCGCCGAGATACGAAGGGTGGGCGGAAAGGGAAGGAACTCGTACCATTCATTTTTTTATACCAGGCCTTGGAATTACCCATCCCTCCTGCGTTGCGCCACCATCTTATGGCCATTGATGCATTTGAGAACTCCAATATAACTATTTAATCTTAAAACGTAACGGACCATCCACACCCTCAAAATACTTTTTTCGGCTCTACTGAGCCGTAACAGTGTGAAGACAAATACAGTATAATACTAAATACATTTTTAAAAACAAGTCCAGTGTGAAGGGGTTGGGTTAGGCCCTAAATATATTTAGTCCATTCGAGGGGGTTGAGTAAGGCCCTAGACGTACCCGTTCCACCCTAAAATATACCCTATGCCGTGTGACATTTTTCATCTTGGGGAAGAACGTTAACTCCCAAACATATGGGGGTAAAAACAGAGAAGTAAAGCGGCAGTAAATAACATTCGGCTCTGTCGCAGTCGCCCCATTGGTCCAATAGGCTATGATCACGTGTGCCTTTTCAATGACTAGAAAAGGGCCTAAAAGGTGCACAGGCTGGCAGCAGTCGAAGATTTCAATCCAGATCAGAACATGGCTTTATTTCCTTGTATTGTGAAAATTTCCTTTCGAGCTCCCAGTTATAGTTTGATTTGTCCCGGTAAAAAATGTGCGTAATCGATTGTTTAGATTGCCTAACTGGAACAAATGTAGCTCGACGCACCTTTTCTCTCACATGTATGGTCTCATGGCAGTTAGGTTTGGGTATTTATTTAAAGCATTTTATGAAAGTCCAGGTCAGTAGAAGAAATCAAATGGAACTTTAGTTTTGCATTTTAATTTTGTTATGTATTGTCTGATAGCAGACAACGGTATATACGAAGACGTTAATGGCTATTCCTTACAAAAGGAAACCTAATATGCAAATAAAAGATAACGGAAAATGAAGTTAGAAACATTGACCATTGGGATTCACGCAGTAATTCTAGCTTTATTCCATGAGTCCGGCTGAATCACCCAGCAGCCATATATACTATCTCCCTGCAAACTCTGGGGCATATTTACAAGCCCCTTGCGCCACTTTTGCGCCGCCGTTGCGTCACGCATGTGACGCAGCGGCGACGCAAACCATGCGCCGCGTTGCGCTATGTTTACAACGTGACGCATCTAGGGAGATGCGTCGCGTAGTAAACCCATGCGCCACATGAAACCTGCGTCAGGTTTCATGTGGGCGTACCGGCGCGGGGGGGGGGCTTTCCGGCGCAGGAACGCCTCGGAAAAGTGACGCAGTGAAATCTACAAGATTTCACGCAGTCACTTTTCCGACGCTGGTGCGTCAAATCTTGACGCACCATGTTAGGGATAGGGAAGGTTGGAACAGTGCTGGAGTTGCGTCGCGCTTGCGACACAACTTCAGCACTGCGCCAACCTTCCGCCGGCAGATGCGTCACGCATCTGCTTATCCTTGCGCCCCGATGCGCAGCATTGTAAATGCGGCGCATCGGACGTGGCGCAAGGGTAAACTTGCGTGACGCATTTTCCCTGGCGCATCCCTGCTGATATGCAGGGATGCGCCAGGGAACGTAAATATGCCCCTCTGTCCTTTATTAAGTTCCTCGCTCCTAGGGATCTGGAAAAGCGTAGGTCTTACTACGTATTGCACCTGTAGTTTTGCTGAATACCAACGTGATGCTGTGCAGCGCATTTTGAGTCGCTTTGTTCAGTTCCTAAAAGATTAATATTCTACTCCCTTTCTAGGAAAGACGTCGGACTGTGGATGTTTTGCTTATTGCTTCCTGTTGCTGTGTCCCCGCGTCGGATAGAACAGTCCCAGACCATACGAACCTCTAGCATAGCTGTACTGTCTGTTCCCCCACTCCCTGATCTTAAGAAATGCCCCACAACTTCCTTGATGTGTTCTCTTGCTTCAGGCGAGGAAACCCCCAAGACTGTTTGAGGCACGTGTAGAGTTACCAATGCTTCTCATTCGTCTGTTCATGGCAGAAATCGCGTTATCTTTTTTAAATTGACAAAGCTGTATTGTCATCCTGTCCCCTGGCAGTTGCCTCGATATCTGTGACTTTACGGTCAATGCTCCCCATTGTGGACCAATGTCCATCAACCAATCATTGTCACTTGGAGCCAGAGCCTGGAAGTGCAGGCTCCCTCCGATTCTCGACTTGCCTGCCACCTTAGTCCCGTATGGTATGGAGCAAACAATCAGTTTTCTCTTGTGATCTTAAGTTTAGTTTCTGATGGGGGCAAGAACCTACTAACACTTGGTCCCTCTGCCATAGACTCAAATGATATCTGGTGTAAAGGGTCATAACTAGTTCAAGTGTGGTATGCTGTAGCAGCAATCCCTGTTGAAGATGTTGTCTCCAGGCCCACACTCCTCGGCATCTCCTGTGTGTCCTTCGTCTCGCAGAGCTGTCGCACTGTATTCATGACCAAATCACATTCGGTAGGGTTATTAAACATTAGTCTTTAAAGTTGGTGTCTTCCTTTTTTGAGTTGAATAGAATGGATTCCGATACGTCTACGTATCCAGTGCTATTAATAGTCCATAATACGTGAAACTCAGTAGATAGGGTAACGCTTTTTAGATCGAGCTCACTAGGCAGTGCAAGTCGTCTGGTTCCAAAAAGACCTATTGTGGGCTTACAGCCTATTGTTTGGCCTTGATGTCACTCATTTGCTAACTGTTTGTTTGATGGCTTTCTTTGTCCCAACTCGCCCATTGTTTGCCCCTGCCATGGAGCAGTCTCTCTGCCGCCTCTCTTGGCTGGTCTCTATCCCTCCACTGCTCACTTTTAGAGAGCGTTTTTTCCCTTTTTGGTTAAGCTTTCCATGCGTGAATGTGGTTTCCACCTCATGCATTCTCTCCCATGTGTGCACCCCTAAATGTTCTTTGTTTCTCTTGTGTACGCTCCCCTCTCCCACACTGTTTTGTTCCTGTCCTCGTATGTTCTTCCCCATTCCCTGTTTTGCTGTTACTTGTGTGCTTCTCCCCTCCTGTGTGCCATGTTGTTTTTAGGCATGGCCCACTGCAAAAGCTATTGTTCTAAAAAAAAATCTAAGGGCTCGCCCATTACTTACTTCTTCTTACCATTGGTATGGCTCCCACGTCACTCGTGTTTCTTTACTTATCATTAGTCAGCACCGCCTCCTGGGGCTTCTGTGTCCATGCCATGAAGCATGGACATTCACCAAGTAAGCTTCCTGTGGCCAGTGTCTTTCCACTGGCAGCAGGATTCTGCTGATACTTTTTTGGTTACTTTTGGACATCACTCTTATTAGTATATGTCCAAAAGTAACTTTACTTCATCTCGCCTGTGTTTTTCCACACCATTTTCACCCACCCTCCTCCTGCTGTCTGATGTGTTGCCCCTCTCCATCCACCAGTTTATTTAAAAAAAAAAATGTAAACATATATTTTTTTTTTTACATGTTGCACAGAAGTGTTCACTGCTATATGACTTAAAGAAAACAAGCATTGGCATAGCCAATAGGTCTCGCCTTTGGGACCTTATAAGTGTTTAGCCATGCAACAGTTGCATAACAAAATACTTATAAGGTCCCAAAAGCGAGACCTATTGGCTACGCCATTATAATCGCGGCACCCGCGCTTTACTTTTAACATTAAAAGTAATGCGCGGGTGCCGCGATTATAGCAAAAGTAAAGAAATAGATTATTTTTCTATTTCTTTACTTTACTACTGTCATTGCACCCGCGCTTTACTTTTAATGTTAAAAGTAAAGCGCGGGTGCCGCGATCATAGCAAAAGTAAAGAAATAGAAAAATAATCTGTTTCTTTACTTCAAAGCCGTGAAAGTGATCGCGATGCACTTAATGACCCGTGACGCGCGTGCACGCTCACGTGAACGCCAGCTGGTCGCCAGCAAAAGCCACTGCTGTTTGCACTTCCAAAACCCGCTTACTAAAACTCTCGCCCAGAGCAGCGCTAAGCGCTGGCTCAGGCGAGACCTAAAAAGCGCTATGACGCCAGCATTGACGGCGACATAGCAGTTCTTTTAAACATTTTTTTTAACTTTAAGCCATGTTGCACAGCTGCGGGACATTAAAAACAACTGCCGCCAATAGACCTGGCCAAGGCTTGTTTTATATGTGCACTATATTCTTCTCTCCATGTGTGCTTCTCCCCCTTTCTTCCTCTTGTGATGCTCCTCAGTTGAGTGGTCTGTTTTTTAAAATTTTTTATTTTCACCCTAATTAACTTTATTTGCCCATCCAAGTAGCATCCGTCATCTTGGATCTGTAAATAACATATTAAAGCAAATGGTGAATGCCTACATCATCACGCATGCATGCGCCAGTGGAATGCTGCAACCACCAGCAGCGGTGGGATGATAGCTCCTTTATTTAATTTTTAGGTTGATCCTTGACAGCACATTCGCTGCTCTGCGAGGCATGCTGTATTAGAGTATGGACTTGAAGCTCCGCCCATATTTTTCATTGGCTTGTGCCGTTGTCCTTTGTAAATGCTGGCTTCTGATTAGTTAATAGGCTTGTTAGTCCCTCCTTAGTACGGCCTTGTCTTCATTTGTAACCTCGCATGAGGACTGGCCTTTTTACTTCTTTTGTTGCACAGTATGTCTTAATTCGCCTATAAGCACTATTTTATTTAATGAGTTTCTCCTACTGCAGGCACGAATTGCACCATGCGTGCTTTCACTTTCCAAGCAGCCTGGGACAGTGGCGGCTGCTTTTTTGAAATGAAATAGGTCTTGTATTTACAAGAGTTTGAGCTATTGGCATTGTTTGTGTTAATTATCAAAACAGATAAATAAAAGGCATTGTCATTTACAATGCCAATAGCTTAAACTCTAGCAAATGCGAGACCTGTTGCATTGCAAAAGTCTTGTTTTTTAATGTTGCTGCATAGTGTCGAGGGATGGTGGGAAAACCTTGATGCTATAGAGCACCGCCAAAGGTATTGGCGAAACCAGTGTGTCCCAAAGACGAGATCTATTGGCTTTGCCAATGCATGTTAAAACTAAATGTAGGGACATTCGGAAAACAAAGTGGTAGGACTGCAGCTTCGCAAAGATCGAGGTGCATAGAATAACTTCATTGACAGTGATCATCAACAAAGAAAATCCGTATATTGAGACACTGCTGGGTGGTAATTCAATGAAACATCTACTCACGTTTCTGCTATTTACATTGTTTTCTGACAAGGACTGCAAAGTAATCATGCACTGGCACACACGAAAACTTGCCTCCCTCTAAGTCTACCCTGTCTGAAATCCAGGGTGCCTGGTCAACTTATCTAGAAATGGCCTGAGGTGGACCTACGCCACGTATGGGTGTTGGTGGTGATCTAGTACGCTAATCCGGCCGACCATCCTTGGCATGTTAGTGTTTTTTTTCCCCCTCCCCTCAGTGTTAACCACCTCCTTTGCTGCTGTGCGATTTAACCGTTTGTCAGGAAACTGGTCTCTGCAGTTGTGGTTTGCCCGAGCCTGAGGGGTAATATGTAACTAACCCCTGGTTGGAAAGTTTGTTGATGTGGTTTGTAGGTTGACGGTTTTCCCTATTGAGGTTTTATGTGCTATGCAAATGCTATGTACAAGTGCAGGTTGTGAAGGGCAGTGTAAGCAAGCTGGATTAGTTGGGAGTCAAAAAGACTTTGGCTTTTTTTAGAGCAACAGGTATTGTACTCGTCATCTCGAAAGCAAGCTCGGGACCCGCTAGGTCTATCTTCTCTTGGCACTCACCTCATCTTCCTCTCTTCTGCTCAGGAACTTGAGGCCATAAAAGCACGTGTGCGGGAAATGGAGGAGGAAGCAGAGAAGCTGAAAGAACTGCAGAACGAGGTGGAAAAACAGATGAACATGAGCCCCCCTCCTGGGAATGGTGAGTCCTTGCACAATTAAGGTTGTTGGAGTGTCCTAGTTCACAGCATAGTAAAGTGGGAATCACAATTCTGTCCGCACATCATCCCGGTAGTTGATGTACCAGTTATATTTTGTCTTGCAGCTGGTCCTGTCATCATGTCTGTCGAGGAGAAAATGGAGGCTGATGCCAGGTCCATCTATGTAGGCAATGTAAGTGATTTTATTTGCTTTAGTGTGACTATTAAATGCGTGCAGGGACAAGAGGGTTAAGATTTTGAGTTTTTCTATGAATCCACATTCTCAGTGCTGCTTATGAGGAATGAAGTTAAAAGCAAGTGGCCAGTGCGGATTAAAACGTTATTTGCTCGGTGCCCACTATGAAATCTGTATCCTAGGAGTGTAGACTTAGACAAGCTCCCTCGGCACAACTTTCTCTTCGTTTACAGAGCATTCTGGAACATTTGCATCCCAAAACATGAATATCCCAAAAATGTTAAACCACCTGCATCTTTTCTTGTGTCAAGGTTTCTCTTCCTCCCGTTAAATTTTGAAACTAACAAATGATTGGTGGTCAATGCCAACTTGGGCTATTTTTTATTTTACTGGCCGAAAGAGGATCATAAACAATTGTTTTGCTTTGTATGAGTCAGTCACCACACTCCCTTTTCTTGGTTTCATCACTTCTCTAGAAGATTGTTTCTGAAATTCCCATTTAAGATGTAGCATTAGTCCTTCTTTTCCACGGCTTTAGGTAGAAGACAAAACCCATTACATTATAAAAAGCTTTTCTGCTGTTTTTTTATGGTGGGAGTGCACTAAATGCCTAATTCTGTTTCTGCATTACGCAGAAACAGTGGAGCTTTGGCTTGGAGCTGTGCAACAGCCCTTTTTGTTGCAATAGCAGGAACTCTTTCCAGAGAAAATGCCTCTGTGTATGGTTTGGTATATTCTAGATACCTTTGACAGCATTTCTAGTTTGGAGCTGCGTTCACTTTGTTACTGGAGAACATACAATTTGACATAAGTGGGCATGGTCTACTTAATGCAAAATAATGAAAATCTAACCCGTACGTTTGCGTTTTTGCCTCCTGCTCCTCCTGAACTCTTTCTGGTTTACTCCATTCATAGGGGCAGTTGGCTGAGAGTATAATTTACTTGGCCAAAGAGTGTATTTTTCTCTGTTGGCTACAGGTATGACTCTAAGGTATGCAAAAGACTGATGGATGGAATGCTTGAATTGATCTCAGCCACTGGTTATTCGGCTTATCCCAAACTATTGCAATTTTGCACACCATGTCACCTCTGTTTGTAACAAGCTATATGCAAGTCAGTCTTCACTCTGCTCCAAGAATTCACTCTGACTGAAGGGTTTTTAGTGACTCAGGAAGTGTGGTGCTCTGCCATGTGAACGTTTGTTATTATTGAGATCAATTACGTATGGTGCAACCAGGTAAGGGGAAACTCCCTTTAACTCCTAAATGTGTGTAGGAACAACCCTGCACCACGTTATGTACATCAAAGTCCTGGGCACACGTAAAGTAGTTGTTCAGTAAAAAGGTATTATAAAGTAAGCAAGAGAAACCAGCCAACACGTGTTTCGTCGCCAATGGAAATAATCCAGCGACTTCCTCAGGGCTGAAATTGAAGGTAAGACATCTTAATATTTGCTCCGCCGGTGATAATTCCGGCCCGGCTGGCCAAAGTAATCGTCACTCTATTGGTAGACAGGTTAAAAGTACAAAGATCCGAGAATACACCACAGTAATGGTGATCCGGCATATAAACGTGCCGTGAGTGTTCGGAAGACGGAGGGTAGTCCGTGTTCTGAGTGTAGATCTCCAGCGAGTGCGCTGTGGTCCCTCACGGCGACGAGACCGTCACCGTGAGGGACCACAGCGCACTCGCTGGAGATCTACACTCAGAACACGGACTACCCTCCGTCTTCCGAACACTCACGGCACGTTTATATGCCGGATCACCATTACTGTGGTGTATTCTCGGATCTTTGTACTTTTAACCTGTCTACCAATAGAGTGACGATTACTTTGGCCAGCCGGGTCGGAATTATCACCGGCGGAGCAAATATTAAGATGTCTTACCTTCAATTTCAGCCCTGAGGAAGTCGCGGGATTATTTCCATTGGCGACGAAACACGTGTTGGCTGGTTTCTCTTGCTTACTTTATGAAAGAATAAAGACAAAGAACTAATTTACCTGATACAACATTGACATTTCTTCTGAATCTACTTGAAATGAATAATACCTTTTTACTGTACAACTACTTTACGTGTGCCCAGGACTTTGATGTTCACTCTGCTCCAAGCCAGGTCTTCCCTGAACCAGGACACGAGCAACCCAGGACCGTTTTCACCCTAGATATAAGTTAATCAGCCAGGTACAGCTTGGTTTCATTGACCGTGTGCATGGGTCCTAGGGTGTCAAACTAAAGTATGCAAAGAAACTGATGGGTGGAATGCTTAAATTAATCACAGCCACTGGTAATTACGCGGGCTGCATCCCAATCCATTGTTATTTTGCACACCATGTCACCTCAGTTTGGTCCTAGCTTTAGTGTGTCGCCCCCAACGGGTTCTGCAGCAGAATATTCCAAACAGTCTGAAGGTGTCTGGGATTTGTTCTCTGTTCTCTCAAACGTACATCCTTCATTTGTCCTGAACACATTTAGCATTCCAAACATCAATAGTCTGTTTTGTTGTAGGTAACTTGCCTCAGCAAATTTTTTGACTTGTTTGGGGTTGGAGGCAGTTGGTGGAGTGCCTGTGGTGCAACATGCGTGGATGCAGCTTGTGGGCCAAGAGTGGTTGTGTGTAAATATTTTCCTGATTAGATGGGAATGTTAGATTTTTTTCCCCTGGGTTTGAGAGGGGGATGCTGTAATTGAACTGCTGTAAATGAATGTATTTTGTAAAAGTCTAGCCACTTTCACGCCATAAATATCTGTTCCTCTCCCCTGATCTTCTACAATTTCACTTTTCAGTTTTCTTCCTCACCTTTGTAGTTTTTTTTAACTCTTATTTATCACCCACTCAGGTTGACTATGGTGCTACAGCAGAGGAGCTAGAAGCTCATTTCCATGGTTGTGGCTCAGTCAACAGGGTCACCATTCTCTGTGATAAATTTACTGGCCATCCAAAAGGGTGAGTGTCTTCAGTCCCTCGAAACCAGGCTAGTGGGTAGGACTGATGCTCCAGATTTATGAGTGAGGCTTGGGCAATGAGCTTTGCGGGTTGGGGTCCTGTTGTGTTGGAGCAAGGAGGCGGTTGGGGGGAGTTGAGCACTCTTTTGACGTATTGGGGGAAAAGGCATGTGGCAGCGCCATAGACCTATATGATGTGGTGAAAACTGCTGCTTTTTGAAATTATTATAAATGGCTATAAAGTTGCATATTTTTTTTTTTTTGCATCTGAACTTTTGTGTCCTTTTTCCCCCCATCTCGAATACCCTGCTCCCCCACCCCTCCCCTGTTCGGCTATAGGTTTGCCTACATAGAGTTCTCAGATAAGGAATCAGTAAGGACCTCCATGGCACTGGACGATTCCCTCTTCAGAGGACGGCAGATCAAGGTAAGCGAACGCATTTGGAAAGTGGATGACTCCCTCTTGCTCCTACCAGCACAAAGTGTGGATAAAATGTAATTTGCCCATATGTCCTGTCACTTGTGCTAGTTTCAGCCCCTTGTGCTGGATTCTTTACTTCACTGAGAATTTAATGAAGCTAGGATCTGGGATTTTGCTTATGGTCTCTGCAAATTGTGTCATCTAAGAATATTCAGTAACCTAATCAGTGCTGTGTGAGATCACTGCAATTTCCAAATGGATTACATGCCGATTAATTTGGGGTTAAATGTTGTCTCTGTAACCTAAATAGTTGAGCATAAATATAAAGCTTATGCATAATTATTGTGGAGAGTGCTGCAATGCCTGGCCTCTTTGACAGCTCTAAGGAAATCAAGAAAGCATCGCAAATGCAATTATTCAAGCAAAGGCTGTACTTCCAAAACAGACTACGTTTTCCAGACAGCCTCGAACTCCCTTTTCTAGAGTAAATACTGCCTATCTCCCTTCGGGACCAGCCAATAGCATGCTCGAAGAAGTTTTAATCTAACTGCCTATTTTAACTCTGAAAAGTTAATGTACCTCTGCCTAGATACTTTGACGTCAGTGCCTGTCATTCTTCTACACCAATTACCCCCATGGCCCTCGTACCAAACCTCTAGCCTTCATGGTCAAAGATCAGTTGTCACAGACGTCCTCCTAGCCTAACACCATCTCGGCAGCCTTGCTCTATAAAGTGCGTCCATTCTGCTGCACCATATTGGTGCCTCAGTCTCGCAAGAGACTAACAGGTTTGAATCTTTTAGCGAGCCTCACCCTGTTTGCAGACTTCCTTTCCTTGCAAAGTTAATTGAAAACATTGATGCAAGGGCCCTTATTATTGAAGTTTCTAAGGGGCTTCATAATTTCTCTAAGGGTGTAGGGAAATTGAGTCTTTATTTTGAGTGAATGGCACCCCACTTTTCTTTATATTTTCCCGTTCAACTTGCCCCCTCCCCCCCTTTTTTTGTTGTTGTTTTTTTTGGGATCGGATCTTGGGGCTAGAGCCATTTTTCCTTCCATGTCTTAGTTGGCTTTAATAACTAGCTATAATTACTTTTTCAAATAACGATGGTACATTTAAGAGGGCTTGTGGTTTTAATGTAAGAAACAGCTTGTTTGCATTGCACTGCAGGTAAAAACAATCATTTGACCGCTTGACATTCCATTCACTGCATTTTTCAGTAGTGACCCTTAAAATCGCTAAACCATCCTTCTATCTTACTATGTTTATAGTACATGTTATGAATATGCCCATATTTCTGCTGAAATCGCTGATTTGCATGAAGTGAATGTAAGTTATACTTAAGGCAGCTCCTAAAAACAAACCTCCAGTTGTTAAGACCTCTGCCTGTCATGTAAACATACCTTTCCTCCTTTTGTCGAATGCCCTTTCCAGAACTGTCTGAACCACATCCGCATACCAGTGCAGTGCAAAACGTATTGAGTAGCTAAAGTTATTCTTCAAATATTTAAAAACATCTTCGATAAAATCCAGAAGCCTTTGTGTCGATTCTCGTACAACTAACTAATGCCAGTATTAATTTGTTTGCAGGCACATATAGGCGACTGTCAATAAAAATGCAGGGAAACACGTGTAGTAAAACAAAAATGCAATTGATGGTCATGTAAAGCACTCTGATAGCTTCGGGTCTAGTTCGCGCTATAAAAAACACCAAAATAACAAAAAAATATATTGTATTATACTATATAATAGCTCAATATTACCTAACACAACTTCTAAATTGGCTATATTTATGTTGCAACATTGCATTAGGTATATAAATTGTGTACAAAGTTTTGGCCGCTGTTTTATACAAGTCGAGGTACAATAAAACCATTTTCTACATTCCAAGAAGCATCTCAGTTGGAAATCAACAAGTGCGGGCATCAGGTGAGGACACATATGGCTCTCTACCTCGGGGAGAGCTAGTGTTGGCCTGTGTCCAGATGTCCGGCGTGAGGAGCGCATGATCACTACGTGGGGTGTGCATGTCGTGTTCTGATTGGTTGTGTTTCTATCTACATGTGGCATCTAGCTTTGCGGTATTTTGGTTAACACGAGCCCTTGGCCAAACTTGTTTTATTGGGGCCAATTTCCACAGACCTGCTTGTGGTGCCACTATGTATCTGTTGGATCGATCAGGATTTTCCCTGGGCGCGCGTTTGTCTTCAGGTTAAGAGACCCCACCTGTGACCTGGTATTCGATAGGCTTGGGTGCGGGTCGTAGGACTTGTCTAAGCACTTATCTGACTCAGGGTTGATGTGGAGGTCGCCTTGGGTGAATCAGACAGCAATGATATGAGTTCATTGGAACTCCTAAAAATATGGAAGTCACTAGTATCATTTTTATGAACATTCTCAACATTGTGCGTACAGTTGTCAGCGTACATTGACATTGTTCTTGCTGGTATTGACAGTTTAGTTTGCTTAAGTCATAACGTACATTGGCATTGTTGTTACTAGTTACAGTATTGTCATTATTTATTTTATTTATTTAAGCAACTTCTAGAGCGCACAAATACCCTTGGGTGTCTCGGCGCTATGGACTGTAAAGATTAGCGGAGGACTGGTTGCTTATTGTTCAAAGAGCCAAGTTTGACTTGTTTCCTGAATGATAACAAATTAGGACTGGTCTTAATTTGTATGGGAAGCGAGTTCCATAGTTTAGCCGTAGCCACTGTAAGTCTTCTATCACCCCAGTTAACTTTCTTGGTTCTGGGGATGATCAGAAGGTTGGCATCTGCTGAGCGCAATGCTCTACTGGGCGCATATGCTAGAAAGGCTTTTTTCAGGTACTCAGGTCCTGCATCGTGCACTGCCTTGTAGGCGATACAAAGCGCCTTAAATTTAGTTCTATTTAGGCATGGATTATGGCATACATTGGTCTCGTTCTTGCCGGAGTCTGTGCCATTGTACAGGTTATGACTTACATTAACCCTGCATTGATGGGTACTGGCACAGGTTGTCATCCATTGATATTGCATTTATTAGTATTGCCGTTGTCGGGCCTGCACACATCACGGTAATCATTGTCATTTTATGCACCCATTCCAACAGTAGTATGGTCGACCAATTCCCCCTCCTCTGCTTTTGACAGTACCTGTGGGGGCCCCTGCAGGATAGGGGGGCTCAAATGCCTCCGACTTCTCCTTGGCCCCTGGTAGCTGGGGAGGTATCGGGGCACAGACCTCCCCTAAATTCAGCAAACCGTCTCATCTCACAGGGGCCGGAGGTCTCGCTTGCAGAAGTCTGTCTTGCCTGTGCGGGGTAGTCTGTCTTGCCTGTGCGGGCTAGGGGGCGCACTTCTTGAGTGTCCGGGGCCCAAAGGTGCAGCTGGCCCCTCCCAGGACATGCAACGGCCAGGAGGGTACTGCCATGAGCCTGGGGCACTTCTGGGGCTACCAAGGTTTGCAGGTATAGATGGGCACTGTTTGAGCAAGACAGTGGGCCACTCAACCTCTCTCAGCGTGGACGACGCTAACCTCCACCAGGCCCTGCGGCTGCTCCTCTGGTTGCCATCTAGAAGTGAGGGACCGGATGCTCAAGGATAAAAGACATATATTGGAAGCACTCCTCTATGACTTGGTATTAGTTTGTTTAAGAACAGTGGTAAGACTCTGTTCAGCATGGAACCTAGGCATTTCAAACACGACCATGGCAGTTAAATAACATTTCAGGTTTAATAGGCTAAACATAGTAGGAGTACAACAATAATCTACAAATCTTCCTGTGGCCCTCTTAATGTAAGCACCTCGGTGATGTTTTGTTTCTGTTGGGCCTTAGAGTAACCATAGTAAGAGTAGTACACTAAATTACAGCAGCGATCTAGGGCAGTTAAAACAAGACGTTGGCTGATTAATGTATTTCAGTTCTAGTGGTCGTAATAGATGACGGTGAAAATAGTACAGCACGATCATGCTACTCATTATTTGTGTGATTGTGTTTATGCCATATGGGGTTTGTCCCATCACTAAATTTAGTGTTATCCAGTATATTGCGTACCCTGCCTCATTCTCCAACAAAAAGGGCCTAAATGGTTGTGCTTCGAATTTGTATTCTGATCTTTCAGTGTGGTTGACAATTTTGGTTTTCTGTTCAGTCTTATTTCTTTCATCATCCACATACATACTTGTCCCTGTTGTGTTGCTTGGTTGCAGGTTTTTTTTTTAAACCTATTTTTGTGGAAGTGCCGTTCTTGCAATTTTATCTTGTTTTTATTGTAGGTTGTGCCCAAGCGGACAAACAGACCAGGTATCAGCAGTACAGATCGGGGATTCCCACGAGCACGGTACAGAGCCAGGACGGCCTCCTACAGTTCCCGGTCCCGATTCTACAGTGGCTTCACTCCGAGACCTAGAGGAAGAATCAACAGGTCTGAATAGATAGTCTGCTTGGCGTATGGGGCATGCGCTCCTTGAACAGACACTAACTTGAAGGGTGGGCGGTGATGGTGGGAGAGGCCCACTGAAATGCTGAGTGTTGGGTAGGTGTTCTTAATGACTGATTTTTGCCTGGGGTTTTGAGCTCCTTATCTAGATGCTTGGACAGAGCAATCCATGGAGCTGATGATGTAGTGTGAGGCAGTTGTGAAAGGTGTCCCCAGAGGGTGCGGAGCAGATGTTTGGGAAGGAAAAAGTAACAGCTCACCTTAAGGCCTGCTCAGCCTCTGAGCAGCGTTTTGGTGAATGCTACTCCCTTGCATTCTGTGCAGGTATGGGAGATAATAGGAGGACTGAATGATGGGGTCTTGTCTTGTAGCCACATAAGGTGTGAGTAGAGCACAGTTGTAACTGGCAAGTATCAAGGGGCTGAGTGAATGTTGGGATGCAATGGTGATTGATGCCGACAAAAATTGAGCAGAGGTGGTGCTTAATTATAACGAGGACAACCTTGGTTTCTGGTAAGATGATTGCTGCAGAGGATGCCTACCAGTAGCTTCACTTCTAAATTGAGACCATACTGCAAGTGGCCAGTTCAGAGAATTGTGCTAGGGGACCGTTGACTGATTCATCCCGGCAGGACTGAATAAAATGTGGGAGGTGATTAAGAAGTGCCAAGTATTTGAGCTCCTTGCCCACAAGTTGAGCTGAAGGTGCAGATGAGATCCTTTGAGGAAAGTTGGAGAGAATAGTGAGTTGTCTCTACCCTTGAGCATAAGGTGGGAGTCAAAAGTAACATTGACTCAAAATATCAATGACTCTTGAGTTGGTTGAGTGATCTATTTGCATGTGGCGTGAATGAGTACACGATGATGGGGATGTCCCCTCGATCTGCTGTTTAGTGGGAAGATTGTGTTCTTGGCTGTATTGCAGCTTCTTACAAAAAAAGCTAAAGGGATTAAAAATAAGTTAATTGCTGTTCATGGTTAACATGAAAAAAAAGCATCTTCCTGCACTGAAAATGAGGATGCAAAGCTGAAATGGCATGTACAGTGCTGGAAGGGTTGGTACAGTGGAAAGGATGAGGCTCGCTTTCCTCCTTATCTTTGCACTAGAGTAGACATACAAAGGGGTTGGATTCCAGGGATTGTAGAGTTATTAAATGGGTAGATTTCCTTCAATTAACTGACCTAGCATTCTGCTTCTTCTCTTTCAGGGGCCGCGCTAGAGCTACATCATGGTATTCCCCTTACTAAAATTATGTTAGGAAGACGTGGAAAAAAAAAGAAAAAAAGTACAAAAACAAAAAAAAATCAAAAAAGAAAAAAAAAGAACAGAAGACATGAAAAGAAATATTTTTAAAAAAAAAAAAGAAAAGAATAAAAAACTGTATTCTGAAGTTCTGGGGGAACCTGGGGTGCTCCATATTCCTGACCACTCATCTTGCTCGTTCCCTCCTTATTTCCCATCCCTGTCTCCAATCTTGCCCCTTATGTGCTCACATTGTTTGTGTATACCATCCCTCTCCTTTCCCTTCACCCATTGTCTACACGTTTTTTCTGTCCCAACACCTCTCCCTCACTTGTCTGCCTGTCCCCTTACCAACACCATTCGTCAATTCTTTTTCCTCATCTTCTTTAACTCTGCCAGTTTTCTCTCCAGTAATTTTCGTCTTCACTTCTCTGCTCAAAACCTTTCTCCCTTTGCTCTTTGTTTCTTCTGTCCAGTAGGTCCAACCCTTCTTTGTACACACTTTCAGTCTCCGGTGACGGCTTATCAGTCGCTTCTGAATACCGATACTTTGAGTCCTTGTTGCCTTCCCACTGGCTCTTTTGACTTTCCCTTCCTTCTTCCTCTTTTATGTTTACCTACCACTTGTCTGGCTGCCCGCCCTAATCTTTTACTCAATCCCTTCAGAGTGTGTGACTGCTCCTTCTGTCCTCTTCCCTTTTCATGGTCTGCTTAACCGTGGGAAAGTTATCATGCACAGGCACAATGATATCTGGTAAGGTGCAAGGCACTATTTCCTGCACTCTTCTTTCCCTCTGTATCTGGTATTGTTTTTCTGCCTTATGGCGATGTTGAAAATGACTTGATGTTGAAAGAATAATAATGTCTTATTTTCAGTTGCATACCATAGCTAATTCATATGGTTTGTGTTCCCCTCTGGCACACCTTGTGTAAAATTCCAACTCCACCAGTCTCTCTCTTCCCTTAGTCCCATCATTTTAGCCTTTGCTTCTGTGTTCTTCCGTGTCACCATACGTCTGTGTTCTGTTGTAAAGTTTGCCTACTTTTAATGACTAGTCTTTTGCCAGGGTTCAGTTTTTTGGGCTTTGTGGGCCTTTCCTAGCTGTTAGCCCATTTAATGTTTTTCCCGTGTTAGTCCTCTACCAGGGCTGCCACCTCAGTTTTGGTGGATACTCTGCTTCACATCTTTTTTTAGTCTCCGCCCGCCACCCTTTTACCTCTCCCACCCCAAAAAAAACCATACTTTCCTCTGCAGACTGGATATTACTTTAATGCTGTTGGCTTGTTTGCAACTGTTTGTTTTGGGCTCCCACAGCTTATTTGCACCGGCCTCATTAGAGCAGGCCTCTCCTTGTGTTTGATTTTTGCTTTCATGCACCCTTAAACTCTTGCTGGCTTTGACTCCCATCTGCATTTTTGTCTCCCCTAACCGACCAGAGTTTGGTTGACTGTATGCTTGGGGGAACAGGGCTGGTTTTGGCAGGGGAGGCGGCCAGTCGATGTTGTGAGGACTCCCCTATCCTGGGTAAATGTGCTTCTTTATTGTTGTGGTATTGCTTTGCTGTGAATTCTTCTCTTCACAGGTTTCTATTAGCAGAAGACACTGCACCTACCGTGACTCCGGCTGTCTCCACTCAGTGCAGTTCATTTGTTTTTGGTGGAGGGGTATGGGGGGGGGGGAGGGGGCAGAAGTGAGGTCAGAGGAGAATGCACTGGTCCCAGTGGAAGATATACGTTGGGACTACACACTTTTTTAAAATATTTTTTTTAGGAGGAGACACTTTCTTTTTATCTTGTATTGGGGCAGGGGAAAATAAAGATGTTGGAGCGAAACTGTCTAGCCAGTCCTCTTTTCTTTGTTTTGTGTTTGAATGTTGATAACCAGTACTATGCACTCCATATGTCATTAGAAGTCTGGAACATTTGAGGGCACATGCTTATCACTCTGCTTTGAACCGCTCTGAACTTTTTCCCTGTATATTATGCCTTTAACAGCTGATGAATGGAGTTTAGTGGAGCCAGTAAAGGTTGACTGACCTTAATTTTTGTAATGTAAAAAACTCACTGTTCTAATGCACTTTGTTTGTGATGGGAGAAAGTCGTCCCTTTGCACTTTACAACTTAATGAAGCTAGTGCAGAGGTATTAGAAACATTTTCACGTAATTGTTTACTCCTAGTGCGCCAAGGGGGTAGCTCACCCATTCTGCGGTTGATCAATTAAGTTTCTGATCTAGATAGCAAATACGTAGAAGTCATTTTATATTTGTATACTCTGACATTAATGGGCGCTGCAGAAGAAACCTTAACTGCATGCATCTCAGCTACTGAGTGTGCACACGTAATAATAGGTGTTGTGTATGGCTACTGCCTGGGCGTCTGCAGCAGGTGCTTCTCTTCTTGTATTGGGCTTGGTTGAGTCTCTTGTGGTTTAAGGGTCTTGTATGGGTGACTGTGCCTCAGTCTTATTTTCTCTTCGGCTTTAGAGGCAGCTACTTGACTTCTACCAAGCTTAGTCCCCTGATGATGGTGGCTTCTGTTGGCATAGCTTCTGGTACATGTGGCGCCAATGTGGTTTGTCCAACCCTCTTCCCCCGTCCCTCTGCTTAGTAGTTTACAGAAGTTGGTGGAGTTGAATCAAGTTCCCATATAGGTGTTTATTCCCTCGTAATATACATTTCTTTTCAGTACTGTTGTACCTTGGGGAGGAGGGTATTTTGCTCCTTAGGTCATGAACACTGCTAAATGGCTTGGAGCTCTCCTTTACCTTTGGGATTTTTGTGCTAAAGTCTAGAGAGGGGGAATACTGGTGGTGAGGGGTTGGGTGCAGAAAGGGTGGGGAAGGTAGTATGGTTTCATTGTGCATGCTCCTGTGCCATTCTGTGGGTGATGCCCTATTTCAAAGCAGAAGGAAATAGTGGACATTTTGGCAAGACCAGTAAGATAGGTCACAAGTTGCTCATTCCTCCTATTGTACACCTTTCCCACAGTCAGAGATTTCCTTTAATTGTCGGGCAGACACACCATACAGTCTCTAAAATTGCAGTTAACCTGGCCTTTTTGCTGTAGGTTGTATGCATCCCAGGTCACTTATCTATGCCTTACCACTAGTGTTTTACCCCCATGATCTTTTAATTGAAGGTGACTTGTTGAAAATGGACTGGGGTAAGGGTAAGAAGTATTAGCTCCAACTTAACTATCCAGGCACTACTGATTTCACCACCGGTACGTCCTGTGATCTTTAAGACCACATATAGTAGCTCGCTAAACCATAAATGTAGTGTTCCCTGCATTATTACTCCAAAGCTTTAACAAAAATGTTGATAAATATGGCAACACTGTGGCAGTGGTTAAGGGTATGCTGGATTATGGCAGCCTCTCAACTGCAATTGACTTGATTGTATAAACCCTGCTTTCCACCTCATGCGCTCTTTGTGCACTGATTGAAGCTGTGAACAGCCATGTGGGGTGCATTATTCCCAAATTATTGTGAACTTGTATTTGGATAGCTCACAATGTACCATTAGGAAGGCATTGCAGCACATTGAGGTAGTCAGCCAGTCCAAAAGAACTTTATTCAATCATTACGACCATAAAAGTGCAAGTGCATACAGTGCAAGGATTCAATATTGCATGCATAGCATTAATTCATTGAATGGATAAAATCAACTGACTGGTCAAGATACACAACTTGGTGTTAAAAGTTTAAAATTAGGTTTAAAAAAAACGAGTAAAAAAGACATACTGCTAATGGTTTCAAACTCCTATTGAATTACGCAAAGTGCAAATGCATACAGTACAAGGATTCGATATTACGTCCATGGCAGTAATTCAATATATACACAACAACCAATTACATATCGATATGTACCAACTAGATGTGGGAATATAGAACAGCAGTTTATAAAAAGGGTTAATTTGCACAGATGGCCCATTATATAATCTCAATGCTGAATGAGCGATTCTGCTGATATTCAAGATAAAAAGCATTAAACATGGCCGAAGCAAGCTAGGAGCGCATTAAAGGTTCTGGGGATGTGGGTTATCTCTTTATTAATGCGTGCCTTCTAATCCACATTTCCCCCGTGAAATTTCGCCACTGCACAGACAACTAATAGCCTAGAATCCGACTTTAAAATACGAAGCGCTGCTGGGTGGCATCGAGTTCCCAACAGTCTACAGACTGGGGCTAACCATTTGGTTCTCGGAAATGTATACATCGGGCAAGCAAAGAAAATGTGTTTGATCGTCTCATCAGTCCCAGGGTAGCCAGGTCAATGCTGAGTTGCAGCGGAAGGCCGCTGCCATGCCGCTGTGAACGAATTCACTGGGAGGGAACCAAATCGAAACTGGATGTAAAGTTTCCTATCGTGTGGGATCGTAATAACTTCCATGTAATGCTCGTATACACCTAAGAATTTGAATTCCATGAATTCTAATGTGAGACGGCCTCCAGATGAATGGGTGACGGTTTTCTGCGTCACCCAATTCCAGTATTGATTTTTGACCAGTTCTCTGCTAGGCAATAGGCTAGGATTGGAAGCATCCCAGAGGTTCCCCAGGCCTATAGTGGAAAGCAGTGTCTGAACTTTGGTGAACCACTCAATTTTGTGGACTGCTTCAAGTGCAACTAAATAGTGAATGAGCTCGGGGGTTTGTTTTAAGCGCAGCCAGAAGAGAAGGGGGCGAAGCCTTGCTTTGTCCTCTATAGATGTTCTGCCCATATCTAGCCTTAGTGGAAGGAGCGGAGTGCTCTGGGGAACAGAACATAAGGATCTTAAGAATTTGTTATCAGTGTATAAATGGCCTTCCAAGTTGTCGAATCCCCAGAGTTCAAGGCCGAACCTACCACCTTCTGGTCGTAAATCTGGAGCGGAGCTGCAATCGGTCTAGTTTGGGAGGCCCTATGCTCCATGATCAGAGCCCCAGTGGTCTTCTGTAAGATTCGCTTCATGATATGGGGCTTCCAGGTCATTTTCTTTGAGAGGGTCACGCCGAGATAATCAAATGTGGTCACTCTCCAGAGGAATTCCCCGCCCGCAGCAATTTTCCTTTAAACGATTTGTGCGGGTTCATCAACAAGAGCTTGGTTTTTGAGGTGTTAACCTCCAAGCCTCTCATTCCACAGAAAACCATGAAGCGATCAAGAAGCAGCTGGAGACCACTGGGTGTCTTGGAGACCAATAGCGTATCATCCGCAAATAGTAAAGTTGTAACTTTCGCGCTCCCCAGTGTGGGGGCGTCAGCATGGACTTCCGCTAAATGTTTGACCACTCCGTTGATAAGGAGCGAGAACAGGGAGGGAGCCAGGACGCAGCCCTGTCGGACCCCCCCCCCCCCCTTTATTCTGATTGGGTCTGTCAACTGCCCATGGTCCCTCCAGCAAACCAGTGCGTTATTATCCTCATGCAGACGGACAACCAACGCGAGGATCTCTGATGGAAGCCCCATTTCCTGCAGGACGTGCCATAATTTAGACCTAGGAATAAGGTTTAAGGCTGACTTTAGATCAATGAATGCAGTATAAAGACTGCCCTGCTCGATGGTCACTGTTTTCCAGGCCAGTAGAGAGAATCGAAAGACTTGATCGATGGTACTAACTCTCCTTCTAAACCCGGCTTGGAAGGGGGATAGAATAGTGTTCTCCTCCATCCATGCTGTGATCTTGGTGAGGAGAGCACACAGGAGAAGACCTTCTGTGCCCCGTCGATCAGGCTAATCGGCCGGTAGTTGGAAGGGAGTGAGTGGTCGCCTTTCTTGAAAACCGGGATTACTTTGGCTTCCTTCCACGACGGCGATATTGGTGCCCCAGCGGCGATTCCGTTTGCTAATGTCCAGATGTAATTGGACCAGTTAACACTATCGTTGAGAAAGACATCACCAAGTACGCGGTCTGGACCCGAGGCTTTATTTCTGACTGTAGAATTTATACTTTGGTTGATATCTGCAAAGGGGGAAAAAAACAGAGTGGGGGCCGTTGTAAACAGCGATGGGACCTTCTGTGGCCGTCTCTCCTGATCCAGAATATACTGCTGAGAAGTGATCAAACCAAGCAGCTATGGCAATGTTTGTGGGTGGCCTAGGTCTTGTGGCATCTCCCCTAGTGACTAACAGCCAGAACTGTTGAATATTTCCTCTGACAGGCATCACGATTCTGGAGCCAACGGTTCTCAGCCCATTCCCTTTTAGCTTCTATCAGAGCTGACTTATAAGATCTCCTTGCCACTCTTATATCAGCTACATTGTTTGCTCTAATCGCAACAGGCAGGTCTGATCGTAGTTTCTTACACTGTTGATTAAACCAGGAGAATTGTGAGCTAGCAGATGACATCGTGCTCTGAGGTCGATTCCGCATTCTAAAATAGGATGCTAGCTGTTCAAAGAGAAGTGTATGGGTGTCTGATCTTTTCAAGCTCCTCCTGCTGCTCAAATAGGTGATGTAGATTGCCAGTACTATCTAAAAGTACTCGCCTCATGTCTTCAAGCTTGGTGGTGTCAGTTGCAACTCGTGCCCATTTGAGTTGTCTGTTGTCATTTGTTGGGCATATCTCCTTGGTTGAGAGTGTTGTACCGGGCAAGCTGCTATTTTTGGTCCAAGGTGATGCCATGGCAAGCTCAAGAGGATTGTGGTCGTCCCGACTACCATATCCATCACTCCTGGCCACAATCTTACGTCTATCAATATGTAGTCGATGCGGCTCGTATTTGCGGTTCTGTTGAAGGTGTTAGCCCCCATCTAGTCAGACTTGGTGCGTCCATTGGCAGCCCTAAGTCCATGCTCAAGGGTTAAGGCATGGAGCTGCAAAGCTGTGCGTGTCCATTTTTTGATCGGTGGTAGATCGAGAGGAGGAAGGTTCCACAGCTCATATACTTGATCACTGCTGGTTAAATCTTCAGGGTGCAGGGGCTCGAAGGTGACATTAAAGTCTCCTGCAATTATTAGTGGTGATTAGGACACTCTTTCCTCAAGACAATCTTCCAGTGCTTGGAGAGTTGGGGAGCTACAGTCCGCCTTGGTTCCTCGAGCATAAACGTTAAAAAAATCGAACGACATACCATTCCTACCCCTGAGATTAGTCACGAGAATATTGGGGCTTTTAGTCTTTATCTCTGTGATGGTGCATTGGAGATCGATTTTAAGCCAAATCATCAGCCCCCCCCGCCGTGCTTCCTGTTCTACTGGCGACTGCTGGGCAGCAGAGCGTGACATAGCCAGGGATAAAAACAAGTGCAGTAGCCCATGTTTCCTGCAGGACACAAATGTCAAATTGGTCTGTGTTGGACCCAGTGCGGAAGTGCCACCTTTTGTTCTTACCTCAGCCACCTTCCAGGCTAATATACGAAGCTTAGAGGTCATTTCACCTGGGCCAAGGCAATCAGAATGGTGTCTCTCAGTTGCACAGCCCATCTGTAGGCCTGTGGAGGTTACTGCGGTCCGGGGCTCGCCAGAAAAGGAATGCCAGTACTGGACTGCAGTCGATGAAAGGTCCCGAGGTTAGAAGGCTGTGAAGTTGATATCTGGAAGTCTGTACAGTGCCTATCTGTGGGAGCTAGGTGCTCAACCTTGTCTATGTGACGTGGTGACGTATGGGTTGGACAGACTTGATATGCCAGTCAATCGTTGTTGGCCAAGGTTGATTCAGAACCCAACATGATGCCATTCCTGTTGGATGCTTGGAGCTGAGAAGGTCCAAAGGGACTATATTTCAACTGGATACTGGTGGGGGAGGGTGATATTCTTGCCTTCAGAGCTATGAGATTGTGCACTAGGTTCTGGTCTCTTAAATGCAGTTCGATGGAGTCCGTTTGGGTGGTACAATGGTTTAATCTTTTGGCCCAGAGGATGTCATCTCTGATGACGGATCTGCACCCCCTTATTTTTCAGATCCAATGTATCGATTTGCTGATTAAGAAGTTAGTCTTTGTATTTGCTGTGTGAGGGAATTTGTTACATTTATCATAAATATGCTCTTGGAGCCTTGGGCCAGATCGCACCTTCGGTTATGATGTTCATTATCAGCTAGAGTAATATTGCTGCTACCCGCTAGTTCCAGGACATCCAAATTGTAAGGTTTTGTAGGGAAGCTAACTGAGGTAGTCTTGTTGGTGCCCTCATTGAAAAATGCTACGTAGCCCTGAGGTTTCGAACGAGTAGCTGTGAATCTACGGGTAGCTTGCCAGTACACAGGAAGTAGCTTGTGGAAAGGAATCCCAACTCTCTATGTTAAACAGAGGCAGGGCGCATTGAAGAAGGTAGCATTGCTCATTTAGGAGTGCTCCAGTACCTTTTGGGTTGAGTCCATGCTTATAAAAATGGCAAAAATAAAGAAATAATATCTCGATTGCAGTGCGAGCAGCGGAGTGACACTAAGTCTGTACTTGGTCCATACTCCACACAAAGGGCAGGAAGTGGTATTGGAAGCGCTGCTGAATTAGACAGCAAAGAGTGAATATGGTGCCAATGAATTGTAAGTAATGAGTGGGCTGAACACTCTCCCCTTTAAATGGTCTTGTTTAAAAAATTTTTTTAAGTAAACACAGGAGATCATCACCATAGCACATGTGACTTAAAACCCAGTTCCAGCGCTGGGTAGGAGGTGATGAAGTGGAGGCGTGACATCTCAGATCCATAAAGGAGGGTCTAGAAAAGGGGGGGCGGAGGGGGTTGTTGCACAAGCTAGCTGAAGTAAGGCTAGGTTAATCTTGGAAGAAGAACTCTAGGAAGGTTTGCTGTAAACTGAGCACAGGAAGTCATGAAAAAAGTGTTTGGCATTTGGATAAACAGTTGCCAGGATTGGGTGCAGCGTGTCTCCAGCCACTTGTAAATCAATAAGATAAAAATGATGCTTCACTCACCACCTCTACAGAGCAGAGCATTCCTGGAACATGACTACTCTAAGAAAGAAGATCCAGAACGTCTGCTGGCACCTAGGGATTAGAAGTACTCTCCAAGGGTCAACTGGTTGGCGACCTATTTCTGCTATATAATCTGATTCATACTGTTAACTGGAGTGGAGCTAGTTTAAAAAAAAAAGAAAACTCTTTCCTTAAGATAAAAACAGCTCAGCATATCCAGCAGCTACACACTGTTTAAAATACACAAGCTGTTGCAGAATCCACCTGGAAGATCCATTGTGTTTGGATGTAGTTTGTCCTTAAACCACTATGCCAGCATGTAAACCTTTCTTTCAAACCCTGTCACAGATGCATGTGCTTATATTGGGGACAACATGGAATGTATTAATACTGTGGAAAATCTAGACTTTGACAGTTCCTGCCAACTTCTAGTCGTGAACATTCAGTCCCTCAATACTAATCTATTCCCAACTAGAGGCACTGTGATCAGTGTACCACCCAATATAATGAACAACCATGGCCAGTACATTGCACTTTTATTTCAATACTGACAGAAATAGACTTGACTAGTAAGGCGACGAAGAAGAGAAACCACCTACACAGTTGCCTGATGAAACCGGTGAAGCAAAACCAGAAAAGGATTTTCTGTCTAAACTGAAGAAGGTAAGTCTGAGTAGATCGAGCTTCATCAGTCCACCTTATATGTACGGTGCCTACTTTGGAGTGTATATTTCTTATTGCTGTATGTGAATTGGTGCCAGTTGAAAAATTCCATATATTTTAAAATGCCATGAACATTACATCCTCACACTTTGCTAATCTGTTTTGTCAATGCCACAGTACACTTGTGAACAATGTCAAAAACATAACACAAAACACTTAGCAAACAGTGTAGGCATCTTTTTATATACCTATAGATATTGTGTGTGTGTGTGTGTGTGTATGTATGTGTGTGTGTATATATATATATAATTTCCTTATTACAGTTGTCATGTCTCTTATCACCTTTAATGAGAAATTGACATAGGTGATCACCTGTAATAAGTTATTACAGTTGAGTTGTGGAGTCATAATGCCTCCTGCCGGAGCTAGCAACTAAGGACAAAAGCCGGTCACAAGCAAGG